>JAJKFI010000158.1:1207383-1231020 GCA_029204185.1 Lerista edwardsae | reverse complement strand
TCTTCAGTCTAGAAAAAAGGCGCCTGAGGGGGGACATGATTGAGACAAACAAAATTATGCATGGAAGGATAAAGTCGATAGAGGGATGTTCTTTTCCCTCTCTCAAAACACCAGAACCAGGGGGCATCCACTAAAGCTGAGGGTTGGGAGAGTTAAAACGGATAAAAGGAAATACTTTTTTACCCAGCAGGTAATTAAGCTATGGAACTCCTTGCCACAGGAGGTGGTGATGTTATGTGGCCTAGATTCCTTTAAAAGGGGACTGGACAGATTTCTGGAGGAAAGGTCCATCGTGGGCTATAGGCAATGATGGATTGTGCAACCTCCTTACAAAGGTGGTGGGCTACTGGTACCGGGTGCAAGGGAGTGGCAACAGGATGCGAGCGTCTTGTGTCTTGTGCCTCCCTGGGGCACCTGGTGGGCCGCTGTGAGATCCAGGAAGCTGGACTAGATGGGCCTTTGGCCTGATCCAGTAGGGCTCTTCTTATGTTCTTATGTAGAGCCAGGTCTCTTTGCCTGCAGAGAACAGCCAAGTCCAGGTCCATCACCTGGGGAAGTCACCTGCACACACACTGTGGGCGCAACCATAACCTGGAGTTAGCCCGGCACAGTTAGGCCAGCACAAGGGACACCATAAAGCGCGTTTGGACCACTCTTGGGAGTCAGGGAAGATGGTGCACGCCTGTGTGCTGACTCTGAGAGTGGCCCAAACACGCTTTACGGTGTTCCTTGTGCTGGCCAAACTTTGCTGGCCTAACTCCAGGTTAGGACTGCACCCTGAAACGGGTGGGGGCACGGAGGAATCGGCATCACCGCAGAGCAGGCAGACTCTAAAGCCAGCCAAGCCAGCTCCAGTGGAGTCTTCACACTAGCAAGACCGAACCGGAGAGGGCGGAGAGGTGGATTTCAGCCCTGCGACCTGGGCCAGAGGCACTTTTTCCAGTGGTGTTCCCCTTGGGCCTAGCAGGGGGAGAGTTACTGTCCCTCTCCACCCCTGCGCAGCGTCTTCTCTAGTGGTTGTGGCTGGCAGTGCTCTGCTTTTTTTTTTAGATTGTGAGCCCTTTGGGGACTGGGAGCCATTTAACTTTATTATTATTATTATTACTATTTGCCTGTAAACCGCTTTGCGAACTGTGTTGAAAAGCAGTATATAAATACTGGTGGGTTGACTGATGTCGGCGTCTGTGCTTGGGAACAGAGATTTCCATGGCTGGGTCAAAAATCCCCTTAGGACGGCCCCTGAAAAAGGAAGGCAGACCACCCAGGGCCAACTAAGGAAGAGTCAATCAATCAATCACTAGTATTTATATACCGCTTTTCAACACAAAGTTCACAAAGCGGTTTACAGGCAAATAACAACATTAAAGTTAAATGGCTCCCTGTCCCAAAAGGGCTCACAATCTAAAGGGATGGAGGACACCACCAGCAACAGCCACGAGAAAGACACTGTGCTGGGGTGAAGAGGGACAATTGCTCTCCCCCTGCTAAATATAAGAGGAGCACCACTTGGAAAAGTGCCTCTTGCCCACTTAGCAGGGGCCATGGCCAAGCCACTCCCCAGGCCACCGCCTTCCGGCCGCACGTCCTCACCAACTCCGTATTTCTCCGTCAGCTCAATCAAGCTCCTCTCTTCTTCTTGGCTCCATTTGCCCTTCTTGATGTCATAGTGCAGTGAATTCAGATACCTGCAGTCATCAAAGGAGGGGGGAGAGGAGAAAACTGTGGATGAGGGTGGAACAGTTCTGAGCCCCCACCTCACACTGGACGCACCCCCAACCCCTTCCTTGACCCTTCCTGCAATTTCACCTCCGGGTTAGACCACAGTCCTGTTATTAGCACACCTCTGCGAAGTGCCCCAACAGCGCCATTATTTTGCTTCTTCCACTCTTTTTGCGCACTCCAAGCCTCGATGTCAGGATAGGACGTCTCCCCACCCCCACCTTGAGATCAGTCAGAGGCAGGATCCTTTAATGAGGCAAGAGCAGCGATCACTGGGTGGAAGCAGTTGGCGTTGGAGTTGGGACAACTCTGTCCGCTGTCTAGAGGGGGCACTCTAGTGTCCAAGAGGGAAAAGTCTGATGTCCTGTGGTTTGGCCCCTCTACCTGTCCCTCTCTGTGATACCTGCAGAGGGTGTGGCCTTGACCTTAACTTCCTTCCTTTGCACCCTGAACTCTGTCTCTTTTGTATCCTGACCATCAAGGAGATAAGATGTGCATAATAAAATAATAATAATACATGTATTTATATACCGCCTTTCTTAAGATCACTAGATTTCTCTAGTGACTGAAACTCAAGGCAGTTTACATGGGCAGACTTTTATTCACAAACCCGAAGGTTTTTACAATTTACAGACATGTTCTATCTTTCAAGAACAACACTCATACAGATCTTTCTTTCTGGATTTAGCCTTCTTTCTTAGCCACCCGTCTGTCTGTCTTCTGCTGGCTGATAAGAGGCTTCCCTGCTCCCACCAGAGACGCAGCTGACATCAGCACACTCCTCCTCCCACGAGGCAGCTGGAACTCAGCTTTAATCAGCCGCAGTTTGCAAGGTCTGCCGCTCACGGAGACTTCCGGCAGTCCCGAGCTCACGACCTTGAGATCTTCACCTGTTGTTCGGGCAAACGGAGGCATTAACCCTCTCGGCTAAATCTTCATACCAGGGGCTCTCTGCCCCCCGCCATCTTGAGCACACTTCCACGCATGGCAATGCAGCTGTTAGAGCATTGCCTCTATAAGTATTAGATGCACCTCTGATCCTAATCAGATGCTGTAGATATGCAACCAATGGAACACTGTGAGTAAACTATTCTTTTTGCATCTTTACCAAGCCTCTGCCTGTGTCTTTTGTTATTAGCAGTCAGCCTGGGGTGAGGGAGGTTCCCGTGGGTGAGACAAAAGGGGGAATCTGCTGCTTGTGTTGCTCTGCTTCCCCCCATCACCGATAAGAAGTAATTCCAACAGTTGGGCCTTCTGAATGGCCACCGCACACAGGACGTGCACTGCCAGCCTCCCCCAGGACAGGAGGGAAAGGAAACAAGACGGTCGCCCATTTCCATCAGCCCCATTTAAGAGGCTGCTTAAACAAGGCTCATTTTTTTTTATCTGCGGTTTTATCCCGCCCTTCCTCCAAAGGAGCTCAGGGTGGTGTTTAGGGTTCCTTCCCTCCTTTTGCCCTCCCAACCGCCCTGGGAGTCGGCGAGGCTGAGAGAGGGTGCCTGGCCCAAGGTCAGCCAGGAAGTTCCGTGGCTGAACAGGAACCTGATCCCGGATCTCCCGGGTCTACGTTCACCGCCAGAACCACTGCACCAGCCTGGCTCTTTGCTTGTTCGAGCTCATTTCATTGGCTTTACGGGCTGCGTTACTTATGGCTTTATACAGTATATGCATTTGCGCCTAACACTGATTGACAGACGCAAGCATCGCACACAGGCCATGCAGAGCCAAGCCCAGGTGAACTACCGCTGCCGCCCGGTGTGGGACTCACCTGTCTCGGCACTGGTTGTCGCTCCTGCCCGGCACCTCCGCCCGAATTTTGTACCAGTCCCGCTCCCGATATTTTGCGACCGCCTTCAGCAAGAGCTGGGGAATGAAAGCACAAGCCGGCTTTGAACTCACTGCTGCCACCACCGGAGGAAAAGAATCACTGCAGCTCCCCATCCTCTGAAGAGATGGCAGCCACTGGCAGAAGGGGGGTCCAGGAGTGACCCAGGAGAAAATGGGCCTCCCTGGCAGAATGCAGAAGCTGCCAGGCCTAGACGTGTTCCTGCGAGAGACCTCCAGCATCAGCTTCCCTCCCCCCCCCCCAAGTGAGCTGTACACGCAGCCCTGAAACCCCTGCTAACTGGGCAAGAGGCACCTTTTCAAGTGGTGTCCTCTTACATTTAGCAGGGGGAGAGCAATTGTCCCTCTTCACCCCAGCAGTGTCTTTCTCGTGGCTGTTGCTGGTGGTGTTCTCCATTCCTTTAGATTGTGAGCCCTTTTGGGACAGGGAGCCACTTAACTTTAATGTTATTATTTGCCTGTAAACCGCTTTGTGAACTTTGTGTTGAAAAGCGGTATATAAATACGATTGATTGATTGATTGATTGATTGATTGACTGATTGATTGATTGAAACAGCCTTACAGCATCTTCCTCTGGAGTCCAGGCCCCTCGTTTCACGTTGGGATCCACTCGCTTGGTCCACCGGTAGATCAGCTGGGCAGAATCCCTCCCCTCCATGTAGTAGGCAACTGCGGAGAACCAAGGGGTGGAGCTCAGCTTCCCACCAGAGCGGCAGGCTGGCACTGCTTTCCTCCCGCTGCAAAGGCTCCAGCTCCTGCGGCCTGCAGACCTGCCCTTCCTAAGCACTGGGTTTGGGTATGACTCACCCAGGACTCCAAGAGACCCCCGAAGACCTCTCAATCAATCTCCCAAACCTTTACTGGCATATAATCAACATATTACAGCGCTAACACAAATCACAGCATAAACATAATTATAGGCGAAGGGTCAGTTTAGAGACCTCACATAAAAACTTGGCCACTGCCACTGTGATAGGAGGGAAAGAATCACTCAGAAACACAGGAAGAGTATTAGAAAGGAGAGATAACCAAGGTTCTAAGTGTGACTTACGGAGGGAAGAGTGGGCTGGACAATAAAATAAAATATGTTCCGCAGTATCCGGCACCAATTGACAAAACAGACATTGTCTATCCTCATGGGGAATGTTAGTAAAATGACCTGCGTGAGTCGCTGAGGGAAATATATTTAATTGAGCTAACATACATATGCTCTTCTCAGTCGAGGGTTAGTTAATAAGGCAAAATAATTCAAGGGGTGGCCTAAGGAGGGCGGTAGGCCAAAAAAAGACGGAGAGCAAATGGGGTTCAAGTTGGCTGAGGGGAACTCAAATTCGTGCTGCCAAAGTTTGGCTTTAATAAGAGCATGAGCTTGTTGAATCCCTAGATTGTTAAGGGACTCCAGATTCAGATCTAAGGTTAGGAGTTTAGCCTCTATCAGCTTAAGCCACTTCGAAGAGAAACTGTCTCTAAGAAGGTCATTTAAGAGAGAATTGGGGTTAAGATTGAGATGTAGGCAAAGCCAATATTTGAACGTGGTGGACCATGCAAGGGTAGATGGGAGGTGAATTCCCCAGCTCGAGTGCTAGGGTTGATAAACAAATCAAATTGGGGACTCCTAAAATTTTCCTCAGGAAGGAAGCTGCTAATAGGTTGATGTCTTGATTTATAGCCTCTATCCAAACAGGAGCCCCATCAAGTAGGTGGGAAAGAAGACCTCTCTGGAGTAACTAGCAAGAGACACACCCAGAGCAGATGGCCCAGAGCCTGCGAGCGGGGCAGTGGGCCGCTGATGTTGGAGACTGAACAATGAAGAATGTAAGAGCATCCGAAGAGCCCAGCTAGACCAGGCCAAAAGGGACCCACCTAGCCCAGCTTCCTGCACCTCGTGGTGGCCCTCCAGATGCTCCAGGGAGCACACAAGACAACCAGATACTTTCCTCTCCCTTGCATCTGGCATTCAGAGATGGACCACCTGTAAAAGCCAGAGGCTGCATATAGTCAACGTGGCTCATAACCTATGATGGACCTTTTCTCCATCCATCTGTCCTCTTCCCTTTTAAAGGCATCCAGGCCAGATGCTGCCACCACGTCCTGTGGCAAGGAGTTCCACAGGACATGCTGGGTCAAGAAATACTTCCTTTTGACTGTTCTAACTCTCCCGACACTGCCTTTTGGTGGGCGCCCCCCTGGTTCTGGGGATGTGCAAGAGGAGAAACAAGATCCCTTGGCACACAGGTCTGTGGCATGCAGTGCATTCTCAGGTGTTAATGATACTCCAAATACCACATGGGGGGGCACAGCTCTGTGCTTGCACACCCCCGACTTGGCAGATAGTGATCCAGCCCGAGTCGGACTTGCAATCCCGGTTTGGGGTCAAGCCACAATTCTGCTGCTAAATCCAAAGCGAGTCATGAGACTCGCGTTCACAAGGGGATGAGAGAGCTGCAGGGACTCTCAAGCAGGGACAGCCAGACCCAGGCACGATGTCCTGCCAGAACTCACCCAAGAATTCAGGCAAAGAAACGCAAAGAATGAGGGCGAGATTCTTTGTGACCACGTGCCATGGGCAAAAATCGATGGTAAGGCAACATCTGGCGTACTGCGTACAGTTCTGGTCGAAACATCTCAAAACCGTGACAGTGGAACTAGGTGCAGAAGAAAGCCACAAAAATGACCTAGGCTGGGGCACCTCCCTTATGAGGTTTGGGGCTCTTCAGTCTAGAAAAATGGTGCCTGAGGGGGAACATGATTGTACTCAATTATGCTTGTGATGGGTAGAGTGGATAGAGGGATGTTCTTTTCCCTCTCCCACAACACCAGAACCAGTGGACATCTATCAAAACTGAGTGTTAGGAGAGTCAGAACGGATAAAAAAAATACTTTTACACCCAACAGGTAATTAACCTGTGGAACTCCTTGCCACAGGAGGTGGCAACATCATCTGGCTTAGGTGCCATCAAAAGGGGACTGGACAGATTCATGGAGGAAAAGACCATTGCAGGCTACTACAGGCCATGTTGGGTATGTGCAACTTCCTAGTTTTAGAAGTTGGCTACCTCCAAATGCCAGGCACCAGGGAGTGGCAATAGGATGCAGGCATCTTGTCTCATGTGTTCCCTGAGTGGGCACCTGGTGGGCCGCTGTGAGATGCAGGAAGCTGGTCTAGATGGGCCTTGGCCTGATCCAGCAGAGCTTTCCTTATGTGTCAGGACCGCAGGATGATCAGCACATACTGAGCCACAAAAGCTCCCCCGCCCCCCGCCCCCACAAGGAAGGTGGGTAAGTCAGGTTCTGCCCAAGAGCAGTTGGGCCCAGGTGACTCAAGCAAGCGAGCCAAGCCACAGGCTAGAGGGCCAAGTAAGTGACCAGCCTCCTCAACATCTCCCACTTGGCCAACGTAAGACAATGAAGATTTAGTCGAGAGAGGATTTAGTCGAGAGGGTTAATGCCTCCGTTTGCCTGAAGATAAGAGCTGAAGATCTGAAGGTCGCCAGTTCGGGACAGCCGGAAGTCTCTGTGAGCGGCAGACCTTGTTAATTGCGGCTGATTAACAGCTGAGCTGTCTCCGGCTGCCTTGTGTGAGGGGGAGTTATGCCGAAGTTCAGCCGCTTCTCTGGTGGGAGCAGGGAAGCCGCTTATCAGCCAGCAAGAAGACAAACGGGTGGCCAGAAAGAAGGACTAAATCCAGAAAGATCCATCTGTGTGTGTGTGTGTGTGTGTGTGTGTGTGTAGTTCTTGAAAGACAGAACATTTCTGTATAAATTGTTAAAAACCTTCGGGTTTCTGAATAACGTCTGCCCATGTAAACCGCCTTGAGTTATAGTCATTAGAGAAATCTGGTGACCTAAGAAAGGCGGTATATAAATCCAAATATTATATTATTATTATTATTATTATTATTATTATTATTATTATTATTATTATTAAGTGTTCCGTTTGGGCTACGGGGGGCTCTCATGTCTCCAGTTAGTTGCAAAACCGTTTAGGTGCGACACTCCCATCCTGCCAGTCTGACGGGGGGGGGGGGGGTAAGGAGGGTTGCAAAGAACAAGCTGCAATACGGACAACCAGAACTTCCCCCAGAGTTGGCTCACTTTTCCGATACGGGATGTGCTCCCCGACCCTCATTTCCTGCACGAGCTGGAAGAGCATCTGGTCCTCCTCCGGAGTCCACTCGCACCTCTTGAAGTCCTTGTTGCAGGCCTGGAACTTCTGCAGACACTGGAAGGGGCTGCGCTGTGACTGCGGGAGGAAAGGGAGGCTGCGGGAGCCATGGCAGAGCGAGGGGAGAGGCTGCGCCTCGAGCGGTCAGGACAAGTGGGGCAAAACGGCTGCGGCAGAAGAGGCACGCGTGAAAAGGGGGTGCTGCACGAGCGCAGGCAGGAGCAGCAAACCCTCTTCTCAGCCTGAAATGCAGACGCTTCAGTTGCACAGAGCGCCTCACACATACCAATTTCAGCAAGGAAGAGACACGCAGTGGCGTTTCTACAGGGAGGGCAAAGCTCTAAGTTTTGCAAGGAGCCTCACCTTGCAGTGGAAATCACTCCTCCCCTGCACCGTTCTAGCCAATCCTCACAGGGAAGAGCAACATCTCGGCGTTGCTTGCTGGCTACAGCAGCAAGGGAGAGGAGGGATTCACATGGCAGGGTGAGGCTCCTTTCAACACTTAGAGCTTTGCCATCCCTGTAGAAACGCCTCTTGAGACACCCACCCTCTCCGAACGGCAAAGCAGCCAAGGCAGTTTTGATCTCAATCTGGGGCACCCCAACTTTCCCCAGGCATGGACATTCAGACGACAGACTCTGTCCATCGCAGAGACAGCCCTATACGGTTTAGCCCTTCCTTCCACAAACAGAGGCCAGGCTTCTAAATATAAACCCTTGCCTTTTCCTGACACCCTGCGTCTCCGGAACCCCCAGCCACACCACTGGGCGCTGCCAGGCTCGGGGCCCATCTCAGAGCCTCTCTGTGGCTTTACCCCCAGCTCCTGAGCGATCGCCTGCCAGTCCACAAGGTTGTGCCGGGCAGCTACTTCCTGGAGCCGGCCGATCTCCTCTTGGCTCCACTCCTTCTTGCTGATGCTGGGGTGCTCGGAATTCTGCCAGTACTTCCTCAGCTCCGTGGCATTGCGGGTTCCTTCGAACTGGAAAGAGAGAGAAGCAGTGGTGTCATCTAAATGATTTAACAACAGGTACTCACTTTTGATTGGCACGTGTCGGGACCCGCCCACCGGAAGTGATGTCATAAGCCAGAAGTGAGGTCGTGGCAGGAAGGGACATGAAAAAAGCCCTTTTTAAGGCCTCAGACAATTTTAAACTGACCCAACAGTTGCAACAGTATTCCACAGCACCCCCAGAACACGTGAAGGAGGCCTGGCATCATGTTAAAGTGACCCAACAGTCCCAAAACCCCAGAGCAGCTCATTTTTCAGTGGCAAGGCAAGGCAAGGCTCCGCTCACTGCCTGCCTGCCTGCCTGGCTCTGAGAACGTGCAGGAAATTCAAACGTTGCAGGGGGCGGAGTCAACGAGTGGGCGGGGCCAACTGTAATCCTAGAAACCAGTACTTGCGTACCCCCGCGTACCCCCTGCATGACATCACTGGAGAGAAGTCCTGCAGTCCCTCCTCCCCTCCTGGGCCAGTACGTCAACTGCCAGGGTCTAGCGGGCATAGTCGTGAACCCCACTTCACATGTCCCTTCTATACTGTTCCTTTTGGCAGGCTGGCTTCCGAAGCAACACGCAGCCTCGGTCCAAAAGGAAGATACAGGCATGCCCTGGTACCCACTGATTTGGTATCCACGGCTTCAGTTATCCGGATACCACGGATACTGGGACAAACACGGGGGAACATTAAACCTCTCTTTTTACCTTGTTGCAGCAAAACCACTGATGTTCCCCTATCTTTAAAAAGCCGTCCCCAGTACCCACGGTTTTGGGTATCCAGCGGACACTGGGGCAAGCCTGTGTAAGCAAGCTGTGGGCTAAGGGGCCGCCAAGGCCCGGCTGCTCAGCTACTCACGTTGATGTTGGCGATCTTATCCCAGTCGTGCTCGTCACTCCTGTTTCCCAGCAGAGTCTCCTCTGGCAGCTGGCTAGACCCAGGGGAGGAAACAGAGGCAGAATCACATTCCATCATGGGGAGGGAAGAAAGTATTTTTTTATTCTATCTGTACCCAAAAAATTTCAAGGTGGGCAGTGCTCAGAAGGTGTCAAGAGTATATGGTATGCATGGAAGGGACAGAGTCGATAGAGGGATGTTCTTTTCCCTCTCTCAAAACACCAGAACCAGGGGGCATCCGCTAAAACTGAGGGCTGGGAGAGTTAAAACAGATAAAAGGAAGTACTTTTTTACTCAGCGGGTAGTTAATCTGTGGAACTCTTTGCCACAGGAGGTGGTGATGGCATCTGGTCTAGATGCCTTTAAGAGGGGATTGGACGGATTTCTGGAGGAAAGGTCCATCGTGGGCTATAGGCAATGATGGATTGTGCAACCTCCTTACAAAGGTGGTGGGCTACTGGTACCGGGTGCAAGGGAGTGGCCACAGGATGCAAGCATGTTGTTGTCTCGTGCCTCCCTGGGGCACCTGGTGGGCCGCTGTGAGATACAGGAAGCTGGACTGGATGGGCCTTTGGCCTGATCCAGCAGGGCTCTTCTTATGTTCTTAACTCCCACGCGATTGGCTACCGTTGGTTCCGCCCCGCTGCCTTCCCCGCTGGCCGCCCAGGCCTCGGAGGGGGTGCCTGCTCGCCTGGGGGGCCCCCAGGTGCCCAGGCATGCAGTGGTGGGACATGCCAACCGGGGGTAGCGGGCCCAGCCCTGCGGGGACGGCGGCAGGGCGGAACAGACGGGCTGCCAATCGCGCGGCCTGCCAATCACAGGCTTCCAATTACGAGTACGTCCCGCCCAGCATTCCCCCAGGTCGTTTGTTAATCCCATCGCTGCAGCACCTATTAAACAATGTGGAAACAAGACTTTCTTGGTTCAACAAATCTAGATCCACTTTAAAAAGACACTCATGCCAGCTCCAGGCACACCGGCAAATTACCACTTTCTGATCTTTTCTGTTGAAAACCAGATGAGAAGTACTCTAAAAAACAACAATGCCTTGAAACGACGTGGACGGAGAATAAGACAGCCAATATTATAATGCCATTGTACAAATCAGTGGTAAGGCCACACCTGGAGAATTGCTTGCATCACAAAAAGACACAGGGGAGCTGGAAAAGGTGAAGAGTAACCAAAGTGATGACTGGGCTGGGGCACTGGGACTCTACACTCTAGAAAAAAAGGTTTCTACTGGGGACAAGACTGAGGTGTACAAAATTACGCACGGGATAGACAGAGGGATGTTCTTTTCCTTCTCACACAACACCAGAGCCAGGGGACATTCTCTAAAATTGACTGGTGCAGAAGTCAGAACAGACAAGTAAATATTTCTTTTCCCAAGCGAGTCATTAGCCTGTGGAACTCCTTGCCACAGGATGCTGTGATGGCACCTGGCCTAAAAGTCCATCACGGGTTACACGTCAAGATGACCAGATGCAACCTCCGGGTTTTAGAGGCAGCCCGTCTTGGAATGCGGGGGGGGGGGCAAGGGAGTGGCAGCAGGGGACAGATCTTGTGTGACTCCTTGAGCCACCTGGTGGGCCATCTGTGAGAGATTAGAAGCCTAGAGGGATGCAATGACAGCTGCCTTGACTGTGGCTCGTGACGTCTAGATTTTGACGCTTCCGAGGCTTCACGGCACCTGGAGACAAAACCACGGCAGCAAGAACACCCAAGGGATTCTGGGAATCTGGAGGCACCCCCAGGTCTGGTCCTGACCGAGAGGCAGGGCTGAGGGTGGCAGCAGCAGTGGGGCTGGCCCTGGCCCTTTTTCTGGCTCGCAGAGGAGGCCACGTGGGCCGAGGCTGCGGCCGCCCAGATTCTCTGCATAGGGGACACCAGAGGGGACGGCGGAGGAGACGGAGCCTGGCCCAAGCAGCACCAGCCCCCCCCCTGGGACAAGCCCCCCCCCTTACTTGATGTCGCTGATCTCCCGCTCCGTCTCCTGGATCTGCTTGGCCAGGATCTGCCTGTCCACGTCGTCCTTGGCCTTGGCCTGCTTGCCGCTCAGGTAGTCGAGCCTGCGCGGGGACATGCGGCAAAACTACCTGGAACCAACCAGCCTCCAGCACCCCTCCCCCTGCCCCACCCCCTGCCCCGCAAAAAGGGGGTCAAGGCAACGCTGGGGACGGCTTCCCCGCCATCTCTCTCAGGAGCTCCTTCCAAAAGCTGCAGGTCTGTCTATGCCCCACTCCACACAGCTGCCTGGCCGCGACCCCAAAGGTGGGTCTTCTGGGCAGTGGCAAGCAAGTGCACTTCGTGGCTCCAAAATAAGGACACACCAAGAAGCTTAGATTGACTGGAGGCGGCATCCCTTAAGAAGTAATAGGAGCCCAGTGAAGCCAGGGGGCGGGCTTAGCAGCCACTTTAGTATACTCAAAACAATCCTGATTCCAAGCATTTCAGATTGCTTTGCTCGTACTGTTTAGGACTGAATAAAAATAAAAACCTCACGAAAATAAAAACATGTGATCATGTAGAAACACTATTGGTAACCTTATTATGATTCAATATTCAATTACAAGGTTAAATTCCTCATAATTATATTACTGAACATACCGAACGAAATGCTGTCTATTTTAACTCAGATTGCACTATTTTGACAGACTTTATTGAAATCTACACAAGCAGAAATAAAGTGTGAACGGGAAGGAAAGAAAAAAAGGGGAGGGTGGGCAAAAATTAGATAAATATATAGGAAAATTATTGAACCGATGTAATGTGAATACATGAATCTTTCCGTGGAAATTAAACCCAATTTTTCGTACAGCGATTCGCACACCCGTATGCAGAACAAGCAGGCATGATTAAAAAGGTTGATATTAACTTTTACACACGTGCAGGGAGATTTTTATTTGTGAATTTGCGGCAATCCTCCTTCATGGCGATGATCTGAGTCAGCCATTTTTGTCTACCCGAGGTGGCTTCAAGAAAATGACGTCATGCCGCCTCCAGTCAATCTAAGCTTCTTGGGACACACACACACACACCCCGGGCGTACTCTGTGACCATTCCAGGAAAGGGGCACATCCGCCACCTCCACCGCGGAAGGCGGGGCCACCGAACTCCCGCCTCCTCCACTCCTCGCGGGCTCCACGGCAGGGACCTCCCTCTCTCCCTCCCTCCCTTTGTGCCTCTGCTGCCCCCTGCTGGAAGAGCTTTGCGTACGGATGAGGCCAAAGGAGCCCAGCCTGGCCCAGCCTCCCCCGGAGGACACGGAGGGCTGCTGGAGCCGCCACAGACACCGCCCGGAGCCAGCGGGGCAGAGGCCAGGCAGCGAGGGCGGCCCTTTCCTCCCAGGGTGCGGGCGTTGGGGGCCGGACCTGTACTTACTTCAGGAGCTTCGGCTGAAGCAGGCGCTGCAAGTGATCGCTCACGACCGACTGCCACAGCAGGAGCTTCTCCCGGCTCTTCCCTGCAAGGGGGTCAGAAATCAGGCAGGCAGGCAGGAGCTCGCCAGGAGAGCAGCAGCTCCACAGACCACTGCTCTCCGGTCAGTGCCACAAGGCAAGGCTGGGCCTTCCTCCATGCGAGGTCATCCCTGGAACTGAAGGGCACTCTGGAGGGGCTCCAACTGCCTCGCAAGGCCCGCATCGCTGTGGGGGCGAGTCCACCCCCCCCCCAAGGGAAGCACTGGGGCTCCTTTTGGTGCTGTGCTTCCCAGCGTCTGTCCTATTCTCCAGTTTGGAGAACAGGAACCGTCCCCATCACGGAGCCGGGCTTTGGAAAACTCTCCGCAGTACAAGGCACGTGGGAGAACGGCCCGCCTTCCCCTTTCCTGGCGCCAAGCTGGAGAACAGGAACAAGCCCCCCCCCCACGCCCCTCCTCGGACACAAGCTGGGAGGTGTGCAGCAGAGCAAGGGACTGCCCCTGCACAGTGGCACAGGACACGGCCGGGGACAAGACTCAGGGAAGGCAGGAGCTGGAGGGCTGGCAGGTGTACTGACGGGCAAAGCTCAGCACAGCCCACGAAGCACAAGCCCTCTTCCGTGGGGAGGCCAAGCACAGGCAGAAGCTTTGCCGGCCCAACCCCCCCCCCACTCGCGGAGGTCCCAGCGGAACCCGAGAGCCCCGAACCGCCCTTACATTTGACCGTGACCAGCTCCTCGAAGGACTTGATGCCCTGCGTGGTCTTTTCTCGGGTGTCAGCGTTGGCAGGTGGACCCTGGGGTTGGGATAAAGGAACAGAAAAGGAATTTTGTTGCTTTAAGGGAGCGGAGACTCCCAGGGCAGCCGACAGGTGGTTTTTACAGCACCTGCGAGCAATCAAGGCATGAGTGGCATATAGCCTAGAGTGAAGCTCACTCTCTCTCTTCTTCTCTTTCATTCTCATTTGATTACTTGATGTGTAGCTGCTAGCTAGTGAGCACTTGTTGCTGTGTGTTACTTGCTTCGAGTCAGGAGCTCGTGCCGTGTGTTCTTCCCTACCTCGATCTGTTTGGGGAACCGTTGCTGATCAAGCTGGACGCAGGCAGTGTGATGAGCACGAGGACTGTGTGCCGGTAGGAACCTATTCAGCTGAAGACTTCTGTGACAGGAACAGAGGACTTTGTGCATGGTTTCTGTCTGGACTATACCACAGGTGAAGCTATCGTCCAGTGGTGTACCACTGTGTTCATCTGTGTGACATCTGCCTGTATGTACTGCAAGATACTTACTTTTGTGCCTGATTCCCTCGTGGAATCCCTAAAGCTATAAAGAAGCCTTAAACACTTGGTGGACTTTGCCTCTGTGTGCATCCTTGAACAAAAGGGACCCAAGGTGAGCAAGTGAGTCTGTGCACCTCTGCTGTTAGGTACTTGGAGGGCTTGCGCCACCCTACATCTTGCGCATGATACCATTTGTGTGCTCCCCAACAGGGGGGAGAAGAGAACATAAGAACATAAGAACATAAGAAGAGCCATGCTGGATCAGGCCAAGGGCCCATCTAGTCCAGCTTCCTGAATCTCACAGCGGCCCACCCCAGGTGCCCCAGGGAGCAAGAGAAGTCACAACGGGTGCAGCTGCGAGAGGAGATTATGGCTGGACGACAGGAAGGAATCCCTGACTAAGGGCGGTTCAAAAGTGGACCAGAATGCCGAGGGAGGTGGTGGATTCTTCCTCTCCCAGCAGAGTCACGACAGGCACCTGCTGGAAATGCTCCAGGTCTAGGAGGATTTCCCGCTACAGGAAGAGGGTTGGACTAGATGCCCTTGTGGGACCTTTCCAACTCTGGGATTCCATAACTCCATCTTAGTTCTGGGGCCTGGGAGACCACTCCCTCCGTCCCTCAACTACGTGTTAATGCCCAAACACCCAGCGGGTAGTTAATCTGTGGAACTCTTTGCCACAGGAGGTGGTGATGGCATCTGGTCTAGATGCCTTTAAGAGGGGATTGGACGGATTTCTGGAGGAAAGGTCCATCGTGGGCTATAGGCAATGATGGTTTGTGCAACCTCCTTACATTAGTAGTAGGCTACCTCAGAGTACCGGGTGCAAGGGAGTGGCAACAGGATGCAAGCGTCTTGTTGTCTCATGTGCCTCCCTGGGGCACCTGGTGGGGCTGCTGTGAGATACAGGAAGCTGGACTAGATGGGCCTTTGGCCTGATCCAGCAGGGCTCTTCTTATGTTCTTATGTAAACACAAGGAAATTTTAAAATGCTGTTGCCCTTGTTGGTGGTACGCAGGCTCTCATGTATTCCCGTGAAAGATTTCAGTAACTTGACACAGGGCAGACCACCTACTGATTGTGAGCAAGCGGTTCGTTGAGTATTCCCCACCTGCCCGTGCAGAGAAGCCACCCACTGATCAATTTACTGACACCCCCCCCAATCCAGTGGATTCCTGAATCTGCGTCAGTTTTGCACACCTGCTAAACGACATACCCGCACACCGACACCCAGCAGATCATGTTTAGAGGCAGTGAACTGCCCTGGGGCCCCCTGGGTGGTTCAGGAGTAGGGCACAAGCCTGTCCCACCCCACACACTCATACTTACAACGCCCGACACTTTATCCTTGAAGTACGGCTTCATGAAATGCCCCAGAAACATATTGGCTGGCACCGTCTTGCCATCGCTCGATTTTGTCCCTTGCTTCCCAGCAAGCTGCCAGGTGAGTTTTTCCTGTCACGTATAAGGGAAAGAGACAAAAGTTTACCGGAACACCTCAAGAAGCTCACCTGGGCTGAAGGAATCACAGAAATGGCTGAAGGCACCAATACAAGGTTTACCAAAGCAGAAGTCCAAAGATGGATGAAATCCGTACGACACAGAGCGCCCCACAGCAAAACAATCATTCTTACTGGCATACCTAGGCTCTCTCTCTTGGGAGGCCCACTTTCCAGGACAAGCACCACCTTCTTGGGGATACATTCTATATAGTGGGCGGAGCTTTCCAGCAAAAGGGGGTGGGGCTTCCAAAAAATGTCAATGAGTAGCACATGTTAAAGGATTAACTATGCAGTTCAGTAGGTGACCTCCTTAAATCTTACAGTTTTTTTGCCATCCTTTTAAATGCTGTTTCCAGACCCAGCTGCTCAGTTGGACAGAATCCTTGTTGCTCTGAACTCAGCCTCATTATTTAAGAAGGTTGGGATGGCCCATTCACGATGCCAAACTGAGGCAGTTCCCTAAGGCAGCACAGGAAGCCCTTGCCTCTCTCCACTCCCAACGACAACTCCTTCGCCACCGAGTGAATGTGCAAAGGGGGGAATATTTGAGGGACCGCCTCCTTCCATACAATCCCACCCGTACGCTCAGGTCATCTGAGGGGGCCCTTCTGACCAGTCGCGGATCTAGGGGGGCCAGGGGGCAAGAGCCTTGGGCGCTGTCTTGGGGCTGTCTAGGGGGGTGCCAGTGGCCCTCACACAGTCGCAGATCTAGGGAGGCCAGGGGGGGCACAACCCCTGGGCACCGTCTTGGGGCTGTCTAGGGGGGCGCCAGTGGCCCCCACAACATTGCGCGGGTAGACCTGGGCTCCGGAGCCCAGGTCTACCCATTGGGACCAGCCGCGGGTAGACCAGGGCTCCGCAGGTCAGAAAGGCATCCGTAGTGCAGACCTTCCCCCACCCATTCAAAACATCTTTCCAGTGCCGAGGCTTCTTTAATCATAACTTTTAAGGTCACGGTGAGCTCAGCCTTAGTTTTTTTTTGTAGTTGGTTCTTTATGTTTGCTGACTTCAGTTTGAAATCCCTGTGTCTCCACTTTCAAAAATCTGAGTCAGTGTCTGAAAAAGCCACATGTGAGCAGAGACCATCATGCAATGCTTCCAATTTGCATGGGAGATCACCCTCCCCTGTTATATAAGCAAATTGGAAGCATTGCGTCTCTGCTCACATGTGGCTTTTTCAGACACTGACTCAGATTTTTGAAAGTGGAGACACGGGGATTTCAAGCTGAAGTCAGCAACCGTTAAGAACCAACTACAAAAAAAACTAAGGCTGAGCTCACCATGACCTTAAAAAGTTACGATTAAAGATGCCTTGGCACTGGAAAGGTGTTTTGAATGGGTGGGGGAAGGTCTGCACTATGGATGCCTTCCTGATCTGCGGAGCGCTGGTCTACCCGTGGCTGATCCCAATGGGTAGACCTGGGCTCCGTTGTTGTTTCTAATGGGTAGACCTGGGCTCCGTCTACCTGCGGCTGGTCCCAATGGATAGACCTGGGCTCTGTGGAGCCCAGGTCTACCCGCGGCTGCTTCTGGTGGGTAGACCTGGGCTCCCGTGGGGGCGCACTTCTATTGGGTGCCCCGGGCACCATTTTGACTAGGCCCGCCCCTGCTTCTGACTGTGCTGCCACCAGGAGAGGGGAGGGGGAGGGCAGCCAGGAACAGGGCCTTCTCGGTGGTGGCCCCACAATTGTGGAATACCCTCCCCTTAGAATTAAGAACAGCTCCTCTGCCAATCTTTCGGCGGAGCCTGAAGACCTTATTATTTAAACAAGCGTTCAGCTGCTGCCTGGCATGTTAAACGACAACTATGGGATCCACAGGGCCTGCCCATTTTGTTTTTAAATACTGTTTTAATATGGTTTTACTTGTCTCATTTTGTATTGTTTTTATTTTAATGTTTTTATGGGTTTTTTTTAATGTTGTAAGCCGCCTTGGGTGCCCATGGGGCAGAAAGGCGGGGTATAATCCTATAAATAAATAAATAAATAAATAAAATTGGAGAACATTCAGTACAGAGATGAGAAAAGTAAGTGAGAGACTACCTCCCATCAGAGTGGCCATTTATCACCCTGCAAGGAGGAAACACCAATGAGGCAGAACATCTCCCCCAAAATGTTTCCTATTGTCATGATTTCATTACATTGTTGTTGTTCAGTCGCTAAGTCGTGTCCAACTCTTCACGACCCCTGGACCACAGCACGCCAGGCCTCCCTGTCTTCCACTAGCTTCCGGAGTTCGCCCCATTTCATGTTCATCGCTTCGGTGACACTCTCTAACCACCTCATCCTCTGCCGCCCCCTTCTCCTTTTGCCTTCCATCTTTCCCAGCATGAGGGTCTTTTCTCAAGAGTCCTCTCTTCTCATGAGGTGGCCAAAGTATTGGCGCTTCAGCTTCAGGATTTGTCCTTCCAAGGAGCAATCAGGCTTGACTTCCTGGAGGATGGACCGATTGGATCTCCTTGCAGTCCAGGGGACTCATTACATTACAGCAATTACCCATTTCTCCTGTAAAGTTGTCCGGTGGGGAAACTCGGAAACTGCAACTTTAAGTGAAACTACTTAAAACAGAACCAATTTTACAATTGGCTAATTGACATATGCAAACAAAAGCTGCGCTCCCACAGCATCTCTCTAGTCATAAAACATCGCCAAACGTATGAATACACAGAGACCCAAAACGCTTCTAAATACTGAACACTGGAATAAACGTGAGCAACAATGAACAGAAACTGGGTTTGTAAATTAAAATACTGGCACCCGTAATCTCTAACTTCCAACAGCTTCCACAGGAATGGTCAAAGGCCCTCATTGGAATAGTCTCTTTCTGCAGTTCCAAAGTCAGTCAAAGACAACAACTCCCCTCCAGATACAGACTGGAAGTCCACTTGTGTCAACAGCATCCATTGCAAAATACAGCTTGGGCGCCCCCCCCGCCCGCCCCCAGGAACAGAATAAAGACCATCACTTGCACCCAGAAAGGCCCCCTTGCTCGGCTAACCTGCTGCTCTTTGTTTTGGGCGAGCAGGAGGTGCAGCTCCTCAAGTTTCTCTTGAATCACCTCCTGATAAACCAGGTTCATCTGTAGGCAGGTCTCTGGGGTCTGTGGAAGACGGAGGTCTGCGTCGCCTTCGACGTGCTCATCGGCACCACTCCCCCCAGCGGGGTCCACCTCCTAATCCGAGAGAAGGAGGAGTTAAGCCGCATGCCAGAAAACAGGTTACACGGAAGGCAGGAACAGCGAGCAATCAGACGCCGCGCGAACGGAGCAATCCAGTGTGCCTGGGGGAGAGAATGCTGCACCCTCTGTCTGCAAAGCCTTCCTCGCTTTCCCGTGAAGCCCTGGCCTGGTCCACAACCAAAGTGAAGCCAGTGAATGAGCAACAGGCAAACACAATCTGGGAATTGTCTGCTAACAACCAAACCCCATCAGGGGGCTCCAAACTCAAGCAAGACACGTGGCAAAAATGGCTCAGAAGCACAGGGTCCTTTTGCCCAAGGAGGCTGAATTCCTTCCTGGCAACCCCTTTACAGTCACAGAGAGTAACTGCAAAGCCGGAAAGGTGCCTTGCACACAGTCACGGATCTAGGGGCCGGGGGGGGGGGGGCACAAGCCCTGGGCGCGGTCTTGGGGCCATCTAGGGGGGCACCAGTGGCCCCCGCAACATTGCGCAGGTAGACCTGGGCTCCGGAGCCCAGGTCTACCCATTGGGACCAGCCACGGGTAGCCCAGGTCTACCCATTAGAAACGGCCGCGGAGCCAAGGTCTACCCATTGGGACCAGCCATAGGTAGACCAGCGCTCCACAGATCAGGAAGGCATCCGTGGAACAGACTTTCCCCCACCCATTCAAAACATCTTTCCAGTGCCAAGGCATCTTTAATCTTCATAACTTTTAAGGTCACGGTGAGCTCAGCCTTAGCTTTGTTTGTAGTTGGTTCTTTATGTTTGCTGACTTCAGCTTGAAATCCCTGTGTCTCCACTTTCAAAAATCTGAGTCAGTGTCTGAAAAAGCCACATGTGAGCAGAGACCATCATGCAATGTTTCCAATTTGCCTATATAAGGGGGGGGGTGATCTCCCATGCAAATTGGAAGCATTGCATGATGGTCTCTGCTTACATGTGGCTTTTTCAGACACTGACTCAGATTTTTGAAAGTGGAGACACAGGGATTTCAAGCTGAAGTCAGCAAACGTAAAGAACCAACTACTGTACAAAAAAAGCTAAGGCTGAGCTCACCGTGACCTTAAAAGTTATGATTAAAGATGCCTCGGCACTGGAAAGATGTTTTGAATGGGTGGGGGAAGGTCTGCACTACGGATGCCTTCCTGACCTGCAGAGTGCTGGTCTACCCGTGGCTGATCCCAATGGGTAGACCTGGGCTCCCTGTAGGGAAGCCAGGTCTACCCGTGGTCGTTTTTAATGGGTAGACCTCGGCTCCCTGTAGGGAGCCCAGGTCTACCTGTGGCTGCTTCTGGTGGGTAGACCTGGGCTCCCGTGGGGGCGCACTTCTATTGGGTGCCCCGGGCGCCATTTTGACTAGGTCCGCCCCTGCTTGCACAGGTATAATTTGCCACCATGTTCTGCGTCTTCCCAGCCCCCCAAAAAGAATTATACACTATGAGTACTTGCCATTTCAACACGAATGTCGGAATCACTGTCATCTTCAAGGCCATCTAATAAGACAAGGAAAAAACCAGAACCTCTCAGGGCTACAGACAGAAGAACAAAACATTTTGAAAGCTGGCACAGGAAGCTGCCAGGTCAGACTGCTTGATCCTTCCCTGCACTCACTGGGAGGCACCCTCCAGAATTTCAGGCTCAGGGTCCAATCCAGAGATCCCGCCAGGAATTGAATTGAGGACCTTCTGCATGCAAAGCAGGCCCTCTATCCATTGAACTATGAGCTACTGTCACACGCCGGCTAAGATGGGGATGTCAAACTCATTTTATACAGCAGGCTGAATAGCATTTATTATGCCGGCTGAGGGCCAGGAATGATGTCATAGAGCAAGAAGTGACATCATTAAACAGGTCATGACCATAAATAAGCACTTTTTCCTCACTTAGGAACTCATTAGTTGCAAATAGAAAAAAAATATGCAAATCTTAATGTTTTCTAGATATAAGGTAAAGGTAAAGGTTTCCCCTCTAGTCGTGACCGACTGTAGGGGGCAGTGCTCATCTCCGTTTCAAAGCCTGTAGAGCCGGCGTTGTTGTCCGATCATGTGGCCAGCATGACTCTACGCCGTAGCGCACGGAACACCGTTCCCTTCCCACCAAAGTGGTCCCTATTTATCTACTTGCATTTTTTTAGGTGCTTTCGAACAGCTAGGTTGGCAGGAGCTGGGACAAGCGACGGGAGCTCACTCCGTCACGCGGTCTTGAACTCCCAACCTTGCGGTTGAAAGCCCAGCAACAGCAGATTAACTCGCTGCGCCACCACGTCCCCTTTTCTAGATATGGGAGAGCGCAATTATCACATGGGCAGCCCTTTCAGCCGTGGCATCTCAGCACAGCTCAGCAACTGAGAGCATCTGATGGTGGTGCTGGGAGAACCTGAGGGCTGAATGATGAGCTTCTGCTGGCTGCATCCAGCAACCAGGCCAAATGTTTGACACTCCTGGGCTAAGACAGTGCACCAGACAGTAAGGTGTTCCCAGTTAAAACCTCAAATAAAAGGAAGTAATTCTAAAAGCACAAGACAGAAAAATGCTCAGAGAACACTGCACCTTCATCATCATCATCATCAGAACCAGACTCAAGGCTGGAGCCCGACACTTCCACCTCAACACTCGGGACTCTGGGCCCCAGGCTCCGCTCCAGCTCCTCAATCTCCTGCCTGATTCTCTCGCGTTCAGCGTCTATGTCCATCGCAGACGTGTCTGCTATCGAGAAAGATGCAGAAAAACAGGTAAGAGAAAGCCGGATTCCCAAGATCAATCAATCAATCAAAAAGTATTTATATACTGCTTTTCAACATGAAGTTCACAAAGCGGTTTACCTGCAAATAATAAAGTTAAATGGCTCCCTGTCCCAAAAGGGCTCACAATCTAAAAAAAATGCAGAACACCACCAGCAGCAGCCCCTAGACAAGACACTGCGCAGGGGTGAAGAGGGACAATTACTCTCCCCCTGCTAAACATAAGAGGAGCACCACTGGGAAAAGTGCCTCTTGCCCAGTTAGCAGGGGTTATGCCCAGTTAGCAGGGCATTACAACCAAGATACAACCAAAACATGCCAGTCAGCTAATTCACATCAAACCGCGCCAGGCAACTGTTACACTAGATCAATCCATCCTCAGAACCAGTAAGTTGCCGGACCAGTAAGTCCCCATTATCAGGAAACAGTATTTTAAGATTTTTTTAAAAAATGAAGTTCTGTCTATTATGAACCTGCGTTTAAATTAAGAACTGGGCAAAGCAGATTTAGACAAGCTCGATATGCTGCCTTCCCTCAGATGGGGCAGGTCATGGTTTGTTTGTTTTTTTGAAGATTTTATTAATTTTTAACTATAAAGATATAGGTGAGGACAGTCAAATACATAGAATAGGAAGACAAGGGGTCAAACAATAGGAATTTGGGGGTGGTTCGAGAGTTACATGACTAACAATTACTTACTACAATATATTTCATCTGGAAGGATACAATTATCACATAAAAATATAACTATTATTCATTATTAATTCCAATCAATACTAGCTTCCAGTACATTAGCTCAATCAAAAACCAAAAATATATAAGAGAAAAAAGAAGAAATTAAAAAGTATATACAGTATATGCATGTATCTAATTTCTAATAAAAAGTAGATAGGAAAGAAGATAATCTGTAAAAATATAAAAAAGAAGCAGGGAAGTATAGCTTTATAAAATAATATCGCTTAAGAATTGTAATAAACTGTCAGATCTTTATATCTTATCTCTATCTTGTATATTTCTAGCTCTTTTAATTGGATGGGTCAGGTAATGGTAAAAGACACAGGAAGCCCCAGTTCAAAGCAGAGCATGGAGGAGTCGAGCAGCAGCCCCAGGTTCAAAGGCCGCAGGGATCCAGCACACTTTACTTATGGAAAGACCCCTGTCTGTGGATGGCTGTGACTGCTCACAGAGCCTCCATGTCCAGGTATTGCACACCACTAACTGCAACCAACCAGCTTCTGGGCTGAGACAAGAGGGGAAGGGCAGGGCCTTCTCCGAAGCAACTAGCTGGCTGCTACTGGTTGGTTTGAACACGCAGGGCCTGCCTTAAACCAAGGTCATCAAATTGGGCCCTGCACTTGGGGGGGGGGGTCCTGCACCAGTGCAGTGAGCATATTACTTGCTGCTGCTGCAGCCGGGATTTCTATGAACTTTAACTCGGGGCGGGGGGGGGGGAGAAGAGCAGAGCAGCTTTACCGTGGGCCCTCCCAGCCGCCCCCGAACTGCCCAAAATGGGCCTCCTGGAAGCAGTTGGCAGTGATGTCATCATGTCACCACCAACTGTTCCCAGGCGCTGTGTGCGGCACCACAAGTGCTTTTCTTGGTGAGTGGGGGCCCCGCACGGAGGGTGGGGGGCCCCCATGGGAATGCCCCACATTGGGCCCCGTCTCTCCTAGAGCCGGCCCTGTGGACATGTGTCGGGAAAACGAGCAACTGCCGTTGCCCCCATCTCAGGAGGGGGTTGTGGGGGAGCCCTTTGGCTCCAGGGCCCCAAACTGGTGCAGCAGCACAGCTTGCCTAGAGGCCCACGAGGAGCCCTAAGAACCCACTGAGAGGCCCCCGAGCAGCAAGGCCCACAGGGAGCGATGCAGACGCCCCCAGGAGCCCCACAGAGCAGC
>JAJKFI010000158.1:1172979-1188058 GCA_029204185.1 Lerista edwardsae | reverse complement strand
GTTTCGTCAGACAGAAAAGACAGAAGTCCTCCTGGTCAGGAAATCCTCGATGCAGGAAATGAGTCGTTTAACCACCCTGAATGAGGTGGCGCCCCCCCCCCCGCCAGAACAGGGGTGCAGTCTGGGAGGGCAACCGCGCCCGTATCTGAGCCGTTCGGACCTGGCCACAGTAGTCCATGCACTTCAAGACTGGGCTACTGTAACTCGCTATATGTGGGGCGACCCTCAAAGATGGTCCAGAAGCTGCGGTCAGTGCAAAACGCAGCAGCCCAGATGGTTACAGAGGCTAATGGTTTGACTCTGCACAAGCCTAACCAACCTTCCAGCAACGGGTTAAGGGCACTGCAGCTCTGAGGGAAGGGAACAAACATTCCCTTACCCCGAGGAAGCCTCTGTGACTCCTACTCCACTGCAGGATGCAGCACAGGCCCCACTGGCCCAGCTAGGTCACTGCTGGAACGTGGGTTAGGATTTGGGCCGCAGTTGGGCCACTCCTTCAGCAGCTACACTGGCTGCCCATTTGTTTCCGGTCCAAATTCAAGATGGTTTTAACCTTTAAGGCTCTTCACGACTTGGGTCCAAGGTGCCTAAAGGACCGCCTTTCCTTATGCACTCCCCTTAGATCATCTGAAGAGGCTCTCCTTCGAGTGCCGCCTCCATCCCAAGTTAGAGGGAGAGCACCCTTCTCTGTAGTGGCGCCACAAATACGGAATTCCCCTCCAGAGGAATTAAGAACCACCCCCTCCCTCATGGCTTTTCAGATTCAAAACACACCTGTTCATTGTTGTTTTATATTGTACTTTTATTACGTAACTCTGTAAGCCACCTTGGGCATTTGCTTCAGCATGGGAAAGGCAGGAGATAAATTCTTGTAATAATAAATCATAATAAAAAATCATAGTTAAGAGGGGATTGGACAGATTTCTGGAGGAAAGGTCCATCGTGGGCTATAAGCAATGATGGATTGTGCAACCTCCTTACAAAGGTGGTGGGCTACTTCAGAGTACCGGGTGCAAGGGAGTGGCAACAGGATGCAAGCATCTTGTTGTCTCGTGCCTCCCTGGGGCACCTGGTGCGCCGCTGTGAGATGCAGGAAGCTGGACTAGATGGGCCTTTGGCCTGATCCAGCACAGGGGCTCTTCTTACGTTCTTATAATGATCTGCAAATATGAAAGAGGCATTTCGCATACAAGCCTAATTCTTACTTTTAAGAAAAAAAGGGCAAACCATCAAAACACATTTGCAATTTCATTTTAATTTAAGAATAACACTGTTACAAAATCTAGAGGAATTAAAAAGTTTCAAAAAGCATGTTCAGGAAATATGTGTTAAATCTTTTCACACACGTAGCATTTTTACTGTACAAAAGGAGGTAAGAAATTTCTCGCACCCGTCTTCTCCACACGGCCATAGGTTTGGGGATGAGTTCCTGATGGATGCACAGCCGCAGGTGAGCCAGTGAGCTGAGCCTGCGTGTCGAACGGAAGTCCGTGATAACCAAACACTTGACTGCACTTTTAAAGAGTCTGCCACAACCCACAAAGCAGGTGACCAGCCAAGCGGAAAAGGCCTTTGCCACCTCAGCACTGTAGTAACAGGCTAGGAAAGAGTGAACACTGGGATCAGGATGTGATCTTTTTTTAAAAAAAAAAATTAAGCGTTCAATCACATTAGTCGATATTATTAAATATCGCTATAAATAAGCAAGGTTAAATTATAGATTGCCAAGATGCAAACCCAGCCCTCTTTCCCCACGACTGGTTTTCAGGACGAATCTTGCGAGATCTCTGATACTTTATCGATTGACTTCAGGAGCTCGGCCACCAGCTGCAGGGCTTCGGCGCCCGAAACCAGCTGCCTGGAAAGGAAAGAGCAGGAGTCACGGAGGCAGGGCATCTCCTTCAGCCGGGGGACACAAGCACAAACTTTACAGGAATGCAGGGAGTCAAACGTCTTTTAATTTCATGGCTGTAGTCACCAAGACGGTGACTGCAGCCATGAAATTAAAAGACGTTTGCTTCTTGGGAGGAAAGCTATGGCGAACCCAGACAGCTTAATAAAAAGCTGAGACATCACCCTGCCAACAAAGGTTCGCCTAGTCAAAGCGATGGTTTTCCCAGTAGCAATGTATGGCTGTGAGAGCTGGACCATACGAAAGGCGGAGCGCCGAAGAATAGATGCTTTTTAACTATGGTGTTGGAGAAGACTCTTGAGAGTCCCCTGCACTGCAAGGAGATCCAATCGGGCAATCCTCCAGGAAGTCAAGCCTGATTGCTCCCTGGAAGGACAAATCCTGAAGCTGAAGCTCAAGTACTTTGGCCACCTCATGAGAAGAGAGGACTCTTGAGAAAAGACCCTCATGCTGGGAAAGATGGAAGGCAAAAGGAGGAGGGGGCGGCAGAGGAGGAGATGGTTAGACAGTGTCACAGAAGCGATGGACGTGAAATTGGGCGAACTCCGGAAGCTAGTGGAGGACAGGGAGGCCTGGCGTCTCCTTCAGCCGGGCGACACAAGCACAGACTTTACAGGAATGCAGGGAGTCAAAGGCTGCCAGTCACGTTCCCAGTGAGGGGCACAGCGCAGTGGTGCACATGCTCAGAAGCTATCACTTTTTTCTGTTGCTACGCATTGCTATGGAAGCTGACCTCCAGTTCGGACGAAAGAACACACTCTTTCCCCCCCTTCTTCTGAGCACACTCGGAGGAAAGATAAGGGGAGCCTCCCTGAGCTGACAGGCAGCAGTTGCATTCCAGCCTAGTGAGAAAGCTAGAAAGCTAAAAGCTAATAGGAAAATAGCTTTTGCACAAAGCAGCAACAAATGGGTGGCCTTCAGGTGTAAGGTAAAGTTCCTGAGGCATCTGGTGGGCCACTGTGAGATGCAGGAAGCTGGGCTAGGTGGGCCTGTGGCCTGATCCAGGGGGGTTCTGGTCTAAACTGCCACAGGCTTTTTCAATTTGTGAAAAACCCACACGCGCAAAAAACTGGATGAGGAAAGGAGCCAGGGCAGAGATTTACACGCAGGCTTGAAAAAGCAGTTTGGACACTGCCAAGTGGCACGTAAGACCACCTACCAGTGGACAGATCCAGAACTTACTTGATGGATGAGCGGGACTTTGCCACGACTGTGAGAAGATTGTGCAAGGCAACGTCTGCGTTGTGTTTCACTACGGCCAGGTCTGCCAAATGTCGGGACCTCAGGGCTTCGTTTTCCAGCCGATAGTTCTCCACCTGAACCTTGAGAGCAACGGGGGGTGGGGGTGGGGAGAGATAGATTAACATCATCCATAAAACTCAAAGCAGCCATCCAAAAGCCAAACTATTAGGTGAAATATCGAAAAACCCCTTTAAGGTCCCAACGAAGGGTGGCTGAAGCTGCTCACACCACTAAATAAAACACAAGGATCAGTACAAATGAATGAATGTGAATTAAAGTAGTACGCATACTGCCGCACTTCCAGATTTTTTTCCTAAGCGACCAAGATCTTATCCAACTTTCCCATGGAGGCCTTCTCAACGTAAGGGAACATTTGTTCCCTTATCTCAGGGCTGCTGGAAAGTTGGGCAGGACTAGACCCCCCAACACGGCCACCTGACTTCTCCTTGTTCAGAATGTTCCTGCTTCCAGAGAGCCAACAACTGTTTACTTGGCAATTAAGCCTCACTATGACTTCTCTTATTTAAAATATTGGTATCCTGCCTTTCCTCCCGCAAAATGGGACACCCAAAAGTGGCTCACAATAATTTGAAACACGAAAACACAATAAAGCAAAAATTTAAAAAGCCGAGACGGCAGAACACAGGTAATGAAAGCGGCCCAAAGCAGCCGTACCATAAAACCAGCAGCAAATTCTAATAAGCAGTCCTATTTCCAGTGGCAGGTGACAAAGGTTTGCTCTGCGTCACAGAAGTTTCCGTTCTTTCTAGTTTAGAAAGATGAACACCACAACTTCTCCCTGCCTAATAGTTGCACAGGATTGAGCCCCATTTCCCGGGCTAGATTCCACACCTCCCCTTCAGAAATGTTTCTGGGCAGTGAAGCCCCCTCACTGAATATCAAGGCACTCAGGATTCATTCCACACAAGTCAGGGGTCCAGGAAAGGCTGCTGCTTGCAGAAATTCAGGAACGACCATGGCAGGAGCAGCCCCCTGAACCAGAGAGGGGAACCTGGCAGGAGGTGTGGACTGATGGTTGAGCTGCTGGCACTGCCTGAAGCTAAGCAGGAGAATCTGCGGTTTGTTTTCGGATGGGAGACGGATGCCAGGATACTGACGAGCCTGCTGTAAGCCGCCTTGGGCATTTGCTTTGGCATGGGAAAGGTGGGGTATACCGTATTTCCCCAAGTATAAGATGCACCTTTTTCCCAAAAAACCGGGGGCTAAAAATTGGGTGCATCTTATTCAAGGGGTGTGCCGGGCAGAAATTTTTCACATTTCTGGCCCCAAAATTAAGGTGCGTCTTATACTTTGGTGCGCCTTATACTTGGGGAAATACGGTAAATTCTTCAAAACAAACAAACTGCCAACCCCTCTCGATGCCAAACAGGAGCGCTGGGTCGTTCACAGACCACTTTTGTCACATGTCCATCCCCCCGTGGACTCCTGCTCTCTTCCCACTGGGCAGAACAAGAACAGAGGCGGGAATTCCCTTCCCGAAGAACGACACACTCCCGCGTGGCCTTTCGGAGAAGGCTCAGATCACACCTATGCCATCTGGCCTTTGGATGATGGTTGGCTGCCTGCCTGCCTGCCTGCCCTCAGTTCCCCTGGAATACTGCCAGAGCTCACCTGGACAATGGTTCCTCCCCCCCCCCCCCCCCCCAATAGCCCAATGAGAAGAGTTGGGTTTTGCCTTGTTTTTGGAACATTTCTGTGTGTTCGTGGCTTTTAATGCTTCCGTTTTTTGATGCGTTTTACCTATTGTTTGTTACATTGTTCTTTGATGTTCTCCATCAGTCCCCTTGGGCATTTGCTTCGGCATGGGGAAGGCGGGGCATAAACTCTCCAAATAAATGATAAATCGCCGGCAGTCAGTGCGGAAAGCAATGGCAGCCCCCACTGGGCGCAAGCCAGCCCGGCCACCCCTTGTGCAGAGGACGCACCAAGCGCACACATCGCCCGTCCCGTGACTCCCCTGAGCTCTTCCCGGCGCGCACGTGATGCCAGCCTGGGAGCTGCCAACGGGCGCATCTGAGCGCCTGCCCACCCCACCCAGCGCTAGTTCAGAGGATCCTGGGGCGGGGGGGGCAGAGCGGAGCTCGTACCTGAAGAAGCGCGTTCTCCTGCTTCAGCTTCAAGGCGCAGCTCTCTGCCTTCGTGGCCCGTTTCTGGAAGGGAAGGCAGCGAGACGGTTTATTCTGCGGGGGTGAGGATTGGCCCCCGTGGCACAGAGCAAGTGGCACCCGCCCTAAGGGGGCCAGAACAGTGCTGTCCTTCAAATGATTTAGGAACAGGAACTCACTTTTGATTGGCACTTGTCGGGAACCCGGAACCAGCCACGGAGCCCGTTAGGATCCGGGACGCCCGTTCCGGTCCGTTCCCCCCGAATGACATCACTGCCTTCGCCCCCCCCAGGAATCCGGAGTCGCTCCCTTTAACCCTCTGAGTGCCGGCCAACCAAGAAGAAAAGCTCTTTGCAGAGGAATTGGGAGGGGGGAGGAGGGAGAGTGAAGTGGGCGGAGTCAGCCCTAATTTTAACCAGTGGAACTGAGTTCCCCCGCGTTCCCCCTGCATGACATCACTGGGCCCAGGAGGGCCAGACAGCGAAGCGGAGCCCTGCAGCAAGGACGAGAGAGCGGCAGGTGGGCCCCAGGAGGAGGAGGAGGAGGGCCGTTTTCTCTTCCTACCTTTGGGCAGGTGCTACTCAAGGGCTCCTCCCACAAAGGGTTGCTGGACTCCCTAGGAGGGGGCGGGTCTTCTCCCTGCACCGGATCTCTCTGTGAGAGGGAAGAGCCGGGCCAGACAGCCGGGAAGGCGGCAGCCCCCCCCCCCACGCCCCAGCCGAGCTCCTGAAGAGCAAAACGGCGCTCGATGGGTCTTGCTCCAGGCAGGCTTCGGGAGGGCTCACTGTCAGGCTGCAGAAGAAGCCTTAAAGGAATTTTGTAGCTTTAAGGAATCGAGTTCTGCTAGTGACAGCCAGCAGGTGGAACAATCACCCACCTGAGGGCAATCACGGTTTGCGTAGCATAAAGAGAAGAGTGAAGTGAAGCTACCTCAGCTAGCTAACTACTAGCCCCTGGCCTGGCAAGCCAGCTGGTCTAGGTAGTACTGGTTAATACTAGTCAGTGTGCAATGCTAGCCAGTTAAGAATGTTATCCACTATGTCTATCTGTATAGACGTATACAGATAGACATAGTGCTATCTCTGTGCTAAAGCTATTCGAGGCAGAATGGAAGTGAGGATTGTGTGTTGGTGTATCTTGACGTGTTATCTAAGTCAAGTGCTTCTTGTGAAGATACAGAGAACTGCTTTGAACTACAGGTGAACATCTCATCAAGTACTTTGCTATGTTTGTCATCTGCTGTATGAACTGTACTTGTTTGCTGCAAACTGCACCCTTTGTGTTTGATTCTCTTGAGGGATCCTTATTTTGTTTATAAAGAAAGCCTTAACACTTCAGCATTGTGGATTTTGCCTCTATTTTTGTCTCAGTCAAGAACATAGTGCTTTTGCAGGTTGAGCAAGTAGGTTTTTTACAACCCTGCTTTTGTGTACTTGGAGGGCTTACGCTACTATATGCTTCCGCTAGGGACTAGCAGTCCTAATACTCACCACCATGCCAGGGATGCTACAGGGACGGACAGCAGCAACCCCCTTGGGGATGAGGGGAGGCCCCACGGAAGTCGGCCGCAGACATCATTTTGTTTCTAGCAAGGCTTAAAAATGTTTTCAGATCTTGCTTTGCAGCTCCTCTCTGGGTTGCTCAACTGCCGGGGGGGACGACGACCCAGGAGGTGGGGCTAAAACACCCTCCGCTGTGCAGCCGCCCCCTAAGCTGGGTCAGCGGAAAGCTTGTTTCCTTCTCAGGGCAGCTCTGAGCAATGGAGGAGCTTCACCTTCTCCACAGCCACTCATTTTTCAGGAGAGGAAAGCAAGCAAGTGGCAGAGCCCAAAGGCACCCCTGTTACACACACACACACACACACACACACACACACACACACAGAGCCCTGGCCAGGCGGGCGGGCGGAGACTCACAGTCACGAATCCTGGGCCTTCCCAACTCCATCAGACTCTCTACCATTTTTCTCGACTTGGGAATTCATCTTCCTTCAACCCTAGCCTGGTCCTTAACTTTCAAGTATTGGCTTCGCCTTTTCCTTCATGCTCCTCCCAATTCTTCATTATTTGCCCTCTTAAAGGATTCCTATTCTTCCAACTGGTTCCATTACCTCGAAGCCAAACTTACATCCCTTGGCTTATCCGTTGAGTCGCTGGTGGATACCTGTCTCTCAAGAGCCCACCACCATATCAAACTTAAGCTTTGGCAAACTGAATTAGCCCAGTTGGGTGAGAATCTTAATCTCACTCGCTCCTCTAAATTTTTTGGCCTTTCTCCTTCAGGGGGCCGCGTTTTTAATTATTTTGTTCAACTAATTAATCCATCTTGGTGAAGAGCCTTTATGCTCGCTCGCCTAAATATTTTCCCTTTGGCAAATCACTTGGGCCGGTTTTCCAAAGTACCCCGTGACCAAAGACTATGTCTCTTCCGCCATCTCGCCCCGGATACTTTGGATCATATTATTCTTCACTGTCCATCTCATCAAAATTTCTGCAATATCTATCTCGAACCTTGGCTTTCTTCTTTTTCTACCTCCTTCACAGACCCCTTCCCCATTCTATTGTCTGATCGCTATCCCCCTATCGCAGCATCTGTGGCTGGTTTCCTGGCTGAAATTCTGAAATTAACTCTTACACTATAATCCTTCCAATTTCACGTTCTTCTTTCCTTAAAGGTAAAGGTTTCCCCACGACCGACTGGGCTAGTTGTGACCGACTGTAGGGGGCGGTGCTCATCTCCGTTTCAAAGCCTGTAGAGCCGGCGTTTTTGTCCGAGGACAAGCTTCCGTGGTCATGTGGCAGGCATGACTCTACGGAACGCCGTTCCCTTCCCACCGAAGTGGTCCCTATTTATCTCCTTGCATTTTTTTTAGGTGCTTTTGAACTGCTAGGTTGGCAGAAGCCGGGACAAGCAACAGGAGCTCACTCCGTCACGCAGTCTTGAACTCCCAACCTTGCGGTCGAAAGCCCAGCAACAGCGGATTAACTCGCTGCGTAGCTCATGAAAACTAATTGCAAGCTAATAATTTTTTGCATTTCTAGGCCTCTCTTCCTCCAATGAGCTCAGGAAGTCCTCCTAGAGCATCTCCAGCAGGTTCCTGTCAAGCCTCTGCTTGAAGATCTCCAGCAAGATGACACGATGGAGATGATAAAATATGCATGGGGTGAACAGAGGGAAACACCCCCTCACACACAACACCAGGATCATTGAAATTAAGGCAAATGGCTGTGTCGTAGCCATTACCTTCCCACCGAAGTGGTCCCTATTTATCTACTTGCATTTAGGTGCTTTCGAACTGCTAGGTTGGCAGGAGCTGGGACAAGCAATGGAAGCTCACTCCGTCACGCAGTCTCGAACTCCCAACCTTGCGGTCGAAAGCCCAGCAACAGCGGATTAACTCGCTGCGCCACCACGTCCCTTCTTTCCTTACCCTCTCCTTATAACCAGTTTCTATACTGTTTCCCCCCTGGACTTTTTCTTTTGTTTGTTTACGCCAATAGAGGTTATTGAAATTGAACTGACTCACCGTCATGCGCTGGAGGTTCTCCTCCACCTGCTGCACCATGGCCTCCAGATCCTGGGCCTCCCGGGCTTCCTTCCGCCTGCTCTCCTCGAGGGTCCTTTCCAGCTGCGTCACTCTGGCACGCAAGAGAACAAGGAACACGCTTTTGGCTTGGGCCAGCAGCAAACCAATACAGCTGCAAACCAAGAGACCCCCCTGAAGCCCCTTGTGCATGCAGAAGTGCTATGAGAAGGCACGTGCACACGGGGGCGGGGGGCGCTGGCTGCTCTGCGGCATACCTTTGCGCCCGCCTTTCGGAAACAGCTTGAAGGTGGTCGACCCGACTTCTCAGCTTGGAGTTTTCTTGCTTTAGCTAGGAGGGGAGAAGGGACACAGCAGTCCGTGGGCACTCGAAACAGCAGCCCCCCCCCAATCAATCAACAGTGACAGTCAAACGGGTCTCGACTGAACTTCCAGAGAGGCTGGAACGCTTTGCTGAGCTCTCCCAAAACTTAGTTCTTGTCAAGCGCTCAGACCAAGAGCATTCTTTTCCCTCTCTCCAAACACCAGAACCAGGGGGCATCCGCTAAAACTGAGGGTTGGGAGAGTTAAAACAGATAAAAGGAAGTACTTTTTTACCCAGCGGGTATTTAATCTGTGGAACTCTTTGCCACAGGAGGTGGTGATGGCATCTGGTCTGGATGCCTTTAAGAGGGGATTGGACGGATTTCTGGAGGAAAGGTCCATCGTGGGCTATAGGCCATGATGGATTGTGCAACCTCCTTACAAAGGTAGTGGGCTACTGGTACCAGGTGCAAGGGAGTGGCCACAGGATGCAAGCATCTTGTTGTCTCATGTCTCCCTGGGGCACCTGGTGGGCCGCTGTGAGATACAGGAAGCTGGACTAGGTGGGCTCCCTTTGGCCTGATCCAGCAGGGCTCTTCTTAAAGTTCTTATGTGTATCCATTCAGAAGTAAGTCCCATTGTTTTCCATAGGGCTTACTTCCAGGAAAGCGTGCACAGGATTGCAGCGTGGGTTCCAACTGCCCACTCCTGTGCCGCCTTTCACAACCCAGAAGGCTCAAATCTTGCTTGGTCCGGGGAGGAAAAAAAAGAACGAAAGCCCACGCTCTCACATTCCCAGCTCGGAAGACGACACACACACACACTGCGCACACTCATGAACATAAGAACATAAGAATTGCCCTGCTGGATCAGGCCAAAGGGGGCCCATCTAGTCCAGCTTCCTGTAGCTCACAGCGGCCCACCAGGTGCCCCAGGGAGGCATGAGACAACAAGATGCTTGCATCCTGTGGCCACTCCCTTGCACCCAGTACCAGTAGCCCACCACCTTTGTTAGGAGTTTGCACCTTTGTAAGGAGGTTGCACAATCCATCATGGCCTATAGCCCACGATGGACCTTTCCTCCAGAAATCCGTCCAATCCCCTCTTACAGGCATCTAGACCAGATGCCATCATCACCACCTCCTGTGGCAAAGAGTTCCACAGATTAACTACCTGCTGGGTAAAAAAGTACTTCCTTTTATCTGTTTTAACTTTCCCAACCCTCAGTTTTAGCGGATGCCCCCTGGTTCTGGTGTTTTGAGAGAGGGAAAAGAACATCCCTCTATCAGCTCTATCCCTTCCGCGCCTAATTTTGCATGTCTCAATCATGTCCCTCCTCAGGCGCCTTTTTTCTAGGCTGAAGAGCCCCAAACGCTGCAGTCTTTCTTCATACGGGAGGTGCCCCAGCCCCGTAATCGTTTTCGTTAAATGGATTAATAAGGTCAGACCACAGCCAGCCCTGCTTGAGAAAGATCCCAGCCTTTGGGGGAGCTCATTGGGGCCAAAACTGGGAGGGCAGATCTGCAGCCTGCTGGCGAGAGACAGTGGCTGGCAGGGGCCGTTCATCGGCCGGCTGGGCTGCAGCCAGTCGCACAGGTCAGGCTTTGCCTAGCAGAGAGCTGCAGAGCGGCAATCGGAGACCCGCCAACCACAACACTTTGCCAGCGAGAATCCTGGCCTGCCTGGGAAGCAGCTCAGTGCCAGTCCCTCAAGAAGGAAGGAGGGCTGAGTGCAGGGGAGGTTCGAAAGGGCTGCTGGGCTTCTCACTTCTTCGTAGCTCCGCGGCGGAGGTGGGCAGAGGCCGTCTCCCTCGGCAGCGCCGTCAGCAGGCAGGCTGTGGTCTCCTCGCCTGAGAGGGCTCCGTATCAGGGGGCTGCCCCCTCCCAGCTGCCAGGGGGAGAAGGCTTGGAGGTCGGACCAATCAGAGGAGGGGTGGCCGTAAAAAGAGTCCAAGGCGCTGCCCGTGGAGGTGCTGGGAGCACCGGCGGAGTGGACCTCCTCCACCGCGGACGGCTGGTAGCTGCTGCTCCAGTCCTCGTCCTCCTCCTCGTCCTCCAGGGCAGAGCTCACGGCTGTCGGGTCGGGGAAAAACGGCTCCTGGAACCCCACGTTCAGTCCCGGCGATTCCAGCGGTGAGGAGTCCTCCTGGTCCAGGATCAGGGGGAATCTGGGGGGCTCCTAAGGGGGACAGAGAAACCGGTTTGGGACTCAGACGGGCTCTCTTCCCGCAGTCACAAGTTTGAAACGTTTCTGTACACACAATGGAGAACCAGCAGCCTGACGCGCCACTTAGTCTGGTGCGTTCAGACCAGTGATGTCATGCACCCACTACGCACCACTACGCGAGTACCGGTTCCTAGAAGTTGAGCTGGCCCCGCCCACTCGAAGCTGGCCCCGTCGGCTGGTTGGCTCAGCAGCTGCGCATGCGTACTGCACGCCCGCAGCCGCTGCCTGCACTTTCTGTGAGGAGGCAGGCAGGCAGGCAGGCAGGCAGCGTGGTGGTGGTGGTAGCAGCGGCAGCAGCGGAGCGAAAGGATCAGAGGCAGTGGAGGCAGTGGCGGCAGCAGCAGCAGCAGCAGCGAGGGAGACCCGGGAATAAGGCAGCAAGCATGGGAAGGTAGGCTGCCTGGGGCTCCCGCTCCCTCCAGCCGCGCAGATCCAGTGTCCCGGTTCCTCCTGAAGCCCCCACGCGGTCTTTTTTTGGTCTCCCGTTCCCCCTCCTGCTCCTTGCAAGCTGGCCCGGTGCTCAGTCGGGTGCCCACGTGGTCGCGCGGCCCACTGGGTGCCCGTTCCCCCTCCTGCTCCTTGCCGGCTCCTTGCATTTAACATTAAAGTTAAATGGCTCCCTGTCCCAAAAGGGCTCACAATCTAGTACAGTCCAGCCTGCTATTTAACCAGGGAACAGTTGAAGCAAAATATGTCTATATACATCTCTAGAAAGCAAAGCAATAGAGGTTAAATCAACACTAACCACAAGCTGAAGTTATTACAAACATGATCACATGCATGGCAACAGTCATGACCTCACTTCCGACTATGACCTCACTTCCTGCCATGACATCACTTCCAGCTTATGACGTCACTTCCGATGGGCGGACCCAGACAAGTGCCAATCAAAAGTGAGTACCTGTTCCTAAATCATTTGGATGACACCACTGATTCGGACCCCGGGGGAGGAAGAGGCTGCGCCAGCAGGACTCCAGCCTGCAGAAGTCAGGCAGGCCCCGGGGGAAGCAAGGGGAGGCCCCGACTTACCCTGCGTAGGGCCTCGGTGGAAAGAGGGCAGGGGGTTGCCCAGGGATGGGATCAGCTAACGACTCGGGGGAACGCTGGGCGGGCAGCAGGAAGGCTGGGCGGGACTTCCAAGTGATTGACAGCCCGTCCGTCCAGGTCCGCCGCCTGCCCACCCGCCGCACGGGCTGCCCTGGCCCACCTGGAGCATCAGGAATGGGGGCACCCCAGTGGTGGGATTCAAATGAATTAACAACCGGTTCTATGACGTCATAGCCGGAGCCAAAAAATAAACAAAACCCCGAAGCCAGCCGAGGTAAGCGAGTGGGCGGGGCCCGGCCACTTAACAACCGGTTCCGTAGAACCTGGGCGAACCCCCCGAATCCCACCACTGGGGCACCCCTACAAGAGCACAGCAGCAGTCCTCAAGAAATCATAAGCCAAGCGGTACAAACGACTGGGGCTGAAACTGAAGCAAAGAGGATGCCACCCATACTTCGGGGGGGGGGAGTTCCATAATTTACTGCCATGACAGATAAGGTCTTTGCCCCATATTGCACTTACAGTATGTCAACATTGGCTTGCAGGACCAGAAATTTGCTCTGCGAGGAGTGGCACCTGGGACTTCCCGCACACCACATGGGGATTCCACCCGCTGATACATCCCATGACTTGTGCCAAATGCTCCCGTTCCCCCCCCCAAAAAATGCACCACAATGTGACAGCCCCCCCCCCATGTTGAGGCCTTACCTTGGGGCCGAGGCTGCTGCCTCCCCGGTATTCCTTGCCAGCACACTTGGGGGGCCCCACAAGTGTGGGGGCGGCTGTGCTCTGATTCTTGCTCCGCACAAACTCCTTGAAGGAAAAGGGGTTGGCCTCTTCGCTGGAGCCGACAGGGGGTCCAGCTGGGAGAAGCAGCGGCAGCAGCAGGAGTGCAGGAAGAAAGCAAAAATAAAATGGTCATGCCCCATAAAAAAAAATTCTGATAAAGTTCAGAATTTCATAAATATTACAGTAGAAAATGAAAGGCGGAAAAATAAAGTGTGAATGGGAAGGAAAGGGAAAAAAAGGGGAGGGTGGGCAAAAATTAGATAAATATATAGGAAAATTACATTAAAATCTCTTCATAATACAAGTAGTTGTCAATATGAGAGTAATTCTTTTTTACTTCTAGAGTATTAAGAGTATTTTTTAAAACTTCTACACTCACACACACACACCCCATAAAACAAATTCTGTTAATGTTCAGAATTTCGAAAATATTACAGTAGGAAATGATTCAGGAAGAGGATTCATGAACAGCCATCAGGATGTGGGGAGGGGCTCGGACGGACACCGCAGGTGAGATACCCACCTCAGGCAGGTGGCACTGAAAGGAGCGCCCGGAAGCAGCCCCTGGAATTTCTGCATTGCACTTTCGGGGGGGGGGGGATTTAAGGAACTCCAGCCTGCCTCGTCAACGTGGGTGGTTGTGTGGACACACGGTGGGATGGAACCCCATTTGCCCCCCCCGCCCGGCCTGCCCCCCCCCCCCAGAGGAAGGGCGGATAAACCACGTCTGATTCCATCCCCTGCACCCCTTTCAGTGCCAAACGGAAACTGCCCACCGGGCACCCCCAAAAGGAGGACATCGCACCCATTCCTCCCCCCCCCGCGAGTCGGCACTCTCCACGTGCTCAGAGACCCCATTCCGCCCCATTAATGAGACTGAAGGGAGGGTCGCCCCTGAACATGCAGAGGCGCTTTCCAGTCTCTGGACCGCTTTTGCGGCCGAAAAGCACTCTGCACGTGCTCGGGGGTTGTCGTCGCGCAGGCCGCCCCGCCCCGCCCCGCCCCGCCCGCTGCGCGCTCTGCACATGCCCAGAGGCTGTCCTCACCGACGCGTCCAGCGCCCGGGGTGGGGGGGCTGGGCGGGAGGCGGCCCTGGCCCGCCATGACCGCGGCGGAGGAAGCGGCCCGGACCGAGGAGGGGACTAGACCCAAGCCGCCGCCGCCGCCGCCGCCGCCTGAGGGAGAGGGGCGGGGCTACACGGGGGCGGGACAGACACGCCCACACCCGCCCAGTCGGTTTGAGGGCAGCCAATCAGAACGGTCCCTCTCGCCGCATCGGGGCGGGAGCTGCCGCCGAAAGCACAAGCGCCGCCCCCACGCGCTCTGCCTCCAAAAAGGTTAGATAACGGGAGAGGACATGCCTTAAGAAGAAATAGGAGCCAAGTGAGGCCAAGTGAGGGCGGGCTTAGCAGCCATGTTGGTATCCTCAAAACACCCCTCATTTCCAAGCATTTCAGATTGCTTTGCTCGTACTCTTTAGGACTGAATAGTTTACTCCTGAAATAAAAAACTTACGAAAATAAAAACGTGTGATCGTGTAGAAACATCATTGGTAACCTTATTATGATTTAATATGCACTTACAAGGTTAAATTCCTCATAATTATTATTACTGAACACACCGGACGAAATGCCACTTGCTGTCTATTTAAACTCGGATTGCACTCTTTTGACAGATAAGACTTATTTTTTGAAATCTACACAAGCAAAAATAAAGTGTAAACGGGAAGGAAAGAAACACCCCTTCAGCCCATGGAGGTATTATATTTCAGCCTCCTTTGCTCGCAGGTGCCGGATGTCCGTCTCGGCCTTCCGTAGAAGTGGGCTGGGCACGGGCGCCTCCTCTTCCGGCTTCGCGCGCGCGCCCGCCCTCTATAAGAGCGGCTCCGAC
>JAJKFI010000158.1:1137933-1162979 GCA_029204185.1 Lerista edwardsae | reverse complement strand
CCCCCCCCCCCCGGGGAAAGCCACAGTGTGGGGCTCTGAATAGTTTCCGGAGCTGATCGTCTTGGGGGGCAGAGTCAAAGGGCGGGTCGTCAGCGGTCAGTCTCCCACTGGTGCTCCGTTGTGTGTCTTTTAGAAGTGCAGCAAGAGTGTTGCTGCTCGTCTCCACCTGCCCACACCTTCCCTGCCTGCTCTGTCCTTCAGGTGGAGGTGGCAGTGCTGGGAGGGTACCACGGGCATTCCCAGGCCGTGGGCACCACCAATGGGGTTTGGACTTAGTTTAGTGCTCAAGTGAAGTGCCCTGAAAACCACTGGCTCTTTTTCTGCCTTTTTTTGGGGGGGGGGGGGGGGGGGTTCTCTCTGTACTGGGAGAAGCTTGTGCTGAAATCAGCGTATTTAACATGGAAAGCCGATCAGTTTCAGCATGAATAAAATAAGGGGGGGGGGAGAGAGGCAGGTGTGAAGGACTGCCATGGCCCAGCATTGATATGTATCTGTAATTTATAAAGGTATTGAAACAGATATTTTACCAAACACATTTGCAGATCATAACCCAATCTCTCTGAAAATTAATAAATATAACAAAAGAGGCATGTGGAGACTAAATACTATTTGTTTGAAAGAAAATTTTTTTGTAGACTACACTAAAGAAGAAATGTCTTGGTTTTTTTAAATTAACACCCAACCATCGATGAAAAGGCAAATCATTTGGGATACTAGTAAAGCATATTTTAGGGGGATAGCGATGAGATATATGGCTTGAAGGAGAAGGAAACAAAATTTAGAAATTAAAGAGACTATTCAGAGCTTAGATAAAAAGGAAAAGGAAGCACAAGAAAATCCATCTAATAAAGAAATTAGGCAAAAAATATTAAGATTACAACATAAGATTAAAGTAATTCAAACAGAAGAAATGGAAAGGAATCTGAAGTTCATAAAACAGAACTTTTTTGAGAATGTGAATAAACCAGGAAGATGGTTAGCGTATAGACTTAAGAAAGAGAGACAGAAAAATTATATAAACTCACTGAAGGATGAAAATAGAGTAGAAAGAGGTAAAATTCAAGAAATGAAAAAGAAAATTGAACAATTTTTTAAAGGCTTATATAAAAAAAATGATTTGGATGAAGATAAAGAGAATATTTAAGGAATAATGATAAAATGAGACTCACACAAGAACAGAGAGAACTTATGGACCATAAGATTACACCACAAGAATTAAATGGAGCCATAATTAAACAATTCTTTTCACACTCTGCTAAGAACCCTCCCACCCTGAATCTGAAGCAACACACACCCTGCCACACCCCATTGAATCTGTACTGCTTGATGAAATTGAGTGTTTGCTTTTTTTGCATTTCTGCTAATGCCTTCCCGTATTGAAGACGACATGAAATTGTGCCTTCCTGGGAGGAAGGATTAATATCAACAGATTACACTGGTAAAAACATATAAAGTGCCATGCCAAATGTGAGACCTTTACACAAGCCAGCCCTTTGGGGCTGTGCTTTTTGCCGCTTGTGTCCTTTAATATACTACAGTCCATATAATACTTTTGAAGCTTCAGTAACGTCAAATCCAGCGCTGGTCTCTTGTCACCTTAGGTTTTTGATGTTGTTTTAGCCTTCTTTCAGCTAGGAATTCTCCATGGGGTTTTCCTCTTCAAGTTGCATGCTGAGCAGGGGCTCTTAGCCGGGGGACTTCTCGGGGTCATCCATAGGGACCCCTGACAACAGCCCCCCCCCCCCCCCCCCCCCCCCCCCCGTGAATGTGCAGCTGCCAGCTGATGGAGGCCAGGCTCTGGTTGGAGGTCGCGAGGGTTAAGAGTGCCTGGCCGATACGCCAGATGGAGATGTGGGCCTGGCAGTGGGAAGGACATGCTAGGGATAGGTGGGGGGAGGGGGGGGAGGCAGGCCATGGAGGACCATCCTGGCCGCCCCAACTTCACAAAGCTGAGCCTGGAAGGCTTACAAGGGACCCCCCCCCCCAACCATGGCTGTCTGTCTCACTATGTCCTGCCAGCCAAAGGTCAGGCCTGGGGTGCCAGAGGAATGCAGGCAGTGGTGTCATTCAAATGATTTAGGAACAGGAGCTCACTTTTGACTGGCACTTGTCGGGAACCCGGAACCAGCCACGGAGCCCGTTAGGATCCGGAACGCCCGTTCTGGTCCGTTCCCCCTGAATGACATCACTGCCTTCGCCCCCCTAGGAATCCGGAGTCGCTCCCTTTAACCCTCTGAGTGCCGGCCAACCCAGAAGAAAAGGTCTTTGCAGAGGAATCGGGAGGGGGGGAGGGAGAGTGAAGTGGGCGGAGTCAGCCCTAATTTTAACCAGTGGAATTGAGCTCCCCCGCGTTCCCCCTGCATGACATCACTGAATGCAGGCAGCAGCAAGCAGCCATGGCCCTCCCAGCTGCCCTGCAGAGCCTGGGGCACGAGGCTCTGGCCTGGCAATTTTCAACCCACGTGCCATGGCACTTTAGTGGGCCACAAATGATCTGCAGATGTGCCCCGGGAGTTTGGGGGAGGGTCATTTCTTAGTAAGGCCACGGGGGGGACATAAGCCCCCCCCCCCAGCAGTATGGTGTGCCTTGACAATTTTTAGTGCCATGTCAGTGTGCCCTGAGCAAAAAGGTTGGAAATTGCTGCTCTGGCTCACCCCTCTACTCTTTCCACTTCCTTTTCCAGTCCGGAGAGTGAGAGAAGGAAGGCCTGCAAAGGGGAAGGGGTGGACAGAGGTGGGTGGCCCCCACTAGTCTGCTGCCTGCAATCCACCTCTGTCTCTCTGTCTCTGTCTCTCTCTCTCTCTCTCTCTCTCTCTCTCTGGACCTTCTCCAGGCAGGGCTCCCTGGGCCGGATCACCGTGTGGCTCCTGGAGGAGCTGCAGAGGGGGCCGTGAGGGACACAGCCAGTGATGTCATGCAGGGGGTACGCGGGGGTACGCGAGTACCGGTTCCTAGGATTACAGCTAGCCCCGCCCATTTGCCCACCCACTCGTTGACTCCGCCCCCTGCAACATTTGAATTTCCTGCACGTTTGAGTTTCCTGCACGTTCTCAGAGCCAGGCGGGCAGGCAGGCAGCGAGCGGAGCCTTGCCTTGCCTTGCCACTGAAAAATGAGTTGCTCTGGGGTTTTAACATGATGCCAATCACTAGTATTTATATACCGCTTTTCAACATGCCAGGCCTCCTTAACCTGTTCTGGGGGTGCTGTGGAATACTGTTGCAACTGTTGGGTCAGTTTAAAATCCTCTGAGGCCTCAAAAAGGGCTTTTTTCATGTCCCTTCCTGCCACGACCTCACTTCCGGCTTCCGACGTCACTTCCGGTGGGCGGGTCCCGACACGTGCCAATCAAAAGTGAGTACCTGTTCTTAAATCCTTTAGATGACACCACTGGACACAGCGCCTGCACCCTGAAATTCTTCGGAGCAACACGCAGCAGCCCTTGCCATGCACCAAAGGGCAGACTGGCATGGGCGGGCCTGGCTCCTCTTTGGAGCAACCGGCTACCCTGGGCAGGTGAGGGCGCTTTGCTGCTCTGCTGTACAGAAGAGAAAGACAGAGGTTGACACCCAAGGCCACCAACCAGGCAGCCAGAAGAGAACATTGATAGGGAGGGAGGGAGGGAGACGAGACGAGACGAGACGAGACGTGAGCAGCCAGGTGTGGAAATACAAGGAAACGTCTGACCAGAGGCAGAAGTCCTCCCTGAGCCTCAAGGGAATGTCTTGGGAAGGAAAAAATTCAGATGAAAAGGCCATGTGCCCCTTGAGCATCTGCAGGCAGGTTTTCCTTTCCTGCAGTTAAAATGGCCAGGGCACCTCTGAGCACATGCAGAGTGCTCCCCAGAAGACAAGACGAGCGCACCTTTCTGGATACTCGACTGGCCTGCCTGCCATTTCTCGTCCCCCAACAGCACCCCTCAAGCTTCCTTCCAAAATTAAGGACCACAAGAAGCCTGCAGAGGGGCGGCAGCCACCCTCTTCCCACGAAACTGCCATTGAAACCAGGGGTCACCCACAGCTGCTAGATGACAGCCCTTCCCTACGCAACACAATCAACTTGTGGACCTCATTGCCACCAGACATATTGACGTGGGAGGACCCCCCCCCCGCAGTTATTCTCCCAGAAACGGGAGTGTCTTCTGTGGGAATCTGTAAAGAAGACATCACTTCCCCTGGGAAAGAATAGAGCGTATTTAACGTTTTAGTAGGGTGCCTGGATGAAGCGGGCACCTTCCATTCCATGTCCAATACCCTCTGGAATGGCGAAGGGAAAGGATTGGTAGCAGGCTTAGATGGGCCTTGCGGGGAAAGGGGGCTTAGATTTGAAGCTTTTTGTTCCGCTTGCTGCTCCTCCAGTTTAAACTCCTGGGATACTTTTGCTAACATTTTGGGGAATAAGTCAGCAGGAAAAAGACGATCAACTGTGTGCTCTTGCTCGTCTTCCCTCTCCTCTTCCGAGAGCTGGCCACCCTCTCTTTCAGACTCAGAAGAAATACTGGCAGATGAACTGGAAGGATCACTTGCGGAATAACGCTCTCTACGTTTTTCCTTTGTGCCGGGGCGTCTGCGGGCATCTGACTTGCCACGCTTGGCCCTTTTCTGTTTCTTTGGCCTCTTACGGGCCTTCTGCCCCTCTTCCTCAGACCAGCTGATGCCAGAGAGATCAGAGGGGCTGGGGGATCTGGTGTGCTTACATTTGCTGGCCACTCTACCCCCCTTCTTAGTAGCATCTTTTGGTACCTGAGCCAACACTTGTGCCTGCAAAGCAGTGATGTCATGCAGGGGGTACGCGGGGGTACGCGAGTACCGGTTTCTAGGATTACGGCTGGCCCCGCCCATTCGCCCGCCCACTCGTCGACTCCGCCCCCTGCAACATTTGAATTTCCTGCACGTTTGAGTTGCCTACACGTTCTCAGAGCCAGGCAGGCAGGCAGGCAGCAAGCGGAGCCTTGCCTTGCCTTGCCACTGAAAAATGAGCTGTTCTGGGGTTTTGGAACTGTTGGATCACTGTAACATGATGCCAGACCTCCTTAACGTGTTCTGGGGGTGCTGTTGCAACTGTTGGGTCAGTTTAAAATCGTCTGAGGCCTCAAAAAGGGCTTTTTTCATGTCCCTTCCTACCACGACCTCACTTCTGGCTTATGACGTCACTTCCGGTGGGCGGGTCCCGACACATGCCAATCAAAAGTGAGTACCTGTTCTTAAATCATTTAGATGACACCACTGCTGCAAAGCCCTTTCCACAGCCACCCTGACAACATCATCAATTTTATCTCGGGTAATAGGGCTGTTAGACTGTACAGTGGGGCCACCACCCCCCTCCCTGAGCGCAGACAGGACCCTCCACCATCTCCTCCGCCAGTAGCTCAGGTCTGACGGAAGGCGCAGAACAGGCATCCCAAACAGCGGGAATTCTCCGATGTGGCTGCTGGTTTTTTGTGTTTGTTTTTTTTAAACTGGAGCTCCCTGCTGCGATGCGGATCACGCTCTGCTTTGAATCCAACGGAGCGCACGATCTGATGGCGCCAACAAAGCCCCGGGCTGAAGGCCGCTCAAGGCTGAGGCCCAGCAGGAGGCATGATCCGCAGTGGGGAAATCGTTTTCCCGTCTTTACTTCCAACTCCCTTGGGCAAGTGAGATAAAACATAACTACGATTTCCGATCAAGCCACAAGAAAGAGCTAGTGTTCATTGGCTAGGTTCAATTCTTGCCCATCCCACTTCCTTTTGGGGCAGGTTTGCAGAGGTGGCAGAAGGAGACGCCTGCACAGCAGAAACCTTTGCATATATGGTCTTCAAATGCAAATTGCATGCTGACCTTTGTCAGCAACTTTTAGATCAATTTGGTATTTCTACTTGGAAATCAGAGGTCGTGGTTATAAGATTTGTACTATAGGGGGAAAATCAGGAGCACACAAGGATCGTGGCCAGATAGCCCATAGAGTTATTATACATTGAGAGGGCATGACGTCACATACTTGAAGCTTCCGGGTATAACCCCGCCCCTTTCCCCCCCTTCCCGTTTATACTTTTTTTCCCGCCTTCCATTTTCTACTGTAATATTTTCGAAATTCCGAACATTAATAGGGTTTGTTTTTTTGGGGGGGGGGGTGAGTGTAGAAGTTTAAAAAAATACTCTTAATAGCCTAGAAGTGAAAAAGAACTACTCTCCTATTGACAACTGCTTGTGTTATACATTGAGAGATTTTAATGTAATTTTCCTACATATTTATCTAATTTTTGCCCACCCTCCCCTTTTTTTCTTTCCTTCCCGTTCACACTTTATTTCTGCTTGTGTAGATTTCAAAAAATAAGTCTGTCAAGACAGTGCAATCCGAGTTTACATAGGCAGCAAGGGGCATTTCGTCCGGTATGTTCAGTAATATAATTACGCGGAATTAAACCTTAGAATTGCATATTAACTCATAATATGGTTACCACTGATGTTTGTCCACGATCACACGTTGTTATTTTCGTGAGTTTTTACCTCAGGAGTAAACTGTTAAGTCCGAAACATCATGCGAAAACCCATTTGAAATAATTGGAATGAGGATTGTTTGGGGTATATTTATGTCACCGCTAACCCCGCCCCCTGGATTCACTCACTGCCCTATCTAGATAATAAGGATGGCCACCCCTTGAGATAACCACTCATTTGTAATACAAACGAAACACATATATAAACACACACACACACACACACACACACAAACATAAACGACATAAACACACAATTTAAATAAAATTAAAAAAAATGTCTCCTACAGCTTCGCTGCTGCAGTCCCATCCAGGAACTTGCTGGCACACATGGGCGAGGCACGTTCAGACAACATGGGCACCAGTGGCGTCTCTACAGGGATGGCAAAGCTCTAAGTTTTGCAAGAAGCCTGACCTTGCAGTGGAAATCACTCCTCTCCCGCACCGTTCTAGCCAATCCTCACAGGGAACAGCAACATCTCGGCGTTGCTTACTGGCTACAGCAGCAATACAAGGGAGAGGAGGGGTTTACATGCCAGGGTAAGGCTTCTTGCAACACTTAGAGCTTTGCCATCCCTGTAGAAACGCCTCTGATTCCAGGGTACCCGGAAGGCTGAACTGGAGAGCAAGATGTGCAGTCTGGGACTTCCAGGCCAGACAAAAGGCTGAAACTGGGTTCACACATGATCTGTGGCATGCCACTCGGAGGCAGATCTAAGGGAGGGCAAAGCTCTAAGTCTTGCAAGAAGCCTGACCGTGCAGCAGAAATCACTCCTCTCCTGCACCGTTCTAGCCAATCCTCACAGGGAAAAGCAGCATCTTGGCGTTGCTTACTGGCTACAGCAGCAAGGGAGAGGAGGGATTTGCATGACAGGGTAAGGCTCCTTGCAACACTTAGAGCTCTGCCCTCCCTGTAGAAACGCCTCTGATGGGCACAGAGCAGCAGCATAAGGAATGCAGCGAAGGACAGCGAATATCCTGTGCAGAAAAGCTGCCTGCGCTTGTCCTGCCACATAAGTCAGCCCTGCTGGCAGCCAAGCCGGGATTCCCTAAAATAACTCGCTGGGCACGTCCATGGTTTTATCAGCCGCGTCCCGGCGGCGTCCCCGTCGCCGGGCAACAGGAGGAGGGCGGGGCCGGCCACCAGGGGGCGCGCGGGAGCCCTCGAAGGACGCGCCAGGGAGGGCTGGAGCAAGAAGGTTAAATAAGGACTGGAGACGACATCCCTGTAGAATTGATAGCCGCCGACTGAAGCCAGGGGCGGGCTCAGCAGCCATGTTGCTACGCTCAAAACAATCCTCATTCCAAGCATTTCAGATTGGTTTGCTCGTACTGTTTGGGAGTGAATAGTTTACTCCTGAAATAAAAACTCACCAAAATAACAACGTGTGATCGTGGACAAACATCAGTGGTAACCATATTATGAGTTAATATGCAATTCCAAGGTTTAATTCCGCGTAATTATATTACTGAACACACCGGACGAAATGCTGCTTGCTGTCTATTTAAACTCGGATTGCACTGTTAAAGACGTTGAGATTAACTTTTAACACGCGTGCAGGGAGATTTTTATTCGTGAATTCGCGGCAATGCTCCTCCTTGGCGGCAATGATCTGAGTCAGCCATATTGTTCCGCCCATGGCTTCAAGAAAACGATCTTATGAAGCTTCAAACATACTTGAAGCTTCCGGGTATAACCCCGCCCCTTTTTTCCCCTTTCCCATCCCTCCTCCCTCCTCCCAGCGTCCAATCAGCGAGCGCCTTGTGATTGGGCCACGCCCCCTTCCTTCCCTCAGTCCCCTTCACAGCCGCTGGTATGTTCAGTAATATAATTCTGCGGAATTAAACCTTGGAATTGCATATTAACTCATAATTAGGTTACCACTGATGTTTCTCCACGATCACACGTTGTTATTTTGGTAAGTTTTTGCTTCAGGAGTAAACGATTCAGCCCTAAACAGCATGCGAAAACCCATTGGAAATCATTGGAATCAGCATTGTTGTGGGTGTATTTACGTCACAGCTAACCCCGCCCCCTGGATTCACTCGCTGGCCTATCTAGATAATGGGATGGCCACCCTTTGCTCCAGCCATTGATTTAACCTTCTTGGGCTGGAGGAGGCGTCGCCCATGCGTCGCCCGTCTCGTGCGCGGCGCACGCGCTCGGCCCGCAGCCAATCAGCTCGCTCGGCGCCCGGCTGACGTCATGAGGAGCGCCGCCAGCCGCCCGGGTCAGTCGCCGCCGCCGCCGCCGCGCAGGAGCCGAGATGGCGGCCAACGTGGTTCGGCGGAGCGCCTGGGGCGCCGGCCGGAGGTGAGGAGGCCGAGGCCCGGGGCCTCCCGCCGTGGCCCGCCCCGCTCTGCCGGAAGCGGAAATGGCGGGGGCTGGAGCGGCCGCGGTGCCTCCTCCTCCTCCTCCGCTCTTCCTCCCCCCCCCCATCGTTCTCCCGGAGGGTCTGGCCTGACTCTGCTCCGGGGACCGACCCGCCGCCCGCCCTCCCGCCCTCCCTTCGGGGGTGTGTGTGATGCATGCAGCCAGCCAGCCCCCCCCCCTTTGCAGGTGCCCTTGAGCAGCCCCTGGCCACGGGGGCCGTGTCGAGCGAGTGGCCTTTCGGAGCCCCGGCCGGGGCTGCTTGCAAGGAAAGCTGCCCTTGGTCTGGCGGAGGAGACACCCCCCCCCCCGGGGGGCACCTCTGCCTGCCCTTTCCCCCCCCCTCGAATTCCGCCCTGGAAGAGTAGAACGTAATGGGGCCAATTTACCCCCATTTATCGAACTAACCCCATAAGCGAACGAACCCAGAATGTGGAGCTTTCGCACGTGCCAAAATTCCCTGCTCGGACGCTCCTGTGCACAGCCCCAGTTGACACCTTCGTGAACCCCCTGCAACCTCTCGAACCAGATTCTGTCCTTTTCTGCTTTTGCAGTTTCCTTGCAGCCCGCCTTTTTTCTGTTAGTGTACCCAAGAGGCAGATCTAAGGGAGGGCAAAGCTCTAATAAGTTTTGCAAGAGGCCTCACCTTGCAGTGGAAACCGCTCCTCTCCTGCACCGTTTTAGCCAATCCTCACAGGGAAAAGCAACATCTTGGCGTTGCTTACTGGCTACAGCAGCAAGGGAGAGGAGGGGTTTACATGACAGGGTAAGGCTCCTTGCAACACTTAGAGCTTTGCCCTCCCTGTAGATCCGCCTCTGAGTGTACCTCCAGTCATGCAACCACCGGCTGGACAAAGCATGCTGAATGTTCCTCCCTCCCTTCAAACGCCATTAGCCTTGCATGCCCTCCCTTTCCCTGGGATGCAACAATCGCCCCCCCGCCCCGCCCCGCCCCGCCCCGCCCCCCCGGACTTAATCTATTGATCTCCCTTGTGGTCCTCTAGGTTCGGACTGGTTGCATACCGAAAGTACAGCAGTGGGGGCGGCTACCCCACTATCCCCCTGACAGCGCCTCTGCCTGGCGTGCCAAAGCCTGTGTTTGCAACCGTCGACAGCCAGGAGGTCTTTGAGACGAGAGTGACCACCCTCGAGAACGGACTGCAGGTGGCCTCCCAAAACAAATTTGGACAGTTCTGTACGGTTGGGAGTAAGTAGCGCTCCACTGCAGCTCCGGGTCCGGGCGTCTCTTGTCTGTGCTTTTTACCTGTGCCAAGAGGCACCTTGAAGCCTCTGATGGGCGAATAGCCACAGTATTTGGACTTGGGAAGTGGCAGATTTCAGCTGCTGTCTGTAAGGCCACGTCCTGCCGCCAGGAGACCACTCTTTGCTCCTGCAGTGGTGGGGAAAGCGTCTGTCCATTGCCAAGAACCCTGACCGAGCTCTTCCCACACAGAGGCATTTGGGTCTGTGCAGGAGGAGCCATGTGCTGTATGCAAGGATTTCTGAATTGGAGATGTCGCCTTCGGCATCTTAAATTCACCTCCACAATCTGGGGAGGGTAAGTTAGGGATCCGGCAAAAGTACAGGGCTGGGAGCCGGTGCCCTGGCTAGTGAAGTTTTGTTTGGAGACACCCACACCCTTAATTCATAGTGTTGCCGTCTGCCAAAGAAAGAGCAACTTGGCCCTTTGTAGAGGGCCATATGCAGCGACGGGATCTACAAACGACCTGGGGGAACGCTGGGCAGGATGTAGGTGGGACATCCGGAGGGATTGGCAGCCTGGGCGAGCAGCGGGGGGCGCACTAACCAGGGGCAGCCCCCCCCCGAGGCCAGGACAGCTGCAGAACGCTGTGGACGGGCAGCCAATCACACGGAAGCCCCACGGAAGTCCTGCCCAGCGTTCCCCCAGGTCGTTGGTAGATCCCGTCGCTGGCTGTATGTCCTTGCCCCAAGGAGCTTCCAGCAGGAATTTCAGCCGCGGAGAAGGCGCCAAATACAGTTATGCATTTTTAGGCTTCAGTTATTGGGAATGAAATTAGCAGAGTGAGCTGACGGTGGAAAGAGGAGATGCCATTTAGCACTGGAAGCCGAAGGGGCATCAAAGGAAATGGGAAGGTCGGAAACCCTCAGCTGGCTGGTGGTGCGGGGTTGTCAGGGTGAGCAGTGGGGGGGGGGTGCTGGGATGGCTGCTTACCATCAAACTCAACCAACTTGGGATATTCTGATTTCCCTTCACTGACAGACTCTCTTTTAAGGGATAAAAATACTGATTATTTTCCCCTTCTTCTCCCCTTCCCTCTTTTGCTGACAGTTCTTATCAATTCAGGATCAAGATATGAAGCAAAATATACTAGCGGCATTTCACACTTCTTGGAAAAGTTGGCTTTTTCTGTGAGTAATGCGGGTGGCAGTTTTTGAGCTGCTCTCAAATCAGCTGAAACCCTGAGGGCTGGAGCCTTAATGCTTTGTTTTTAATGGGAAAGAATCTTGCAAACGCCTGTGAACCATATAGTAGATTATAGGGGAAGGATATGTGCTCCCACATCCCGCAGGACCTGCTTCGTGTCTTGTGCGCTCTCTTCTGTCAAAACTGTCATGAATCTTCTGTTACGGTTCCGCAGCCCCAAAAGCTGAATAGCAAAACGTGGTTTAGAACCAGCGTCTGCAGCAGCTTTTTCTCTCCTTTTGCGTTCAGTCCACAGCTCAGTTTGGCAGCAAGGACGAGATCCTCCTGACCTTGGAAAAGCACGGCGGCATCTGTGATTGCCAGGCATCCAGGTATCTGAACTTCAGCCCAGAATAGGCCTTGCCTTGAAGAAGCTTAGAAACCAAGGAGGAGACAAGCCAGGGCAAGTCTAAACCGAAGGGAATGTTTGCTCTCCTTTCAGGGACACCACCATGTACGCTGTTTCTGCGGATACAAAAGGCCTGGACACCGTGGTCAGTTTGCTGGCAGATGTGGTGCTACAGCCCCGGTTGTCAGGTACGACAATGCAGGTCTTGAGGAGAAAGGTGTGCGAGCATGCATGCATGCACACGTTTGCACGCTGGTACAAGGTGTTGGCCCTTTGTCAAGGGCTGGCTGTGAGACCAAGAGATGTGAGCAGGAGCCACCACATGTGTCGTGTAGCAGCAGCCTGCTTAAGCAGGTGGAAGGACAGGACAGGAGGCGGCTCCCATGAAAACAGGCCCATGGGGGGACTCAGCCTCGGGTGATGCTTGGAGGTCCGGGAGGGCAGGTGCCTGTCCGGTAGGAGTTGTGGGCTAACTGTGGGCCTCCCCCCTTGGAGCAGACGAAGAGCTTGAGATGACGCGCATGGCCGTGCGCTTTGAGCTGGAGGACCTGAACATGAGGCCGGACCCGGAGCCGCTACTGACGGAGATGATCCACGCGGTAAAGGCGCTTCCTTGCTCGGTTCCGGGGACCGCTTTTGCGGCTGGGTGTAGTGCTTGAAAGTCCTGTCTGGGTCGGCAGAGGGCGAGCACGGGAAGGCACCCAGAGGCCCCTTAGGGCTCCCTGCAGGCTCTCGGGGGGACTGGAGGGGGGGCCTTCTGCGCTCCGCCTCAGAGCCAGGCCCGCTCGAGGACGGTCGTTGGTGGCGGCTGCTTGTCTCAGGTGCGCCTCTCGGCCAGACCTGCCTGGGGAGTGTCCTTGGGACAAGGTGTGTGAGCATCTCGGTCTTAACAGGTCTTGAGCGGAGTGGCTTAATGGGGTGGGGCGGGGGCAGTGGCTGAACCCTCAGCTGTCCCTGCTGTGCCCTGCGAATTAGGCTGCTCTGTGCAGCGTTTCCGGTGAAGTGCTTTGGGGTGTGTTTATCTGGACGGAAAGCTCCAGCCCAAAGCAGCGCGCAGAACCCGCCCAGAGCCCGTCAGAACCCCCGGAGAGCTGGTGTGGTGTGAGGGGGCTTGGAGTGCCCATCTTCACAGGCTGGGCTAAGCGGAAAGCGTGGGGGCCTCTGCAGAGGGAACGCGGGGGGTTCCTGCCGACAGCTTGGGCTGTTTTCACCCTCGCAAGAGAGCGTCTGGGTGATTTGTCCCCCTCAGCAACCTGTACGTGGTGCTCGTGGCCGGCTCCGAGGCAGCCCCGTGGAGGCTGCCCCAGTCTGCTCCCCCCCCTTGGCCCCCCCTTGACTCAGCATTCCAGGGCACAGTCGGTCCTCCAAGCCCGAAGTCTTGGCGTTGCGACCTGCGAGACTCCCTTGTGCCGGCTCTCTCTGCCGGGCCACAGCCTTCCTGTGGCTCGCCGTGCCACACACCACAGTCCTTGGGTTGGGGGCCGCCGACCTGGACCTCGTGAGATTTCCCAGCGGTTTGGGTCCTGGCTTTGTCCGTGGGGCTCCCGGCTGTTTGTCTCCGGAAGAGGCGTGTGCCTGCCCTCCTTTTTCCCCTCGGATTCCGGCGTCTCGTCCCTCTGAAGGAACGGCAGTGCTGCTCAGGTTCTGAGTGGCCGTCGGCCTGTTCTCGAGCCTCCCCCCGTCTCTTCTGCCTTCGGCAGGCGGCCTACCGGGAGAACACCGTGGGACTGAACCGGTTCTGCCCGGCGGAGAACGTGGAGGCCATCGACAGGAGCGTGCTGCACGCCTACCTGCGCCACTACTACACGCCCGACAGGATGGTGCTGGCCGGGGTGGGGGTGGAGCACGAGCAGCTGGTGGACTGCGCCCGGAAGCACCTGCTGGGAGTCGCGCCGGTGTGGGGGAACGGCCAGGCCGGGGAGGTGGACGGCTCCGTCGCCCAGTACACGGGCGGGATTCTCAAGGTGGGAGCGCCCGAAGGCCAGCCCGCTGCTCTCCTGGCCGGCCAGCCCATAGGGACCTGTGGGGGTGGCGGGAACAGGGGACGGGGGGTGGAGACGGGACCTGCGGTCGGTGCTTCTGCTCCGCAGCAGAGGAGAGGAAGGGGCGAGGGCGGCCTGGTCCCTGGCCTCCGGAGAAGCCTCCCGAGTGCCGGCCTCGTGGGCCTGAGGTCTCGCAGGCCTGTTTCTGCCCAGTGCTTCATAAGGCGGCTCTAGAGCAAGACCTCCCCCCCCCCCCCCACTGTTTTGCAAGTCCGGCCGCACGTTGCATTTTTGCCTGCTGAGGGAGCAGAGCCTGGACGAAAGTCAGCAATGGATGAATGTCAAAGCCAAGCCCGATTCTGCTGGCCAGGGGTTGTGGGCCGGCGAAGTCCCCCGCTTTGCGAGTCCCATTGCAGGGGGCCTCCCTTCCGAGCGGAAAGAGGGGCTAGGCTGCTCATCCTGTCTGCTTTGGGTAGGCAGAGTGTGTTTCAATTGGCTTCCGATCCAGGGATGGGGTGTGCGTGTGTGTGTGTGTGTGTGTGTGTGGTCTTGAATGGGTCCGCTGTTGATGTCGAGCACAGTCTGGCTTCTTGTCTCTCCAAAGGCTGATTAGTTTCTCTCTCCCCCCAGCTTGAAAAAGACATGTCTGATGTGAGCCTGGGGCCCACCCCCATCCCAGAGTTGACCCACATCATGATTGGCCTGGAGAGCTGCTCGTTTCTGGTAAGCAGCAGCCCCGGAACCCCGTGTCCTCCCTCCCCCCACCCTGGCAGCCCTGCTCTGAGCGTCCGCCTTTCCCCACCGGTCCAGGAGGAGGACTTCATCCCCTTCGCGGTCCTGAACATGATGATGGGCGGGGGCGGCTCCTTCTCCGCCGGCGGGCCAGGCAAGGGCATGTTCACCAGGCTGTACCTCAACGTGCTGAACCGGTGAGTGTCGCTGGGAGCGGCCGAGGCCCCTGTCGCCCCCCTTGTCCTCTGAAAGCCCCCCGGCGTCGTGCGGCCTCGGGAGGGATTTCTGGGGGAAACGGCACCCGAATTACGTGTGACCTGGAAGTGCTGTAAGAGCAGCGTCAAGCAGCAAAAAGGGACTCCTGGAACGCAAACCAGCGCTCTTTGACCGCGGCCGTTGCACAACCTGACAGAAGGCAACATCCGGACAAAATACTGTGCAAAAGCACTGACCTAAAAGCAAAATTTTTAAAAGCACTTGAAAATTCAAAGACTAACAGAAGGGACTCAGCAAGGCCTGCCGCTTCCAAGATGGCTGCTGCCACTCGCGGACTGGGACCGACCCGCCGTTTGAGAAACGCGGTTCCAGGCGTGGCCGCACCCACGGAACGGGAGAGGCCGGCACTGGCGGCTGCTTCTCTCCGGCGGCCTCTGGCACTTGGGCAGTGTGTGCCAGGGTCGCCACTGCGGGGGGTATTTTGACAGTGGCCTCCCCCTAACTGTTGGGCGCCGGTGGAGTGCTCGGAGATGTGGCTGTGGGTGCCCACCACGGACACGCAAGGAGCACTGCGGCCAGCCGCGCTGGCAGCCCTTGGTTGTTGCCCCGCGAGGAGCTTCTGCGACTCAGAGCTGCCGCCGGGGGGGGGGGGAGCGAGTGAGTGAGGGACGGTCCCTCCCGTGACCCTCTCCTTCCAGGCACCACTGGATGTACAACGCCACCTCCTACCACCACAGCTACGAGGACACGGGCCTCCTCTGCATCCACGCCAGCGCGGACCCCAGGCAGGTGGGTGGCTGCCCTTGACGGGCGCCCCGGGCACACGCCCTCCGAGCTGGTCCTCCTTGCCACCCTGCGGTGGCCCTGGGGGTTCGTGTCCTCCAGCGGCGCAGGCCAGGGCTGCCCCTGAAGGGCGTGGTCTGCCCCCCCCCCCGCGTAAGCAGACCCTCTCCACCCTGAACCCCAATGGCTGTGTCCCTGGGGCAGGGGGAGGGAGGCTGTTCCGGCGACAGGGGGCACCTCCTGACCCTGCGGCCGGTCAGCACTCACACGGTCAGTTTTTTTCTCCTGCAGGTCCGAGAGATGGTGGAAATAATTACCCGCGAGTTCATCCTAATGGCTGGAGCCGTGGGAGAGGTGAGTTGCGGCCCCCGCTCCCGAACCCCCACCTCTAGGATCCAGGAAACTACTGGCCACTGTGCACCCTGGCCAGAGCCTCGGGTTCCTGGGAGAGGGTTATTGCCCTCCTGGTTTCGGCTTCCGTGTTCGGAGGCCAAACTGGTCCCTGGCCTTGTATTGGAGGTCTCTTGTCTGTCTGCCGTGTGTGTGTGTGTGTGTGTGTGTGTAAAACGATTCAGGGCGTGGCTTAGAGGCTCTTGTGGGGGGCAGTCCCAGCTGCCCCTTCACCCCTCCGCCTCCCTCCCTCTCTTGCAGGTGGAGCTGGAGCGGGCCAAGACGCAGCTGCAGTCCATGCTCATGATGAACCTGGAGTCCCGGCCGGTGATCTTTGAGGACGTGGGGAGGCAGGTGCTGGCCACGGCCGGCCGGAAGCTGCCGCACGAGCTCTGCCGCCTGATCGGTGAGCCTGCCGGGGGGGGGGGGGGGGGCCGGCCTTTGGCCCCCCCCGCCCGCGCCCGGCCCCCCCCCCCCCCCCCCCGCCCCGGGGGGGCGGGGGGGGGGGGGGGGGGGGCCTGGCCTGCCTTTGGCCACCTCCGGCCGAGACCGGCCGCCACAGCCTCACGCCGGCCCTGCCCCTCTTCTCCGGCTCTTCCGCTGGGCTGTCGCGCCTGCCCTGCTTGCTTTGCACACGCTCAGTGGGCCCGCCTTGCCCAGAGGCCCGCCTTGCCTCACCTCGGGAGGCCCCCCTGGCGCAACGGTTGCGTCTGAGGGTGCTGTGCGGCCTGGGAACGCCGTCGGGCAGGGCTGGACGTCGCTGGTGTGGACTGGGAGTGCTGGGCATGCCCAGAAGGCTGTGTGTGGGCCCCCAGAGCAGTTCTTCTGGCGCCACATAGCCCCCCCCCCCCCCCGGGTGCGGGTTCTGTTAACCACAGATTCTGGTGTTTGTGGGGGGATCCCGAGGGCCCCCTGTGCGGTTGGTCAGTCTCACTGTGCTGCCTCTGGACTGACTCTTCCAGCCCCTGATCAGCCAGTTAAGTCCACCTTCCTTCCTTGCAAGACTCCCCCAGCCCGGAGTCTGGCCAAAGGAAAGCGAAGCTCCTCCGCACCGCTGCCGGGGGCGTAGTCCTGCCGTGTCCTGGTTCCTCTGGGAGGCGCAGGAGCACCGGAGGGGGCGCGGGGGGCCTGACGCCCTTTCCCCCTTCCCCGCAGGCAACGTGGGGGCCGGCGACATCAAGCGGGTGGCGACGAAGATGCTGCGGAACAAGCCGGCGGTGGCCGCGCTGGGGGACCTGGCGGAGCTGCCCACCTACGAGCACATCCAGGCCGCCCTTGCCAGCAAGGATGGGCGGCTGCCCCGCATGTACCGCCTCTTCCGCTGACGCTGCAGGGCCCCCTCCGTGGCCCCGGACCTGCGTGGGGAGCCTCCGAGCGCGAGCTCCCTTTCCGCCAGAGACGCCCGCACTGGGGAGCCTGTGGTCGTGTCCAGCAGCAGAGGGGGCTTCCTCGGAGGAAAGAGCGGCCCCCTGTGCCCCGGGACGCTGGTTTGTGGTCCAGGTTTCTGGCCATGGCCGGGTGGCTGCAAATCAGGGCCGAGACCTGCTGGACTGTGGTGGAAAATACAAATAAAGGTGCTTTGTGGGTCAAGCGTCCGCGTGATGCAGTATCTTGATTCTCCCTGGCCCAGGGCAGCCCGTTCAGCCCCGCCTCGGAGCATGTGCAGAAAGCCCCCCTTTCCTGGCTCACGAGGCCTGTGGGAGAAGCGGCCGGGGCCTGGAGCAGTCTGCAGGGGGCCCAGCAGGGCTCCTGGGACACGCCTTGGAGCATCACCCCAAGTGCTGTTTTTCTTTCAGTCCCACCAGCCGGGGAGTTAGTGGGGCTCCTTAACCCTTAAGTGTCCCAGAGCCCTTGATGGTGTCGCCGTCGTGGCTGAGCTCGGGGGCAGCAGGAGGGGGGCTGGGTGGGGCTGCTGCTGCTGCTGGGGGCCCTCCCCCGGACCCCTGGCGTGGGAGCCTCGCCCGTCAAAGGGGCAGTGGCACCCGTGGCGCCCTCCGGTGTGGCTGCAGGTCTCGGGGCTTCCTGCTGGGGGCTGCCAAGCGCCTGCCCTGCCTCGCAGCCGTGGGCCCGGCCTCTGCTCCTGCGGGAAAGCGTGTTGTGCCAAACAGCTGCTGCCGCTGCCAGTTCTTCCAGTGCCCGGCTGCAGCTTGGCCCAGCCCCCTTCAGGCCTGCTGCCCCCCCCCGGGAGCCCCTCGCCCACCTCCCCTTCAGGTCCGTCTCCCCCTCGGCGCATCCCACAGGCAGCAGCTCTCGGGCACAGACCTCGGCACCCTCTGCTGCAGCGGGTCCCACGCTGAACGGGGCTCCTCCGCCCTCCACGACGTACAGGACTGCAGCCCTTGGGGAGAGCCCCGGCCAGCGACCCGGCAGCACTGAAAGCGGGCTCTCGAGTGCAGCCGGGATCAGGCTCTCCGGCCAGCTCCCCTCCTCTCTGCAACACGCGTGCTGGATGCAGCATGTGACGCTGCCGGGTAAGGCCAGCAGGAGGCCTGTTTGGAGGACGGGGGTGGGCCGGGGCAGAAGCCCCGCGTGCCCGCCTGTGCTCTGGGGAAGAGGTGGACGAGTCGGGAGCCAAGAACAGAAGAGCGCAACGGGGGGAACTGGCCGGGCTTTTATTGGCGAGAGGAAACTGACCCCCGGCCCGGCCCAGAGCAGCAGGGGTGAGAGGCCCAGTCCAAACGCAGCCGGTGCTCGGCCGGCTCCAGCAACTCTCCAGTAGTATCGCCCCAAACAATGTTGCCCCTGGGGGTGCGGGGGGGGGGGGGGGGGGTGCCAGCCCTTCCACGTCAGCTTGCACCATCTTGGCCAAAACAACGAAGAGAGGAGCCGCTTTTCCTGCTGGGGAAACGGGCTTCTCGCGGTCTGGGCACGAGGCGGGCCGGCGGAGGGAGCCAGCAGTGCCGGAGTCTCGCCTTGTCCCAGAGGCAGCTGCCAAACCGCCCTGGATGCCAGCCAGACGCTGCCCCGGCCCAGGGAGCCCCAGGCTGGCGGTTCGCGAGCGCAGCCACGAGGGGCTCCGGGCCGTCGGCTCTCTTCTGGTCGGGCTGCCCACCCTTTCCTCCGTCCCGCGGGCCCTCCACCGCCTGGAGAGTCCCCCGCGGGCGGCTTCTCGGATCAGGACACGGAGCAGACCGTGCTGGACTTCTGGTCCTTCAGGGCCCTCTTCTTCTCCAGTTCTCGGGTGATCCGTCTCCTGATGCCCGTCAGGTACAGCTCCCGGTCAAACTGGCCTGCGGCGAGTGGAATGCTGGGCGAGACGGAGCAGACGTTGTCAGGTGTGTGTGTGTGTGTGTGTATGCCAGCCAAACACTCCCCTGCCAAGCTAGACAAGGCCCCTTTGTGGCCGTTCCCCCCCAAAACGGCCCCCAGGTGGAGGAAGTCAAGCGCTGTGCACCAACCCTCACGGCAGTGGCTCCCCGACAGTTTGCCACAGCAAGCTCACGGGGGCACCCTGTCGAGACGTCCCGGGCGGCCCCTTCCGGGATCTGCTGGCCATCACGCAATCCAAGATGGCGGCACCCAGGAGGAGAGGAGGAGGCTGGGACCACAGTACATTTGGGGAGTGCCGCCTCCCGGCCACGGAGGTCCGGCCATCCTTGAGTGGGACAAGGCAGCTATCACTCCCGCACTGGGCCAGCTGGGGTAGGAGTCTGTGGAGCCCCCCCCACCCCAGGAAGCGGCGGGAGAGAGCTGGCCTGCCTAGTTCTGAGACGCTCCGTCTTGGAGTGGTGCGCCCACAGTGGCGAGGGTCAGGGTCAACCGAAGCGACATCCCCCCCCCCGCCCCAGCCTGCTTCGTGCCCAGGAGCCCCTTCTCTGAAATCCTGACACGCGTTCCAAGTGTCGGTCAGTGTCAAGGGTGCCCCGCCCCGCCCCAGAGACGGCTGCCACGATGCCACACTCACTTGTCTCTTCCAGGCCTCACTTTGACACGAAACAGTCCGTACACCGGGCGGTGGTCCGAGGTCCTGACCCCAAGGCAAGAGGAGTATTTCACAGGCTGAATGTCGTCCTTGTGGCGGCTGCGATAGATCACTCGGTCCTGAGAAGGATAAAGGCCAGTTAAGTGCCGGGGGAAAGAAAGAGGCAGCCTGCAGAAGAGGAGGGGGGGGCTTCCCTGCAGGTGGGGAATGACCTCCGTTGGGACTGACTCCCCACCCCCGTCGAGGCAGCAGAAGCAGCTTTGCTTCCTGCGGGGATTGGCCAGAGGGTCTCTCTCTCCCTCCCTCAATGGACGTTTGCTCTCTGGGGGATTCAGCGAGTGACTTCAACCGTTTGGCATCTCAATCTCAGATCTCCGCCCCACTGCAAAGAATTGCGGCGCGCTCAGTGTCCGGGAAGCCGCGTTCAGCCAGCAGGACCCAACTGCAGAGTCCGCGTGGGAAGAAACGTGCCAGAGGAGCCCCGGGGCGGGTGGGGAGGAGGGGGGCTCGCTGCTCACTGCCACTTCCGAACCGTGTAGGAGGGCGTCCGCTGCTTGGAGGTGGTGTCGTAGGTGTCTCGCCCCACGTCGAACTTGTAGGAAGGACGGAAGCCGATGGGAGGCTCTTGGAAGCCCTTGAAAATGGAGCCTGTGGGGGAAGCGGCCAGACAGAGGGTCAGGTTTTCTCCCCCAGAGCACCCCCCCAAATCCCACCCTGTGGGGGGCGGGGGAAGCGACGGACCTCTTTGGAAAGAACAGGAAGTGATGTCAGAAGGGGGCGGGCCTAGGCCCTGCTGCCAGGAGATTCTGGCTCTTAGTGGCTCAAGCATTCTGCAGCAGAAATGCAGACAGACTCAGCGGTCAGGCCACATCTCGAGGAGGACGGAATGAAAACGGAAAGAGGGCAAAAGAGTGCGACCGAAATTGCTGGGCTGCTGGGCTGGGGCACTTCCCTGATGAGAAAAGGCGGCAGCCTTGGGGGCTCTTTAGATAAAAGGTGCCTGAGGGGGGGCATGACTGAGGCGTACAGAATAATGCAAGGGAAATTCTTTTCCCTCTTGCACAGCAGCAGAGCCGGGGGCATCCACTGAAACTGAGGAAATTTTCCTTCACCCAGCACCAAATTAATCTGTGGAGCTCCTTGCCACTGGACACACCCAGTGACGGCACTTGGCCTAGATGCCTCCAAAAAGGGACTGGACAGGCTTCTGGGGGAAAAGTCCGTCCTATGTTCCAAGCCGTAGTGACTGTGTGCAACCTCCAGCTTCTAGAGGCAGCCTCTCCCTGAGCGGCAGCGGGTCTCTTGTGGCCTGTGTGCCCCCAGAGGGGCCGTGAGATGCCGGAAGCTGGACGGGGCGAGCCCCGGGCCCGATCCAGAGGGGCCGTCCTCACCCTTCTCCATTTCCTGGGTGAGCTGGTCGTACTTCAGCAGCCTCGACACGTCCGTCTCCGGACCCTGGCTGAGAATCTGCTCCACCACCTCCCGCTCCTCGCTCAGCCGGAAGTTGAAGTCTCCGAACCAGAAGACGTGGTCGAAGCGGGTCGTGACGTCCGCTGCGGGGGCCGGGCAGGGGGCGGGAGGGAGAAGGCGTCGCTGGGGGCCGGTCTGGGCCCCGGATGCAGGGACGAGGGGGGCGGGCCTGCCCTGGCTGCACGCCAGGCTCCGCACGCCAACAGCCTCTGGGGAAGCAGGCCCCCTTCCCTGCTCGCTGCAGTCAGACCGCCCCAGGACCCCCACGGCCCCCTCCGGGAACGGCTCTGCTCAGGAAACCGGGCTGCCCTCCCCGCCACCCCCCCCCCGCCTGGGCTCGGCCCAAACCCCGGCTGCGTCCGAGAGAGACGCGCCCGGAGGCGGCCGCAAGTGGCCCTGCACGCGACCCGCCTCTTCCGCGGCCGAGGACCCACCGGGGCTGGAGCGGTAGGGGTTGGTGTCCGGCAGGTTCCGGGGCAGCGCGAGCGCCTGGATGGTCTTGCTGTAGTCCAGCACCCGCTCGCACACCTTGACGTCGCCGGCTGCGAGGAGGGAGGAGGCGGCACTCAGGGCAGAGCCTCGCTGGGACGCCCGCGGGGGGGGGGGGCTGGCTGGCGCTGGGAGGGAAGCCGGGGGTTTCTACGCAGAGGGGAGGAGCCAGGCCCCCAACGCCACTCGGTCCACGGCAGGGCCTGCGCAGCGTGCGGAGAGAAGCCCGGCTTGGGAGCGGCGCTTCGAGGGAGGGAGGGAGGCAGGCCGGGCTGCTCCCGGAACTCACAGGTGAAGTGGGAGGTGATGAAGAGGAAGGACGTGCCGAAGAAGGTGAAGCAGACGCCCAGGGCGCCCTTGGTCTTGATCTGGGACACGATGCGCGTGGTCACGGTGGCCGACTCCACCTCTGCGGGCAGCGCGAGCGCGGGGGGGGGGCCGGCGGGCGGCTCGGCCCGGGCGGGGGGAACCGGACAGGACACAGCTGCTCTCGGCCTCCGGTGGGCCTCTGGTGCCAAGGCTCTGCCCGCCCCCAGGAGAGGACTGCGGAGGGCTCGTCATCGGCCAGTGTGGCGGTTCCAACACTCTTCAGCGCTGTGACCCACCTCGTCCTCTGCGGTGGGCCGTATCTGCACGATGCTCCTTCTAGCACCGCAAGCCCCCCCCCCTTGGGAGGCCCCAGATCCTCTTCCGGGCCACGCTGGGCAGGCACCCCGCGCAACACCTCCGCCGCCTCAGCAGGGGCTGGACGCAACTCCCCAGGTGGGCTGGAGGCTGCCTCCGCGGGCCTTTCTTTCTGAGGCCAGTCCGGCGCGTTGCCTGCCAGCCAGCCTCTGGGGGCTCCCAAGAAGGCCTCGAGGTGCCAGAAGGAGCACCGTGTCGGGGCCCAGCACCTGGGCTCGCCACCTGCCGCACAGCGGGGCCGCCACCTGAGAAGCTCCGCTGACGGACTGGCCGGACTTCCCAAGCCCCGGGACCGGGGCGGGAGGGGCGTACCTGAGCAGAACCAGATGAGGTCCCTCCGCAGGAAGACCGACAGGTACAGCACCCCGTGGGCGGCCGCATACAGCATCACGTAGTGGGGGCCCAGCGTCTCCTGCAGGCGGATCTCCCACTCCCGCCTGGGGGGGGGGGACAGCAAGCCACAGCGGGGCTCAGACTGGCTGGTGGCGAGGCGGGGGGGGGTGATTGATGGCCAAACGCATGCTGGGGCTCTGGACCAAGAGAGAAGAGCCCCCCCCCCCAGGAAACGGCCGGCCTGCGCACCTGTCCGGGCAGCCTTCCTGGATCCCAACCACGTACATGTCCTGCGCGCAGTCGGGGTCCGGCGGCAGCAGGAAGTCGTCCAGCTCCTCGGGGAGCTCCTGAAAGACACGGCCAACACCGCCCGGCTCAGGGGGAGGCCGGAGAGACCCTCACCCTCCCGTCGAGCAAGTGCCCAGGGAGAAGGAGAAGGAGAAGGTGGCTGGAGCCCCCCCCCCCCGAGGGGGGTCCCCCCGCCCCTCCCACTGCGCTCCGAAGGTGAGCAGCTGCAAGCCAAGCGCAGGCACGACGGGGGCAATTCTCAGCAGCAGCAGCCCCCGGCCAGTGGGCAGCGCTGCTGGAGACGGGCAGTCCGGCGCTGGGGAGAGACTGGCAGCCGCGCTGGGCAGGCTGCGAAAGGCTCTTCTCCGCCCCGACCCTGCAGAGCCGGCGCGGTCAGTGCTGAGCTGGGGCAGACCCACCAGGAGAGGCGCGAGCCGCCCACGTTCCCCCGTCGGGGCCGAGAGGGGAGTCTTGAGCCGGGCTGGCCGGCTCCCGTTGGCTCCCCGTCCGCAGCCAGACCGCCGGCGCCAGTGCCCGCCCTGCTCCTTGCCAGCCGGCGCTGTGCCCAGGAGACGTTTCCGGAAGGCTCTGCCCGGCTGCTGGAGGACCCCACCGCTTGGGGGGGGGGACACCACCGTGCCGGAGACGGTCGCGGCCCATCGCCCCGGAGCGGGACCCGGCCAGCAGCTTCTGTTCAGCGCCAGAGTCTGCAAGGCGGCAGGGTGGAGGCAGAGACTGTCGGCCCCCCCAGCTGGCTGCGCCTGAGCCAAGCTGCCCTGCCCCTGTGCCCTCGGAGATGTGCACCACTAGCACTCCTGGGAAGTGGCGGCAGCAGCAGCAGCAGCCTTTTGCCCCCCCCCTCCGCTACGCCAAGCCTCACCTTTTGTCCCTGCATGTTCCAGGTGGCCACAAAGATTCCGACGCTCCGGTCAGGGAAGTAGCGGGTCAGCTCCTCTGCCCCCAGCAACGCCCCACTTGCAAGGAGGCTGCCTTCTAAGTAGCTTCTGTGGGGAGAGACCAGGGCTAGTTGGTTTTTGAAAATAAATAAACAAACTGCTGGATAGCTTACCTATCGGCCATCCTTTCCTCCTCTGGCACAAAACTGAACAACACAGGAAAGCAGGCGCAAGTAATTTTTTGACCGAGTGTGCCATGGAACTCACCTGCGGAACTCCTTGCCACAGGGTGGTGAGTTTGCTTTCATTTGACTTTACTACAGATAATAAAAAACTATACTACATCTCCTAATTACACATTCATGATTAATTCCATCTTAATCTTTGCATAATTAGACTTAATATGCAGAGTAATTTGATTTTCTTTTATAAAACCAGCGATGACTCAAATAAAAATGACAGTTAGCAGCTGTCTTAATTTTAATATACACTTATCTTTAATTAAATAAACTAGTGGAAACAAGCTATGTTTGATATTTATCTCTAAGGACGTATTATGATTGGCGGAAAGGGTTCCTGGCACAGCTGAGGGGGGCAATTGCACAGAGCAACAAACTTTAGGGGGGACAACAAGCCGAGCTTGACATTAGTGGCCAAAACTGTGAAAATCTTGGTAAGTACAAATAATACCATCATGTTATATATTGTTGGAAAGGTAATTTAATGCAGAATGCAATGAAAGAAACCACATTGGAATATCTGTATTTGATCAAAAGCGTATTTGATTAATTAATTAAATTTGATTTCGTGGGGGGGGGGGAAGGCTACAAAATCTTCTTTGACCAGGATAGCAGATGCCTTGCTTGTGCCACTGCCTGGCTCAGATGCCTTGAGAAGGGGATTGGACAGATTGGTGGAGGAAAACCCAGGTGACAGGGCAGGATGGGTAAACGCAGCCTCCTGGCTCTAGAGGTGGGCTGTATCCAAACACCAATGCAAGGGAGCAGCAGCAGAATGCAAGCATTTCGTGGTCTCGTGTGCTCCCTGAGGCACCTGGTGGGCCACTGTGAGACACCAGAAGCTGGACTAGGTGGGCCTTTGGCCCGATCCAGCGGGGCTGTTCTTAAGAATACCCAAACTGCAAACGTAACTTGGATCCCACCTGTGGGCTCACACACACACACACACACACACACACACACACACACACACACACAC
>JAJKFI010000158.1:1106682-1137923 GCA_029204185.1 Lerista edwardsae | reverse complement strand
CACACACACACACACACACACACACACACACACACACACACACACACACTAGTAGTATTAATAACACAGCCCAACACATGCTTTGGTGCCTTAAAAGTGAAGACCTGTTCTTGGGTATATGGCATTTAATCTCTGTGTGAGAAAGGTTTTGACATGCTCACATAGAGAGAACAATATATGCCATTCTCTCCAAAACACTTTTTTTTTAATTTGCTGATAGGGCAAAACTTATGCTGTTTTTTGGAATCAGCACCCCGAATATACCCAAGAGTAAGTCTAACTTCCAAAATACCGGAACAATTTTTTTTGTTGGCCTGTGTAATGGATTTAGATTTGTTCTCTCGGTCCTCCTTAAAACGGCTTGGTAAAGGCTGATAATAGCCCCATATCTACAGACGGGGGGGGGGGGGAATGGCAGACACACCTAAGTCGAGTGGCTTGCCTACGTTCTCCTAGTGGGTTTGGGGCAGGGGCCAGAGTTGAGCTCACAGCTCCCCCAGCTTTGCCCCAGCATGACCCCAACTCTCACGGAGACATCCTCTTCCCTAGAAGGGGCCCTGCAGGGAAACGTACTTGAAAGGCTGGGAAACAAAACAAAAATGAATTTGTTTTTTAACCAAACAGCACCATCGCCTGACATGACAATTTCCAGCTCACCCACAGGGCCCCTGCCCCAAAGACCTTACAATATATGTGTTTATGCCAAGTAGTGACAATCAGCAGGATTATTCGGGAAAATCCTGCCAGCAGGGCTTTCTGGGAACGTGCTCTTCATGGCCTGCATTGAATTATTCAGAACTACCCACTGTTGGTGCCCCCCCACCCAGCCAAGGCACGCACCTGTTGCGCACGTCCCGGACCCGGATCGGCGCCAGGAGGCTGAAGGTGGACTTCATGGAGGCCGTGGAGCCGTCGTCGCGGACCAGCCCCCCGCTGTGCAGCCAGGTGTCGCTCCAGCTGCTGCCCGCCCGGGCAAAGAGGCTCTGGGAGCCCGGCCTGTAATGGGCACAATCCGGGTCAATCCGATTAGCCGCCCGCAGCACGGGGAAGGAGCCCTCGGGCTCCAGGGGGGGCGGCGGCTGCTGCGTGGGGAGGACTCTGGGCAGCTGGGGCAGCTTGTGGCACGACAGGGGCACCTTCGCCTCCCAGGAGCCTTCCAGGAGCCGCAGCTCCCCCAGCCGGGCGCAGGCAGCCTCACGGGCCCGGTGTGGGCCGGGCAGAGGCAGCTGGTCAGGGTGGCTGTTGCTGGAGGGCGCCGGCCTGTGCCCCGCAGGGGGGCTCCCCTGGAGAGAGCCGTGGGACACGCTGGTCTCCGGGAGCGCCGGCGGACTCTCCTGGCTGGCCCGGAAGAGCCTCCTGTGCTGCCAGATCAGCTCGTCGAGGGACAAGGTCCGCTCCAGCCTGGGCTTGCGGGGCGGCTTCGGGGTGAAGGACTTGCGCTGCGACCTGGCGAGGACCCCTTCCGGGGGGGAAGCGCAGCGCGTCGCTGAGGAAGGAGGGCTCTCGCTCCTGCGGGTCCTCGGTGGGCAGGTCCCTGCTGTCCCCGGCCTCCTTCCTGGCGGTCCTGCCAGCCCCTTTCGGGGGCACCGTTTGGGGCGCTCGGCCCTCTGCGCTCGAGGCACGCGCCATCGCGCGCGGGGGAAACGGCTCAGGCGGGTTCATCCTCATTTCGGAGCACCGGGTGCACGCAGGGCCAGGAACTGTTTCCTCACGAGAAGCCGGAGGCATGCGAAGGGAGCGCCAGAGAAGGGCAGTACGCGAACAGCTCCATCTTCAGGGAGGAAGCCGAGAACGCTGCCGGCATCGCAAGGTACTGCTGTGCTGGGACTGGCCTATGAACGAAAAAGGCGAACGGTTACACATGCAGGCGTTTTGGCATCACTGAGCTCCACATATTACACAGCCAGGCCGTATTCCCATTTTACAGGTGGAAAACTGAGGCTTCTTTCTGAGGGCTGCACTTGGGATTTTTCCAATGCAGCTTACTTTGGTTCGGTGCACCGATGGCAACCTGGAGCCAAGAGCGCCTTTGCGGAGCTCTGGAATCGGGAGCTCCAGTGCTGATGCCGGCAGTCTCCAAACCTTTCAGTACGAGGGCCACAGCGCTTATTGTACGCATTTTCACAGGCCAGTTTTATACAGGGTGGGGGCGAGCAACGCACGACACACTGTCTCTGCCCGATCGGTTGTGGAAACCCATTTGTTGTTATTTGTTTACACGTGTAAAAATGCGGCTATTTCCTCACTGCAATCATTTTAAGGTGTAATTGGTCAACATGCGGAAACCCCATTGGTTTTATCGGCAGGAGTAGAGTGAACATAGAATGGGGATGGTTTTGCGGGTCTTTTAAGACTCTTAGGATCTTAAGGCATTTGGGGCCCTGGGGACCGAGATGCGGGCTAGCCACTCCGAGTGACGCCGCTCTGGCCGCACGGAAAGGAGTCCGTCCCGTCGGAACTGAAGACTGGGGGGGGGGGGACGCAATGTGAACGGCTGTGGGCTGCCCCTGGGAAACGTCTGGGGTCGGCTTGGGCTGCCGCACAGCCGCCGCTGGGCCAAAAAGCCCCCCGCGCAAACGAGGGTCCCGTGTTAAGAGGAAGGCGGTGACATCGCGGCACGGGCCAGCCAGGCAGGGGGCTGGACGTCCCGTCCTCGGTGCCCCGGGAGACAATCCGGTGCCTGCAGCACACGCGCCCCGCCGCTCGCCCGGGAAGCCTCCTCCTCCTCCGCTTTGCAAAGGAGCCCCGCAGCGGCTTGGAGGCGGCGCGAGGGCTCCATGGCGACGCGCGCAGGCAGGCGGCGGGGCGGGGGCGCGCGGGGGGTCCCGGAGGAGCCCCGCTCCCCCCCCCTAAGCACCGGCCCGGCGGGGGCGCGCCCGGCTCACTCCGTACCCGGCGGCGCCTCCGCCCTCCCCCTGTCCGGCCCCGGCCTGGCGCGCCGCTGACCTGCCTGCCTGGCTGCCTGCCGCGGCCGCGCGGAGGGAGCCGGGAGCCAACCGCCAGCCCGCACGCGCGCCCCCGCCCCCGGACAGGAGCCCTTCCGGGGCAGGGGACCGCCCCCCCCGTGCGGGGCTCGCGCCTCGGGAGCGGCTGCTGGGAGGGGTCCGTCCCAAGGAGGTTACATTAACCTTCTTGGTCCGTCCTGCGCCCTCTGCGCGCAGGGCGCACCGCACGCAGCAGCCGCTCCCGAGGCGCGTGCCCCGCACAGGGCGGCAGCGGCGGCGGGCAGGGCAGCCTCGGGCATCCGCGCGTGGCCGGCTGGGCGGGGGGCGCCCTGCTTCCCCACAGGGTCCCCCGCCAAATAGCTTCAGCCTCCAGGAGCAGCACCTGAGCGCAGGGCCGCGGAACGTCTTGTTCCACCACCACCACCACCACCCCGGCGTCCCCCCAGGGCAGTTTCTCCAGCAAGTAGTGGGGAGCCCCCCACCCCTTCTCTAGGCTGACGACCCTGACTGCTGGGGTTGCCCGATACCAGCAGGGACAGAGCGCCTCTCTACCAGTGAGGGGGAACCTTTGGGGTTGGCTGTGTCAAAAGTGCTTAACCTGTGTGTGTGTGTGTGTGTGTGTGTGTGTGTGGCACTCCCCACCTCCAACGAAAGGGAAAAAAATTATTTACATATCCGTTTATTTAAAAAAAAAATACAGTCCAATCATAGGTGGCGCTATTCATTCTTTTTAAAAAAGCATATAACTTAAAAATTACAATTAAATAATTACAACAATCCTCAGTTGTTGTTGGGTGTTGGTGAATGCTGGCGCGTCTCCCAAAACGTTGTGGCATGTCACCCTCACTGTTATACCTTTAACCATGGTATTGGAGAGGGAATTTGGGCAGGTGGAGCTGTTGAAACCCTTCAGTTGATGAGCTGCATTTGCCCAAATTCCCTCTCCTATACCTTGGTTAAAAGCAGAGGTGCTCTGTCCCTGTTGGTATCTGGCAACCCTACTTATTCCATATTAAAACTGTTTCTCCAGAGGACAAAAGCAGTTGACAAAAAATGACACACTGTGCAATAGGCCGCAGCACAGAGCCGTTGGGGCAGATCGCAGGGGATTAGGGTGTGTGTGTTTGGGTGGGTGGGTGGGTGGGTGGGAGGGAAGAGAGAAGGCAGTGGCCCCTTAAGGGCTAACATTCGTGGCAGCAGGAGTTAGTCCACCAAACACACCTGCTGAAATAGGGTTGGTCTTTCTGGCGCCAGGAGCCCACGCTGTTTGTGTCCAGGCCAACAAGGTTGCTGCCTTCTGGCAATTGTGCACTCCTGCCCCCAACCAGTATTTGCAAATAAGGTATATGTTATCCCCCCCCCCCAAAAAAAACCCCACAAGGGCACTCCCCAAAAGATTTCTCCTCCAGCACAGGCTGCCCTTGAGGTATCCTTGTACTCAACATTCATGTTTTAAAGTTTAAACACAGACAGCCTTTCCACTACAGCCACATCAGCAACACATCAGCCACACTGTGGCAAAGAGATAATTGATAATAAAACTGTCCCAGCCGTACTGTGCAAAGCTATTAAGTGAACGCCTACGCACGTCAAAGGTGGATGCCACAAACTCAACTCCGCCCTCCCGTGCACGGGTCACACAGAAGACGTGGGTTTGCCCACCTCCTTAGCGTGCGGAATGGGTGGCCAAAGACAGCAAGCAGCCGAGGAAAGGGAACAAAATCACATCGGAGAGGGGGGGGGGAAGGGAAGTTGCCCCAGCAAATCATCTGGAGCAAATCATCCTGGGAGATCTGGCCGGTTGAGTTGCCTTAAAGAATCTAAAACCCCGAATTGTTATGCCATCATGATAGCCTGTGACTTTTCTGACACATTCGCGACCAGTTTCATATATTTAACAGTTCACAGAATTAGTAGCTTGGCTCATGACAGGCAACAAGAGGCTCATCTACATTAGACCGCCCGCCTCCCCCCCCCCTCGTTTGGACTAAAGGAATCTGATACCCAGTGATGTCATGCAGGGGGTACGCGAGTACCGGTTTCTAGGATTACAGCTGGCCCCGCCCATTCACCCGCCCACTCGTCGACTCCGCCCTCTGCAACGTTTGAATTTCCTGCATGTTTGAGTTGCCTGCACGTTCTCAGAGCCAGGCAGGCAGGCAGGCAGCGAGCGGAGCCTTTCCTTTCCTTGCCACTGAAAAATGAGCTGCTCTGGGGTTTTGGGACTGTTGGGTCACTTTAACCTGATGCCAGGCCTCCTTAACATGTTCTGGGAGTGCTGTGGAATACTGTTGCAACTGCTGGGTCAGTTTAAAACCATCTGAGGCCTCAAAAAGGGCTTTTTTCATGTCCCTTCCTGCCACGACCTCACTTCCGGCTTATGACATCACTTCCGGTGGGCGGGTCCCGGCACGTGCCAATCAAAAGTGAGTACCTGTTCTTAAATCATTTAGATGACACCACTGCTGATACCCCAATAAGCACAAACCAAGTAAAATGTGAAAAGTGCTCCAGGGCGCAAAATAGTTTATTTAAGAATTTACAGAGTAATCCTAATATTCAAGACTGAGTGGCTCTCCGCTCCGAGGGAGCCCCTCAAACTGAAACATGTGCGACAGTCTACATGGAACAGGCGAGCGCGAGAGCGAGAGAGAGCACGCCGTAGAAGGAAAGAGCCACGAGGAGGCTGGGCAACAGAGGTCACACGATTCCTTCCAGACACATACAACCCCTTTGTAACAGACTTAAGGCTTTCCACATCCCAGCTGCATGGGGAGATCCACAGAGTCACAGGTCGACACTGATGAATCCAGGGGGGGCCCTCTTTCAGATCCCCCAGCCCTGCCAGCAGCCCTGCACGTTGGATCCAGAGCAAACCTCCACCCAGGTCCAGGCAACATCTGGCCTCCTCTGGCTGCGCAACTCATCCTCTTGAGCAGAGGGGTCATGTCCGGGCATTGCCCTGAAGGCTGGGCAAACGGCACAAAACTAAAACTGAGTTTCAAACCCATGCCCAGAAGAGACCGGCTGACCCCGGTGCCACTTAACTTAGGAAAGGTGCAATTTGTTAGCTAGGTAAGACCTCCACCCATTCTGATGATAATGGGAGGAGTTTGAGACAGAAGAGTGGGGAGAGCCCCGCCCCCTCCGCGCACACACGCAACACTTTAAAACAGTCCCACCACCTTAAGGTTGCTGAGGTCGAGGGAAAGCAGGGGGGTGGGGTGGGGGGAGAGGAGCCATATTGCACTTCCAGGACTTGCCAGAAGAGGATCCACATCACCCGCTGTACAAAGCGCTGCTTCTGGGACTATACAGTCGGGCTGACGAGGAGCCTAAACACAAACTACACACAGACTAGAGAAAACCCACTTCCGATTGAATCTTAGATTACAAATCACAGTTTTCTTTATTTCATTCACTTAGATGTCTGTCTCTTTATTTGGATGAGCTATGCTTCCCGCCCCGAAGGCGGGGGGGCGGGGGGAGAGGAAAGGTCAACGTGTGAACCAAGTACCAGCCACTTCCTTCGATGCTCCGGGTCAGTCCTAAACCCGGCTGGTGGTGTCTATGCATAAAAATGGCGCCCCAGTTCCTGAAAGGCCACAGACTGTCATCCGAAAGGTGATGTGCTGCTGTTGTTTCTGACAAAGTCACAACTCACGGAAGAGACTCGCTTTGCAGTGAGCCAGACGCAGGGAAGGCGCCCCCCCCCCCCTACTCGCCTCCCCTCCGATTCTTGGAACTGTTGTTGAGTTTGCTGCTGGTCCCCTGCGGTACTCCCTGCAAATCCGTACGTGGCAGCCCAGGCAACAAGGTACTATTTCAAGGTGGGGTATTTCCTCTGTCCAATCCTGCCGAGTCTGGTGCTTCCTGGAGTTGCACAGGACTGAAAAGACGTAAGAAAAAAGGCTGGTTCAGAGACCTTGTGGCGGAATCCAGTTTCTAACTATGCCACACACAAAAAAGAAAAAAACACACCCCACACCTGCAAGAAAACAACCTCCCTGCATCTTGCATTCACAGGAACACTCTCCTTCAATTTCCTACCCCGAAAGCTCTGAGCTTCTGAGCCAAATCAAGGCCAAATTCCCACACAGCAGAGACGTCTCTGCAAGAACATTTCCAAGGCCAAGGTGAGATTTCAGTGAAGGGGGTCTGGGATTTTGGAGCTTGGCAGCAAATGACTCGACAGGTGGGCACCAGCCCTCCCATCTTCCAACTGTACCACGGCAGTTAAGGGGGAGGCAAGGATGAACTGCAGAACCTAAGCGGAGCCCCGCTGGAGCAGGACAAGGCCGACCCAGACCAGTTACCTGCATCACACCGCGGCCCACCAGGTGCCTGAGGGAGCACACAGGACAAGAAAAAACACCTGTGTCCTGTTGCCACTCTCTCGCACCTGACATTCAGGGACAGCCCACTCGAGAACCAGGAGGTTGTACCCCCCCCCCCATCACAGCTCATAACCTGTGATGGACCCTTCTTTCCAAGGCATCTAGGCCAGACACCATATTCTCATCCTGAGGCAAGGAGTTCCACAAACTAATTGAATGCAAGACCCTTCTCTTGTCTAATTAACTCCAACTCTCTAACCCTTCTCACTCTCCCACCACCCAATTGTAGTGGATGCCCCCTGGTTCTGGTGTCGTGTGAGACGGAAAAGAACACCCCTCTAGCCACTCTGTCCCTCTCCCCTGCATGACTGTGTGTGTCTCCAGAATCAACATCTTAAGAACGGTTACCTGGGCAAACTGGGAAGGGTTGTAGAACTGGACAGTTCCTGCTGGGGGACCTTCTGAGGACGGCTAAAAAGGAGAGAACGTCCCATTAGGAAGAGGCGCGAGGCGGATGCCAGCAGGTGCCTTTGGCAAAGCCTGTTCCGGATCCTCGACACGCCCCAGGGGGAGACTCCACACCGCACCCCGCTGCCCCCCCACCAGGCACGGAGCAGCAGACCGCGACACGCCCACGGATGCAGACGCAGAGCTCGCCCGTCCAGGGGCCCCCCGTCTTGGGGGGCTCCCGTGCCGCCAACCGCCGCATCTCGGGAGGTGGTCAAACCAAAGCGCATGCACCAGCCTGAAGCCGCTCGTGTGGGGGTGGCTGGGTGGGAGAGACGCCCTTGGCATGCACGGACCACGGCAGACTGTTAGCGGGGCTGTTAGGAAGCCTCATGCCTCGCTCGAGAACACCACGACACGCAGCGGGGAAACACACGGCAGCCCCCAAAGATGAAGCGCTCGGTTCCTCGGCACGGGGGCCGGGCAGAGCCTGGGATCTGCGGACCGGCTGCCCAGCCCTGCTCCTCTTGGCCCTGGATGCTCACCCAGGCACCAGCGGCGAGGGCCCCCTTCTTCTTCCAAGGGCCTCCAGCCCAAAACACACTTTCCCCCGGGGGAGGGTCAGGCGCCTTGCGGGGACCACGGAGGAGGGGGGCGTGTGGCAGCTGCCACGTCTGCTGCCCACTTGGAGGGCTCCACTGCCGCGCTGGAGGGACGCTGCCCCGCCAGATCAGTGGCTCACCCGCCACAGTTCGACTCTCTGCGGGGTTTCCAGGAGTCAGACCCCAGCGGACGACGCGGCCCTGACCGCATCGCTCCTCTGAGCGGACCCCTCAGTCCGCGGCCACGCTCCGAGGCCCCCCACGGGCAAGGTGGAACTCTTCATCTTTCTGGCCCGGCGTTAGCCGCGGGGGAAGGCCGAGGGAGCGAAAGTGGAGGGGCTGGGCAGAGGCGAAAGGCAAGGCCGGGAGGGGAGGAGCAGAGCTGGAAGAGGGGCAGCCAGCGCAGGCGGGAACGGCCAGCCCCCAGTACCTGATGGAAATGCCGGCTGACTTCGCGGGACAATGAGCTCATTGAGCTAGAGCGCGAAAGCTACAAGACAGCAAACACACACACAACACGGACAGAGAGAGGCATCAAGGTCCGTCATGCAGGTGGCGGCGGCTGCGCGCTCAGGCCTCCCGTTGCGGCTTCGGTTTTACAAGAAGCCAGCCGGTCTCTGGCGCCAAAGGCAGGAGCAAAATGCAAGTGGCAAAATGCACGCTGGCTCAAATCAGGGGGGCCACCCAGAACAGCAAGGCTGGGAAGCTGCTGGCTGGGCTGGCAGAGAACGTTCAGGGCGCAATCCTAACCTGGACAAGTAAAGCTCCTTTGGCCCGCTCTCGGAGCAAGGGAGGACGCTGGCCTCTCTGACTCTGAGAGTGGTCCACACATACTTGATGGTGTCCCTTGTGCCGGCCAAACTTTGCTTTATTCACCTCATATTTACCTCAGAATTTTACCTCAGAATGCCAGCTACAAGGGAGTGGCGTTTGGCCCACTCTCGGAGCCAGGGAGGATGGCGCGCGTCTGTGTGCTGGCCTCTCTGAGAGTGGTCCAAACATACTTGATGGTGTCCCTTGTGCCGGCCAAACTTTGCTGGCCTAACTCCAGATTAGGATTGTGCCCTCAATGGCACAAGTCAAATCAAATGCATGCACCGAAGGAAAAAGCCCCTACTGAGAACGGCCCCCGGCACACACGAAGGGCAACCCTTCCTCCTTAGGGCCCATCTTTTGAACATCTGAAATGGCCTAATCTATACACAACTGGAACAAGACTCCTGGCTGCAGGACACGGTCATCGGTCTGGTCAATACCCACCACTTCTCGTCCTGGTTGTGGAGGGGCCGATTATGGTCCCATCAAGGGTGGTCATCGGCTCCTGAACCAGCACCCACTGCTGCTTCAGACCACAAGAATTCAGAAGACAACACGGAAGGGTTCAGGACGGCCAGCAGAAGCCCTGCAAGGCAGACCTACCTCTCCGGGCTGGGAGCCGTCTGGGTTGGAAGGAGGGAACTCGGAGCCGGGTGGAAACACGGCGGAATTCAAGTACTAGCGGGAGGAGGGGAGAGGGAAGCTGTCAGTCAGGGGGGCAGAGCCCAGCAGCGGCCCCAGGCAGCGCGGACACCGTCTGCCGGAAGGGAGCTGCTCCAGGTGTGTCGGCCGGAGAGATGCTGCTTCACGGGACGTGCCTACACAGTGGCTCGGCCAGGCAGCCTTCAAAGTCGCCAAGGAGCCCCCCCCCCCCCGGGCAGGATCTTACCGCTGGAAGTGCGCTGGCCACCTCGGGGGCGCTCTGGGTTCCTGGGTCTTCCGCCGCCTGGCCGTCCGGGGGCTGCTGCTCCTCCACAGCTGCAGGGGGGGGGTCAGGAGGTTAGCCAGCAGAAGCAGCCTTGCAGCCAGGGCACACACAAGGACAGGCACATTGGCGCTGCCCACCAGTGTGCCTGTGGAGGCCACACACACACACACACACACACACACACCCCAAGATGGAGTGTCTGTCACAAAAAAAAGCCTTAGCCTGGCTGAGGGGAAGGGAAAAATAGCTTTGCTCAGGGAGGCTCCTACCACCTGTCGGGAAACTACCACCTATCAAAATTCTTGCATTTTGTTTTTCTTAAAAAGGCAAAGGTTTCCCCACGACCGAGTGGTCTAGTCGTGACCGACTGTAGGGGGCGGTGCTCATCTCCGTTTCTAAGCCTGTAGAGCCGGAGTTTTTGTCCGAGGACAAGCTTCCGTGGTCATGTGGCTGGCATGACTCTACGCCGTAGCGCACGGAACGCCGTTCCCTTCCCACCGAAGGGGTCCCTATTTCTCTACTTGCATTTTAGGTGCTTTCGATCTGCTAGGTTGGCAGGAGCTGGGACAAGCGACGGGAGCTCACTCCGTCGCGCAGTCTCAAACTTCCAACCTTGCGGTCGAAAGCCCAGCAGCAGCGGATTAACTCGCTGCGCCACCACGTTTTTCTTAGACAAGGACAAAAATATTTGTGTCATTCTTGGGACAGCAAGTCAACAGTTCAGAAAAAAGAGAGAGAAGCTCACTATTTCTACACAGCAACGGAACAAAACCAGTGTTTTCGTCTGCCCAGCTCAATTCCACGCGCCAAACAGCACCCGACCCAAAAGCCCCCCTTATCCCCTTTCTCCCCCACCCCGCCCCTGAGAGGACGATGCGCCAGTGACACCCCCTTCAACGTCTGCACGAGGAGAAGCGGGAGGAAGCGTGGAGAGGGGGCTCTCTGGAGGCCGGCCAGCCGCCCCCCCCCGGTCCCCCTCCACTCACCTGAGTCTGGCACGAGCAGGCCTGCGGGGATGGGCATGGGGGCCAGAGGGGCGAAGAGGTCAGACGGGGCTGGGGCAGCCCCCGGCGACTTGGCTCCGCTGGGGTTGAGGATGTCCACGTAGCGAGCGCGGCTCCCGGCTGCAGAGAGGCAAAGAGGAATGCAGGGGACGCTGCAGACAGGCCCCCCCCACTACTTTGGGGGGGGGAGGGACAGGCGCCAGGAGGCCAGAGCAAGCCCCCCCCCCTCCCCAGGGCAGGCAGGACGGCCAGACCTGCACACCGCCGGCTGCCTCACGGCGCTGGGCCGACAGCCGCTTGCCGAAGCAGGCCGGCCCCGCGGCCGGAGAGAGGGAGCCCAAAGCGCGTCACTGCGCCGGTCACGGCCAGGCTCGCCCTCCCCCCTCCCCCCTGAGCTGCAAGGGGCAGAGGGGAGTCCGCAGCCCTGGACCCGAGTGGATTATCACTCCCCCCCCCCCGCTGGCAGGGGGCTTCTTTGCATGCCGGAAACCCCAGGGACGATGCCCCACGCCCCCTCGTTGAAATGGCCCCACGTTTCAGGGCTGTGGAAAGGGCTCCCTCCGGCTCCCACTCTGTGGTCCGTGGGACGCAGGGGACCCATCGCCTCCCACCCCTTCGACTGTCGGGCGGAGTGCGCATCCCCCCTTGGACCACCGGGGGGGGGGAGGACGGGCTCAGCCGGCACAGAGGCGTCGGGTTCCCTGCTGGGCGTCCAGGGGTGCTGCTGCGCTCTGAGCTGCGCAGAGCCCGGCCGGCCTGGGCGGACTCTGGGCTGGGCTTCGCCAACGGGGGTGAGCGGCTGGGAAGGCCGCAGAGCAGAGGGGGCCGGGCTCTGCCCTGGCGAAAGGCCCCGCGGCCGCGTGCTCGCTCACCTGCTCTCCTGGAGAACCTGTTGACAGGCGCGGTGGGCGGAGCTCCGGACCCCGAGGCTGCTGCTGCTGCCGCCGCCGCCGCCTGAGGAGCCTGCGGGAAGCCCATGGGGGGAGGCGGAGGCGGCTTGCTCTGCAAGGGAGCAGCACAGCGGCCCTTGGCGGGAGGCTCTGCGGCCGGCGGGACTGCCCCAGACTCCCGGCCCCTCCACTGAGCGCCTCCCAGCAGTGCCTCCCGCTGTGACCACCGAGGGGGGGGGGCTGGAGCTGCCCTGGAGGTGGTTGTGCAGCAGGGTGACACTGGCAGGGGCAGGCCACAGGCTCAAGCAAGGGGTGGCGCTGGAAGGCTGCCGGGGCAGGAGGCTGGAGCACGAGGAGGCACAGGGCAGAGGGCCTGGCGGGAGGTGCCCGTGCAGACAGTGGGACAGGCGCCCAGCAGACCCCCCCTCACCTCCTCCTCCGGCTCGTCCAGGTTGACCCAGCGCTGCTTCTGCCCATCCCAGACAATCTAGGGGGGGAAGCACAGCACAGACGCAGGGGGCTCAGCAGGCCGGCGAGAGCCCAGGCCCGGCCCGGCCCGGCCCACCCCTCCCTGGGCCAGGGGCCTCCTGTCAGGCTGCCCAGGCGCACGAACCGGCCGGAGGGAATCGCGGGGCTGCTTGTGGGCCGAGGCAAGCGCCACGGGGGGGGGGGCCTCCAGAGCACTCACGGACTTGTTCTTGTCGTCGGGGAGGTGCGCCTCGTTCCGGCCTCTCCTCCTCAGCCAGTCGAACCAGGACGCGCCGCTCTGAGGACAGAGGCGCAGCCGTCGGCCCACTTTTGTCCCGCGCACGGAACGCCCGGCCCGGCCCAGCCCAGCCCCAGGTTCCGCCACGCCTGCTCCCCCGCGGTGCCACTTGGGGCGGTCCGCCTCCCGGAAGCGACTGGCAGGGAACCCTCCGCCGGCTGCCTCTGGATCGGGAGGCCAGATGGGGCCCGGCCAACCCCAGCAAGGTGCTCAGGCCAGGCGGGGGGGGGGGCTTTTCCCCAGCCACCCGCCAGAGACCCCGAGGCAAGCCCCGCCCGGCTGCTTCCCCCCCCCGCAACCTCTGAGGAGCCCCCGAGTGTGCTTGGGGCGGAGGCACAGCCGTTCCTAGACCCACCCAGAGGCACCGCTGCTCCTGGCCCCCCTGGCCCCGGCGGGAGGTGCAGCCGGGAGACGCAGCGGGGCCGACCCACCTTCCGCGGCGCCGGCTCCTTCTGGGCCCCCTTCCTGGCCTCCTTCCCTTCCGGGATGGGCGGTGGGGGCGGAGAGGGCTGTGGGGCCCCCGAGGCCTGTCTCTCACGCCCTGCGGAATGCACAGAGGACTCTGAGGTGGTACGAGAGCGCCGCCCGTAGCCCTGTCGTGGCAAGCAACCAAGGAAGCGCTGGTGACTACGCGCTGGCAGGAGCAACGTTCGCAGGGGAGGGGAGGGGAGGGGAGGGGAGGAAGAGCGCCCCTCCCTCCTCTGAAGGAAGGCACTGAGAGGGGGGGGCTGGGACGGAGGGGGCTGAGCAAGCGCAACCCCCCCCCCCGGCACGTACCATGTGGGCGGAAGACTGGGAGGAGGACCTGGATCGTCGGCCCGAGCCCTGGTGGGACACAAAGCCCGGAGGTGAGCAGGCCGCCCAGCCAGTCCCGTCACAGTGGGGGGGGGGGGAAGAGGGTAATCAGGCCAGGGATCGCGCCCAGTCCGGGCTCTGCACTGAGTGCTGCGTTTGGCCACTGGGGGCCGGGCCCCCCCCTCGGGCCCAAGGAGCGGAGCCCACACAACCCGGACGGGCCCAAACGCAGCCCAGCGCCCCAGACTGTCCTGCCCGTGCAACCCAGCTGCGCCGGAGAGGCCACCGAGCGCCAACCGAGCAGGTCTGCCTGCTGCAGGCGCTCAGATTGCACACCCCCAGACAAGACGCCGGCAGAGGCGACGCTGGCAGGAACCACCAGGGCTGGCAGGAGTGGGCACGGCCAGCGGGTCAAACGCGGGGGCTGTGAGGCACCCCCAGAAAGAGGAGCCAGGTACCATGCTCGCCATCTTCCCGTAGAAGTCCTCCTCTGGGGCCGCCTTCCAAGCTGGGGAGTCCCGAGACAGGCCCTGCAGGGCTGGGAGAGAGCGCAGGGTGGGGCGCAGGTCACAGGGGAAAGGGAACAGGCTCCGCGACAGCTGCGGGGGCCGAGCCAGTTCTGCGGACACAGCCCGCCCGAGCGGAACCGGAGGCCTGGCCCAGCAGGGGAGCCGAGATGCCTCCCCCCCAGACACCCCACCTGATCATTCATTTCCCAAACCTTTATTGGCATATAAATTAACATACACTGTCAAAACACAACATAAACCATCTAGCACAATCACAGCAAATACATAATTATGGGCAAAGGGTCAGTTTGGAGACCTCATATAAAAACTTGGCTACTGCTACTGTAATGGGAGGGAAAGCATCGCTCAGAAACACAGAGAGCGTGTTGGAGAAAAGGGACATCCAAGGTTCTAAGTGCAGCTTACGCAGAAAAGAATGGGCTGGGCAGTAAAATAAAATATGTTCTACAGAATCCGGCACCAATTTACAAAACAAACATAATCTATCCTCGCGGGGGGTATTAGTAAAGCGACCTGCATGAGTCGCTGATGGAAATATATTTAAACGAGCTAACATATATGCTCCCCACCTGATCAGCCACCCCTCAGCTCGGCTGGAAGGGAGGGGGGAGCCCTTCACCCCGGGCACGCAGTCAGTTTAGGGCGCCTGGGATCTCCCCCCTTCCCCAGAAGAGGCCTGGCCCGGGGAGCTCGGTCCCGCGAGGGGGACGGGCTGGCCAGGTCCAGGTTGAACCCGTTGTGCCTCTCCCAGGGGACGACTGGAGCGGTGGGCAGGCAACGGGATGGCAGCACAGAGGCCCGAGCGCCAGGCTGCCCTCCCCCCGGGCCTGGCCCTCCCCACGAGCAACGCAACAGGCCCCCCCTCCCCACAGTGCGCAGACCCACCTGCTTCCGGGCCGCTCTGCTCCTGCGACTGGAGTCCGTTCGGCTGGGGCGGGGGGCCTGCGGGGGCCAGTGCTGCCCCGAGGTACATGGGGGGCTGCTCGGCTCCGGGCGGGTAGGGAAGGCCGGGCCCTGCTCCCGCGGTGGGCGGAGACGCTGGGTAGAGCGAAACAGCGCCCCCCACGGGCTCTGGCTGGGAGGACGGCAGCGTGGCAGCGGAGCCGTCAAGGAAGGCCGGAGGAGCTGCGGGGAGGAGCGGGAGAGACACGCGGCTGCCGTGCGCTGCCTGCAAGGCGCCCGAGGCACGCCAGGCGCGAGAGCCTTCGCCGGGCCCAGCCCTCTCCCCGCCCCCAGGCACCCGCCCCTTCTGACCAGTCCCCGAGCGAGCCCGCTTACAGGCGCCCTCGCGAGAGGGGCAGCACCAAGGGACAGTCGGGGCACCAGCCCCACGGAAATCCCCCACAAGCGGCCCCCCCCCGGCGGGGCCGAAAGACGCTCCCTTTCAGACTCCTGAGTTCACGGCCTGAATACTGGACAACTGCGGGCTTTACGCAGGCAGGCGCAGGCTAAGGGGACTGTGCAGGCTTCAGCCTTCCTTAGGAGGTGAGCGGTGCTGGCTTAACGCTTCACTGGGGCATTTTAAGGATGTTCCCATGTCTCAGGGTATTTTAACTTGGTAATCAGTTATACTTCTACATGCAGGTTTATACCTCTGTCAGCCCCTTTGGGTGTCCTTCGGGGAGAGAAACCGAGGGCACAGACGAACGAGCCGGGCCCCCTCCAGCGTCACGTGCAGAACCCCCAAGGGAAAGAGCGGCTCCCCAGGCCCCGCAAGGGCCCCCCCACCTCCCTTGCCCAGGGCCGGGGAGAGAGGACCCCCCCTCACACACACGCACACACTCACCCGAGGGCATCAGCTGGACGCTCTGCATGGGCAGCAGGGGCGCCAGCAGCGGGTTGTCGGTGCCCGCGCCCGTCTCCTGCCCAGCACCTGCCGCGTCGCTCAGTCCGCCGGGCTCCGGCTCCGAGGCCGGCGAGCTGCAGGCGAACTGCTGGGGGGTGGACCTGCCCGCGCTGTAAGCCACCGAGCCCTCCTGCGGCGAGAACAACGGGGGCGGCGTCAACCTGAGGCCAAGCACCGCCCCCCCCAGGCTGCCCCAGGAGGCCGTGGCGGCCGCTGGCCAAGGTGGCTCGAAGTGGGGATCTCGAATGTCCGCGGTCCACGGGTGACTCTGTGCAGGGACTTCCGTGCACAGAGGCAGGCGGCCTGCGAGGACCAGCTGCGGAGCCCAGCAGCGGAAGAGGGGGGCTGCCTTCGTCCCTCGCTCGAGGGCTCTTCTTGCCGGGCGGGGGGGGGGGGGCTAGATGGGCCTCTTTGGCCTGAGCCAGCCCAGCCCCTCTCATGCGTTCCGAAGTATGCACGGGGGGCTCCCGTTACCTGTGGATTCGGCATCCATGGATTTCACTATCCGCGAAACAGGGCTGAGCCCATGACTGGATACGACTGAGGCCCTCCCGGATACGCCCAGGTCAATTATCCAGGGAAAGGGGAATCCGCAGGGGACCCAGAATTGACGGCCCACTGGATTTCTACACGGTTGCCTCTTGGGACTCTGGCCTGAGCTCGCCTGCTGAAGCAGAAGCTCCCCGCCCCCCCCCCGCACTGAGCCCCACGGGACCGACGTCCAGGCAAGTGTCTTTTGGAGGCGGGGCTCACCCTGATTTGCCGATCGAGGTTCTGGAGCTGGACCAGCCAATCGGGCGCCACAAAGAGTTCCTGCTCCGGCTTCTCTTTCAACTGCGGGTCGAAGAGCCGCAACTGAGAGGACACCTGCAAAGCGGAAGCGAGGAGAGCGCGCGAGGTGAGCGCGGAGCAGGTCCAGGGCTGCAGGCCAAAACCCGTCCCTGGCCCTTTACTGTACCTGGGCCAGCTGGCTGATGAGCACCGGGGAGTAGCACCAGGGGCGCTGGAGGACGGCTCTGCCGATCACCTCGCAGTAGTGGAAGGCTTGGGCGGCCAGGCCCACCTCGGCCAGCCGGCAGGCGTAGATGAACTTGAACACCTGGGGGGGGGGTTTCCAGAGGGGGCTTTTGGAGCAGGGCGCAGCAAAGGCACCCAGACAGACAATGCTTCCATCTCCTAGGCGGACTCCCCCCCCCCGTGCCAGCACGTGGCCGGGGGGAGCAAAAGGCCAGCCCCCCCTTTCCACACTCTGACAAGGAGTCCCGCCACCAGGAAACGCACACCGCTCTGGGCTCCCCAGCAGAGGCCGCTCCAGGGCTGGTCTGAGGCAGCGGCGGAGAGCAGGAGCCCCCCCCCCCGCCGGACCAAGACCGAGGCGGGCCAGACCTGGAAGTTGGGCAGCGCGCACGGCTGCGTCCCCAGCGACTGGGCGTACTCGTAGGCTTCCGTCCTCCGGATGGCCTCGTTGGTGGCGAACTTGGCAAAGGGCAAGCTAAGGGAGCCAAAGAGAGGGCGAGGAGACGGGGCGGGTGAGCGAGGCACAGGCAGCGACTTCCAGCCCAAGGGCCCCTGAGGGTAGGAACCTGGGGGGGGGGGTGGGCAGGTGGGCCAACAGGACACGCGTCCAGGCAGTGCCACGTTGTGCCCTGGCAGTCACCGTCTCCTTTTCGTTTCCGGGCTGGAAACTGGCCAGGCAAGAACCGTCAGCGGGGCCGGAACTGGTCCAGGGGCCAGCAGTGGCCGACACCTTCCTGACAGCCTGCTCTTGTTCTTCCCACCCAGGTCCCATATGAGGACCAGCTTCATCCCATTTGGCCCTCATACTTCCTGATCGCCGCCCCACGCCCCACTCCCCATCGCCTGTTCCTGTCTCTCTCACAGCCTTGTCTCCAGGGCCTGTCTTTATATTTGGTTCTGCGCTTTAGTCTCCTGCCCCATAAGAACATCAGCCCTGCTGGATCAGGCCAAGGCCCATCTAATCTGGCTTCCTGCATCTCACAGTGGCCCACCAGGTGCCTCAGGGAGACACAAGACCATAAGATGCCCGGATTCTGTTGCCACTCCCTGGTATCTGGCTTCCTCTAAAACCCGGAGGGTGCATACAGTCGTCATGGCCTGCAATGGTCATGACTTTTCATCCATAAATCTGTCCAAACCCCATTTAAACCCACCAAGCCCAGCTTCCACCAAAACGATTTTGTGGCCAGGAGTTCAACAGATTAATTAGGCGCTGGGTCAGCCAAGAAGACCCCCAAAGACCCTTCCAACTCCAGGATCCTATGAGTATAGATCCGGGGGGGGGGTACTTGCAAAGGAGGTCAACAACAGCGCTGGCTGGCTGACTCACACACACACACACACACACACCCCTACCTGTGATTTGAGCCAATGAGCACCAGCTTGGTGGTTTTCTTTGTGTAGACTCCAAACCCCACCTGGGCCATCAGGTAGCAAAAGTGGGCAGCATCCAAGAGCCCTTTGGAGGCTGTAACAGGAGAGACACCGCAGTGAAGTCCTCCCAGGAAGCTGAGCTCAGGTCAGCCGCTGCGGTCCAGGCCTTTGGGACCCCCCAGGGGCAGAGCCACCAGCTTCGGCTTCTGAGCAGGGGCTGTGCTGGATTTGGCGGGAGACGGCGCGTGCTGGGAAGGGGGCCCTTTGAAAGAAGGCCCGGTTGGTGGGGAGGGGGCCGCGAGGCCCCACAGCAGCACAGGAGGGGAACCAGCCAGCAGGCACCTCCAGCTTCCTCCCCCACCTCCCCCCAGCTCCTCCCGGATCCAGACGCCTGGTGGGCTGTTTGGCCAGCGAAAGGGGAGACTCATCTCAGCCGCAAGGTCCGGTTCCCATCTACACAAAGGCCCAGCTCCTGCCACCCCCACCCTGGAAGCCACAAGCAAGCAGACCAGAACGCAAAGCTGCCGGGGGCAACTCCCCTGGGCTAAACCTTTGGGAGGGGCCCAGGCCCCCCCGGCAGAGCCCTGCGCTGAGAGCAGAAGGCGGCTTCCAGCGCAGCTCCCGGGTGCCTCTCTGGGGAAGAGGAGCAGCCAAACCCCCTTGCACTGCAGACACGGCCAAGCGGAACCTGACAAGTGCCTGAGCCTCGTCCTGCATCTCAAACAGCCAACAGGCCCAGCAGCTCAGGGCAGGGGGCCCCACGAGCCTAAGAGGGCAAGGAAAGCTCCCGGAAGAGCCCAGGAACGGGCCATGACGCCACCGCTCTGGCTCGAGGGGCTCTCCAGCCGGGCTCCGCAGGCCACGTTCGGAGTCGTGCTGCGTTGCCCCAGTGGCACCGCGAAGTCCCCTCCAGGCTCCCCCAGAGGAGGCGGCACTGGGGGGCTTTGCAGATTGGCCCCTTCCCCTGCGGGGGCTCCCAGGGCACATGGAGCACCAGCCCCTCCTCCAGAGGCTGGCAGAGCCTGGGGCAGCCACGTGCCCCTGCTTGGCGCAGTGCCCGGGACAGGCGCCCCCGAGGCTCTGCCTGAGCTCGGCTCCCATCCCTACAGTCAGCTGCGGTCACAGTACAGGGTGATTCAAAATGAACGGGACAAAAAGGCAAGCAACGTTAAGTAGCTGTAATGGATTTAATTTGAAAATAAAAAATACAGCGTCAAAGTACAACTATACAAGTTTTATCTGGCAACCGCGAAAAGTCTGCTGTTATCGAAATGGTCACTAGAGGCGCTTTTATTCGAAATGGCAACATCCCCGCAAGAGAAAGCTTACTGTGTGTTAGAATACGCAAAAACCTCATCAGACTGGCCGTGCTGGGTCAAAAGAGGTGCCATTATCCCCAGATCTAACGCCGTGCGATTTTTTCCTTTGGGGGTACGGGAAGGACAAAGTGTTTGTGCCCCCCCCTTCCTCAGGACTTGTGGCAATTAAAGCAGCGGATAAGTGACGTGTTGCACTCAATAACGCCGGATATGCTAGCAAAGGTGTGGCGGGAATTGGATTGCCGCACAGACACTGGCCGTGTCACGCGAGGGGCCCCCATCGAACAGCTTTAGAAACTTGTATAGTTATAGTTTCACGTTAAATTTGTATTTCAAAAATAAGCCCATTACAGCAGTCACAGGTATGTTTTCTTTTTGTCCCGTTCATTTTGAATCACCCTGTATTTTAGCGAGCCCAGCTACTTGGAGCCGTGAGGATCCCCCCCCAGACCGAGCCCCTCCTGGGGCCCCCGGCGGTTACCCAGCGTGTCGCCCATGGTGGTGATGGTCCGCAGCTCCACCTCCAAGCCGTTGCTCACGTTGGACAGGACCATGGCCAGGTGGGGCCTCCAGTCGCCCCACTTCTCGTCTCCGCAGCACTAGGAAGAGGAGAGGGAGGAAGAGCTTGACGGGGCGGGGTTGAGGGGACTTGCACAACGCACACGGAACGGGGGGGCTCGACAGCCCGGCTCTCCGCGCAGGTGGGAGGCTGCGGCTCAGCCCAAGAGGAGCAACGCCGCACACGGGGAGCCCCCACGGCCGGCCCGCCCCGCAGACTCACCGTGGACGCGGCGGGCATCCTCCCAGACATGAGCTGGTACACCGTCTGCAGGGGGTCGTTGATCGGGAGGCTGTTGGCAAACCTGGGGGGACAGGCGGGCAGAGGGCGGCTCAGGAGGAAGCCCCAAGGGAGCCCCCCCCGGCCCCTTCGAGGCGCACAGTGGGGGTTGTGGCGCGGAGGAGAGGGTCCGCAGTGGCTGCTGGGCAGCAGTGGGGCCGAGAGGCGCGCAGGCAGAGCCCCCCCCCACACCTGGTCATCACTCTGGCGTGCGTCCGGCTGTCCATCTTGCTGGCGAGCAGCAGGGCGTGGCCCCAGAGCCCCTGCTTCATGGCCGACTCCAGGGCGTCCTGGGGGAACAGAGCAGGGGGGCGGTCAGGGCAGAGGCCCCCTGCGGGGGGGCCGTGTCAAGGACGGGGAAGGGGCAGGGAGGCAGGGGGCCCGGCTCCCAGCCGACGGGGGGACCCGCAGCCACCCACCCGCCCAGGCCCCGAAGAGTCCCTTTCACACTGCTCCCCGAGGCTCCATTCAGCAGGCCAAGAGCCCCCCTGCCCTAGTGGCTCCCGCAGGCTGCAGGCACGGGCCACTCCCAGTCCACCCCCAGGCCCAGCCCTGCAGCCTCACCCTCCTGCCCAGGCGACGGACTCCCCGACCCCCTCCCTTTCCAGGACTGGCACGTTCAGGCGGCTGGGCAAGAAGCAGCGGCCCTGCGGGTGGGGTGGGGGGCATCACGCGCGACACTGCCCTGCGGGGGCTTCCCGTCAGCCAGAGCTGTGTCTCCAAGAGCAGCCCCTCGACTCTCCTCCACGGTCGTCGCCAAACCCGCCCCTACACTCCGCTCCACACTGCCCAGTCCCGGCATCCTGTCCCCGTGGGGTGAGCCCTCGAGAGCAGCCGCTGTCTGCCAGGGCGCAGGGGCACGCTGGTGTGCCACAGAAGGTCGGCAGGCATGCCACGGGCGTTTCTGGAGCACAGCGGCTGAAACCGGCCGAAACACTCCTCGGGGTTCTGTGGCTCCAACTTCCAGGGCACCTGCCCGCAGCAGTTGAGTTGCCTGCCCCTCCTCCTCCTCCTCCATGGGCAGAGGCAACGGGCAGGCAAGTTGCTGCTCCAGGCAGCTGGCCGGGAAACAGAGCCAGAAGGGATACGCAAGAGGCTAAGACGAGGGAGGAGAAGTGGGGGAACCCGCTGCTCGAGGACGCGGGAGACGCCCAAGGGCCGGGTCTGTCACGCAGTCCTGGTCCTTCTTCGTGCCCCCCCACCCCCCGTGCGGGAGCCCACCTTCTTGCGCCCGTACAGCAGCAGCTCCCGGAAGCGCTCCGTCTCCTTCTCCAGGCCGCCGGCCGCGGTCGGGTGGCTCTCGGTGAGGAAGGAGAGCTGCGCCTCCCCGGACTCCTCCTGCTCCGCCTGCTCCAGGGCCTCGTTGGTGAAGTCGATCAGGTTGGCCTCGTTGGGGGACTTCCCGGGGAGCCACACGGTCTTGTGGTCCTGCAGCAGGAGCTCCGCGATGTCCGTGCCCACCACCGTCTGCAAGCGCAAGCGAGGCCTTAGGAGGACGGCCTGGGGGAGCGTCTCAGCCTCAGGGGCCGGATCAGTGATGTCATGCAGGGGGTACGCAAGTACCGGTTTCTAGGATTACGGCTGGCCCCGCCCATTCGCCCGCCCACTCGTCGACTCCGCCCTCTGCAACGTTTGAATTTCCTGCACATTTGAGTTGCCTGCATGTTCTCAGAGCCAGGCAGGCAGGCAGCAAGCAGAGCCTTGCCTTGCCACTGAAAAATGAGCTGCTCTTGGGTTTTGGGACTGTTGGGTCACTTTAACATGATGCCAGGCCTCCTTAACGTGTTCTGGGGGTGCTGTGGAATCCTGTTGCAACTGATGGGTCAGTTTAAAATGGTCTGAGGCCTCCAAAAGGGCTTTTTTCATGTCCCTTCCTGCCACGACCTCACTTCCGGCTTATGATGTCACTTCTGGTGGGCAGGTCCCGACATGTGCCAATCAAAAGTGAGTACCTGTTCTTAAATCATTTAGATGACACCACTGGGCGGGATCCCAACGGGGTCAGCAAAGCCTCAGGAACGAAAAGGGTGGAGGACCCTGGACTGGAGCCCCAACATGGCAAGGGGAGGCGTCCGGTGTACCCTTCAGGTCCCAGGCCCGTGGGGGACGCTCCCTTCTCACCCCAGTGAAGGAATTTCTACCCTCTGCCCTCTTGACCTCTCCTTAAACCTGCGGGATGGCAGAAGTGCTGAGCCCTAGTGCTGGCATCTCAGTTTGCTCACAGCAAGCACGCTTGCGGCTCAAAGGGCAAACCCTAGAACAAGAGCACTCAGACGGAGCACATGGGTTCAGGACTTGGCCCCCCCACAATTTCAATCTATTAACTACAGAGCCCTTTTGACCCGGCACAAACCCTAATCCTGAAAGTTAACCACTGAGCTCCGGAAACAGCACAACAGGTTGATTCTAGGAATGTACCTCTTTAAGATTTAATCATGAGAACGCAGAGCACCTGACCTGTAACACACAGACAAAATTAGCCTAATAAATGAGGACAGAGCGCTCGGAAAAAGCAGCAGCAGCTTCTGCTCCTCCGATGAACCTGCAAATCCTGTCTCGTCTCATCATTGATCCATCGCTGCTTCACCCCCAGCTCATTTTAGTAGCATTAACGCTGGCAAGGAAGCGGCACGCCAGGACTGGCCCAAGAGCAGCAGCAAATCTAACTGCCACCCCAGTCCCTCTCTGCTCCCCCTTCCGGCCCACTGGCTGACACAGGGGAAAAATCGACCGTTGTTGCGACACTCCTGTTGTTGCAAAGCCCCGCTCATTCCAACAAGAAAAGAAAGCAGGGCGAGAGCTCGGTGGTGACAGACTCCACGCCCTGCGGAGACTCCCGTGTTTCCTGCTCTGCTGCCATTCCCGGCACCTCAAAACCCACCTCCTAGCAAAGCCACCAGGATCTTCCCTCCTCACCCCCACCCTTCCCAACCTCCAGTTCAGGACAAGAACCATTTGGTAGGGAAACATTTGCTTGTAACGTCTTCACAAGAGTCTCTTTCACAACGTTAATTACAAGTGCACATTTCGCACCCAAAAGCTTTCAGTTCAACTCACTGGCAAAGGTCAGCCCCTGGCCTAGCGTAAGAAGCCAAAGCACAACTTTCATTTGGGGGCAGGGGAGGGGGGGGCTTGGCTAAGAGGCCAAAGTTTCATGGGCAATCAATCAAGAGCGAGCACTCGAATGGCTCCAGAAGGCTCACGGTGAACATGGGGTGTGAAATGCAATTTATGAAAACGAAAGGAGGCCATTGTTTTCCTGCAGCCCTCAAATTATTTTCCTGCAGCACAGAAGAGCATTTACCTTGGCCCGTCTCTGCAACGTCTGGGGGACTTTACAAACATGTTCCTTTTACGGAGCATCTTTGCCCTTACGGCTTGGATCAAGTCGAACCCACCGAGTAGGTACTGCTCGTATTACGGGCACGTTCGCGCCACTCTTATTTCTCCATTGCCGAACCAGTTTCCGGGTCGTACGCGTCAACAATATACGTATCTGCTACTATCTGACACAAGCCCAATCATTACATGGAGTGTCACAGTTGTTTTTTTTTGAGGAAGTGGTAAGTATGTGGATATTGATGTTGAAAGAATGAGGACCCCGTTCATTTGGAACAACAAGATCAATGGTGTAGCGGGTAGACTTGCCAGGTTTTCAAAATGACCATAAGGGACACGCAGGTATCGGGATCCTGCTTTCTATCAAACCACTCCATGGCTACCAGAAATAATATAAAAATTATGCAGTTAGCTGTGGTGAGGCAGCAGCAACAGCAGCTGAATTTGAGAATGGGGTTTCTTAAGTCCCCTTCAACTTTGATACAGGAAACGGTTTTTAAATCTTAAATACAGAAGTCCCTTATAAATAAGGGACACCTGGCAAGTCTAGTAGCAGGGGTGATATGTAATCTGTATTAATACATATAATATGTATTAGTATCAGTAATTAGACAGAGATGGAATGCTGTAAGTAGGAAATTTACCAGTGGAGATATATTGGAGTTGGAACACCGTTTGTCAGTAGCAGGGTTTACCTCAATTTGGTTTAAATGTAGTTGGTCCAATCCCCTATTCTGCTTTCCTATCTCTCCTATGCTATTATTGTAATGGTTTTATTTTGGGGTTGGTCTGTGACCACAATAAAGTTATCTCTATCATTTCAGGGCCGGGGGTAGGGGGGCTATGAACGAACAAAATTACAATGTCAGAAACCCCCCAAAAAGCACACTTTTGCCCCCCCCTTATCCACCACCTTACATGACGACTTGGGTGGACAAGCAAAAACAACTGCAGCTCTGGAATGGTCTATCCTTCCACTGTTCGGAGTGCAAATTTCAGGTCTTGGGGTAGGGCCACTTTTTTTTAATCCTTGTATTAGGTACTGTGGTAGAAACACTAAGCAGTCCTTGCAGAGAACAGGCCGTGGATGCAAAGGAGGCCTCCGGAGGCAGCCCCTACCCCATTCTGCCTGCACAGAAGAACCACGAAGTCCCAGAGCAGCCGCGCAGACTCCTTGTCGATCAGGGCCTCGTTCTGAGAGCACCGCGTGGCTTTGTTCTGCGCAAAGTTGATCACGTCCACTTTGTGGGTGTCATCTCTAGAAGGAAGGAAAGAGTGACACCGGTGGGACCGAGAAGCAGCCGCTCACACACACACACACACACACACACACACACACACCGCCCTGACAAAGGCTGCAGGCAGCAAGAAGCCCAGTCAGGGGGCCAGCAAAGGCCCACACAGACTTCAGGGGGCCACGTCCTCAAAGCTCCAGGCCCTGCTGCTCACAGCACAGTCACCCTGGCTGGGCTGCCCCTTCCTGCAGGCTTTGCTCCAGCAGCCCTTTCTCTCCCCACTGGCCTCATCATGCGGCCAGGAAAGCTGAGCACTTCCTAAGAACATAAGCAGAGCCCCAGTGCTGGGTCAGGCCCAAGGCCCATCTAGTCCAGCTTCCTGTAACTCACAGCGGCCCCACCAGGTGCCTCAGGGAGCCCAGGAGACAACAAGATGCTTGCATCCTGTGGCCACTCCCTTGCACCCAGTACTCTGAAGTAGCCCACCACCTTTGTAAGGAGGTTGCACAGTCCATCATGGCCTGTAGCCCACGATGGACCTTTCCTCCAGAAATCCGTCCAATCCCCTCTTAAAGGCATCCAGGCCAGATGCCATCACCACCTCCTGTGGCAAAATACTGCAGAGGGCGAAAAAACCCCAGCCAACTCACCTTGCCAACCAGCCAACTTCCTTGCCACTTATTTCACTACGTGAACTGCCTTGCGGAAAAGAGGACTCTGAATACTCTCACACTGCCTCCCTCCCCCCCCGCCCCGCCGCTCTCCCATCTTCAATGTCGAATTTAATGTTTTAAGAGTGAGCACGGAAGACAGTGCAGTGCAGTGAGGATGAGCCACATTCTACAGGGCTGTGTGAAGCACCTGAGAGAGGACCAGTGACTGCGTGGCCACTGATGCAGTGATGTCATGCAGGGGGAACGCGGGGGGAACTCAGTTCCACTAGTTAAAATTAGGGCTGACTCCGCCCACTTCACTCCCCCTCCTCCCCCCCTCCCGATTCCTCTGCAAAGAGCTTCTCTTCTTGGTTGGCCGGCACTCAGAGGGTTAAAGAGAGCGACTCCGGATTCCTGGGGGGGGGGCGAAGGCAGTGATGTCACTCAGGGGGAACGGACCAGAACGGGCGTTCCGGTCTGAACGGGCTCCGTGGCTGGTTCCGGGTTCCCGACAAGTGCCAATCAAAAGTGAGTTCCTGTTCCTAAATCGTTTGAAGGACACCACTGCACTGAGGCCGTTTCCTCCAGCCCTGCAAGGCACACCCTGCCCGCCCTGACTGGGACCGCAGATCGTGCGCAAGGGACTCGCGCTCTTGAGGCTGAGCAGACGTACTTGGTCAGGGGGCCCGGGAAGGCTCTCATCTCTTCTTGTTCCAGGGAGTGCTGCATCATCATCTAGGAAGCAAGGCGGGGGGAGAGTCAGGCGCACGCCAGGGAGCACGTTATCCCTCGGGGCGGCCACACGAAGCAGGCCGGAGTCTGGGGCGAGGGGGAGCCACATGCGGGTCAGCAGCTCAGTCCAGCCAGTCCAGGAACACACACCAAGGGGGCTCCTCCAAGAAAGCCACTTGGCTTTCTGACACCCAAATCAAAGGGCCTCCGCGGGCTCCCTTCTCCAACCCTGGGCTTAACTCAGGTTTTGCCCTCTGGAGCCCAGAACTGCCTGGGATTGGGGGCTCATCAGAACCTGGCTGGGAAATAAAGTCTTTGTCAGAGGCCCGAATCCGAGAACTCCAACCTCCTGGGGTTAAGCAGCTGGCTGGCAGAAAGACACTCCTCACTGGGGAGGAGCTGCAAACTGCGCACCTCGACCCCCTCCCGGCCCAGCACGTTTGCCTGAGGGCTTCCTGGCTGCCTTCGAGGTGCCCAGCAAAGGCCACCCCGTTATTTTGGCCTTTCAGGTTTGGGGGGAAAAAACCTGATCGCAAGTTGTTCCAAATTATTTCTCTTACTGCAGCACTCTTGTGACTTTATACCACTTCGATGGCCTTACATGAGAAGCTGGACACACATTCAGAAAGTGAGTGGATAGGACTCCTTTCTGTAATATCTACCTGACCAGCTTGTGTCTGTTAGTGCTTTCCATCTGCTGCTCTGATTGCTTATCGTTTTAACGGTGGATTTGATCTGGCACGTGTGAAAGGCGAGACAGAAATCCATAGATAAATCCACCCCGGCTTTCTATTACCCTCGTGGGAGATCTGCTCCAGGACCCTCTGCGGAGAGGGATTTCCGTGGATAATGAAATCCACAGAGGGCCTCTGGTTTGGTCCACAGATATGGGCTTGGCACGTGAGTCAAATTCGTGGGAATCAAACCCCTGAATAAGGAGGGCCCACGTATAGGAATCAGAGGGTTCAGTGAGTGTGTGCAAAGCTGGGCACACACTGAAGCCCAACGGGTAGATGTGAGAATTTCCGGTGATAACTAAATAAGCACATCAAAATGCTTTCTGCAGTTCTCATTTTTGTCAAAAACCAAAACCTGTGTGAAAAATTAAGAGCACTTCTATTACTGGGTCAGTGGTGCAAACCAACCACCTGTTACTTAACCTACGGAGTCGTGTGTCCCTGTCTGACTTCCGGCCTGCGAGGTGCATCGCTACGCCTGGCATTTCACAGAAGGAGAACCACACTGGGTTCACGCAGCCCCTGGCTGAGCCAGACTCAAACCGGCGGCCAAACCCAGAGCTCCCTGCTCTGGGAAGAGTCGCTCCCTTGCACGCCCTGACTGCTAACTCAGTCTGCACCTGACCCTTGACCACACTGTAAGTGAAGAACCTCATCAGGATGCCGCTGGCTAGCCAAGGGGCGGTTTGCTTTGGCAACAGGAAGACACGTACTGCGCACCTGGGAACCGTGAGCTCCTCACTCACCTCCATGCTGCGCAGCTCCACCAAAGCCGGCTGCCCCTCCGAGGGCAGGTTTGCGAGCACCTTGATCAGGAAGCCCCCAGGGCCGAACCGGGCACAGACGTGAGGCACTGAAAACTTCTCCGGGGTCAGAGGTCTCGAAGGGACTGGAAGGAAACGGAGGACCAGGCTAGAGCAGACAACCACCCGGCCGTGTGTGTCATGGCGTTCATATTCATGATCCACCGAGCCGGGGCCCGTCGTCGCCACCACGGTCCTGCCAGCTCTCAGGAATCTGTCCCAACCCTTCTGCGGCCCCCCAAAAGACAAAGGCACAACAGTGCTCTTCTGCCTCTGCCAACCCTGTGCGCCCAGAATTGTGCCAGGAAAAAACATGTATTTAAGGGCACAATCCTAACCTGGAGTTAGGCCGGCACAAAGGACTGGTGCTGGTCCAGGAGTGTTGCCAACACGCCACAAAGCCCGTTCGCGCCACCGCTCCCGGAGTCAGGGAGGCCGGCACACAGACACGCACCGTTCTCCCTGCCTCCCGGTGTGCATCGGCACAAGTGCCTTGTGCCAGCCCAACTCCAGGTTAGGATTGCGGCCGAAGAGAGATGCCGCACGCACTTGAGCCGACACTGTCACAGGCTGATCTCAGAGCTGAGCTGGACCCCTGCTGAGACCCCTGGAGAAGGAGTCCGCAGAGACAACGTGGCCCTCAGGCAGCAACAGGATCTACAAACGACCTGGGGGAACGCTGGGCGGGACTTAGGCGGGACATCCGGGTGATTGGCAGCCCGTCCGCGGCGATCCACAGCTGCCCTGGCCTCGGGGGGGGGGGGCGCTCCTGCTCACTGCGGAGGATGGGTGAGGGTCGCGCTGGGTGCCTGGGTGAGCAGCGGTGGGGCGCGCTAACTGGGGGCAGCCCCCCCCAAGGCCAGGACAGCTGCAGAATGCTGCGGACGGGCAGCCAATCACGCGGAAGTCCGGCCCAGCGTTCCCCCAGGTCGTTTGTAGATCCCATCACTGCCCTCAGGGAAGGTTTTAGAGTCTCCACATGGCCAACGACAGAGAGGGAAGCTGTGAGCAGCCCATACAGGAGGACACCTGGAGCCAGAGGGGAGCCACTCAGAACTCCCTGAACGAAGCGGGCAGCCGGACGAAGAAACGCCAGATTCGCATGGCCAGAGGTGGGTATGGGGGAAAAAACAACCCCCAAATCTACAAACAACAAAACCCCACCAAATAGTTTTATTTGGGCTTTATGTATTTCTCTCTCTCTCTCTCTCTCTCTCTCTCTCTGTGTGTGTGTGTGTGTCTGTGTGTGTGTGTGTGAGAGCGAGAGAGCGTGTGTGTGTGTGTGTGTGTGTGTGTGTGTGTGAGTGAGTGAGTGAGTGAGTGAGTGAGTGAGAGAGAGAGAGAGAGAGAGAGTGTGTGTGTGTGTGAGTGAGAGAGAGAGAGAGAGAGAGAGAGAGAGAGAGAGAGAGAGAGAGAGAGAGAGAGAGAGTGTGTGTGTGTGTGAGTGAGAGAGAGAGAGAGAGAGAGATGCTTGTGGCTGCATCTTCTGAAACTAAACCCCCTGTATGGCCTACCCAGCACACCTTCAACGCAACTACAATTTAGAATGCAGATTTTGAATTGAACCACAAAACGCTGCTTTCTGCACGCCTCACTTTGGCAGGCACCGAAATCCAGGGGAACATAGACCTGTTTCCTCCCACCTCTCCACATGACTCGGCCCTAGGGAGAGGGTGCCCCTGCTTCTCCCTGCCCACCACGGCCCTCTCGGCGGCCACACCTTGCTCTGCAGCCGGCCAGGAGCCGTTGGCGGCGTAGCCGTAGTCCGTGAAGGGCGGCTGGCTGTCGAAGTGGGCGTAGCCCCCGTAGGAGTACTCGGTGTGGAGCGAGGCCGGCTGGTGGGCGACGTCGTAGGCGCTGCCCGTCAGGTCGTGGTTGCTCCGGTACAGCTGGCTCTGGAGGGGAGACCCAAGTGCTGGCATTAACACAGGGGGCTGTGTTTGGGGCGGGGTGTGTGTGTGTGTGTGTGTGTGTGTGCGCACTAAGGGCCAAAGGTCAGACTACAAATAATCAACACTAACAGGGGCCAAACCAAACACGAGCCAAAGAAAAATGCTTCTATTCCCTTTCTCCCCGCTCGGCTGCAATGCTGGCAAGATGCTCGTCCGGTGGTGCTCGTTGCTTAGCGGTTCTACGTGTTTTCCCTTGGGGGTGTATTCTGAAGGCACAGGAGCCTCTGAGCCCGGCTAGCCCCCCGCCCCCCCCCATTTCAAGCAAAGTGCCGAGCAGCCAACTTCGACTTAGGTGACTCCTACACAGCGGTGTGATGCTGCCGGAACGCTGGGCGGGACATCCGGGTGATCGACAGCCCGCCCGTTGCGTTCCGGAGCGTCACGCCATTTGCGTAACCAATTACGCCGCTTGCGTACGTTACGCAAACGGCATAACGCTCCGCAACGCGATGGGCAGGCTGTCGATCACCCGGATGTCCCGCCCAGCGTTCCGGCAGCATCACACCGCTGCTCCTACACAAGTTTGGATGAGATGGCACGGGAGGCCTGCTGGAGGCTGGGCAGTCGGTTCTAACATCGCAACAAGGGCAACCCTGAGAGGCTTCGAAGAAAAAACCAGGGACAGCTTTCAGGGACAGAAAAACCCTGCAAGGGCATCGTTTCCAGGACTCCGCCTGGATGCTGAATTCCACAGACAATGAAATCTGTTGGGGGCCCTGTCGCGGTACCCCCTGCGTCTGCTCGCACCTGCAGACCGCCGGGAGCGCCCGGGGGTGCCCTCCTGACCTCTGGCTGCCGCTCAGGGTCCAGGAGAACGTACTCGTGCCCAGCGGTGTCATCCGGCAACGAGCTGCCGGAACGCTAGGCGGGACTTACCGCCTGATTGGCTGCCCGTCCGTGACGTGTCGCCGCCTGCCCGCCCGCTGCGCGGACACCCCTGGCTTCGGAGGGGGTGCCCACTTGCCTGGGGGGCACGCCGGGTGCCTGGGCAAGCAGCAGAGAGGCGCGCCAACCGGAGGGAGCCCGCATGGCGGGCGGGCAGGCGGCGACACGTCACGGACAGCCTGTCAATCAAGCGGTAAGTCCCGCCTAGCGTTCCGGCAGCCCGTTGCCGGATGACACCACTGCTCATGCCCAGTTCAGGTTCCTTGCAACCCCCGTCTTGGTAGCTGGCCCCAGTGGCTGGGCTGGAATAGCTGACCTCACACAGTGCCGCAATTACTGACCCCCGCGGGGGCCCCACCTGGCCCTCCAAAGACGGCCTCCTCGGACGCTTCCCAGTTGTTTCTAGAAGGCACTTGCAGTCTGCAGCGGCCAACAGCAGTCTGCAATCAGC
>JAJKFI010000158.1:1084699-1106672 GCA_029204185.1 Lerista edwardsae | reverse complement strand
GAAGAGTCTGGGAGGCCTTCTCAGAAGACCTCAGAAGGCACCTGCAGCCGCACCTGGGAGGTCCCCTCAGGCCTGCCATCCACAGATACTGAAATCCACGGGCAAGGAGGGCACTCTGGGGCGGGGAGGGGGCCCAGCCACAGAGCTCAGGTCTTCCTAGTCCCACCAGGCTGACCGAACAGGGCGGGGCGGGCACAGACGCAAGGGCCCCTCACTTACTTGCTGGGAGCGGGAGCTGAAGCTGCTCTGGCGGCTGTGGGAGCTGCGCAGGCTGTGGCCTGAGTGCTCGCTGTGCACGCTGCGCCGGTCGAAGTCGTCCCCGTACGGGTCCCGGCGAGGCTCCAGGTCGTCGTCAAAGCTGCCGGCAGAGCGAGGGTCGTACTGCCAGGGATCGTATCGGTGGTGGCTGCAGGGTAGATAAGACCAACAAAAAAAACATCAGCAGAGAGGCTTGGAAGAGCTCCCGACTGAGCACTGAGCGTTCCTTTCCGTGGACGTGACGCTGACGGAGCAGGCCTTAGGTCAGAAGCACACCTGCCAGCGAGCAAGCCCAAAGCAACTTTCCCTGCAGCACGGAGGCTCTGCCAGGAGGAGGAGAAGCCCCCCCCCCCGCTGCCGCCGCCAAACCCTGGTCTCAGATGGAGAACAGCCCAACCGTCAAACCTCTATTTCAAGAAGGTGCCACATCGTCCAGCTCAATGCCCAACGTGTCACCCCCACGCCTTGTGCGTGCAACTCCTCCGGGAAGAGCACCCTTCCCCCAAGACAGGCCCCCCCCCAGGCCCGCTGGGCCAAAGCAACCCAAGCCCCGGAAGCAGCCAGACGGGCCCCCACCTGCTGGCGTAGGCCTCCCTCTTTGGGTAGAGGCCCTGGTCTGCGTCGTACCAGTACTGCGGGTCGTAGGCCCTGGGGTCTCGGAAGCGGGCAGCGTGCGCCGAGGTGTAGCGGCCTGGATCTGGGAAGGACAAGGGCAAGAGGAGAGAAGAGAGATGCCGGCAGTGACTCTTCTGCAGCCGCCGCCACCCAACCCAGCGTTTCTCAAGTTGTGCTTTCAAATCATGCATCTTCAAACACAACAGCTCTGCTGCTGCACAGATCAAAGTGAGAGCTGGGGGGTGCAGGGGATTGTTTGGGTTACACAGAGACCAGAACCATACGATGTCCACCCCCCCTAAAAAATAAAAATAAATTCAAGTGCTTGGGTCTTTCAGAGAAGTCGCTGTATTTCTGCGATCCAAGAGAGCTCAGTCACGGGCTCGCTCTCTCGCTCTCTCACGGTTTCAGGTTCAGCGGGTTTGCGGTCGGATCTCATGCGCATTTAAGGCCCAATCCTGTCCAACTTTCCAGCGCAGGTGCAGCTACCAGTGGGGCTGTTCCCCTACCCTGGGGCTGCACTTGCAACGGAACGTTGGCTAGAATTGGGGCCTTAGTGGGGAGAAAGCAACCCCTGGCCCTGCCTTAACAATTAATAGGCACGAATTGAAGCCATGGATGGAACAATATGGCTGACTCAGATAATTGCCGCGAAGGAAAATTACATTAAAATCTCTTCATGACACAAGTAGTTGTCAATATGAGAGTAATTTTTTTTTACTTCTAGACTATTAAGAGTATTTTTTTTAACTTCTACACTCACCCCCCCCCAAAGAAAAAAACAAATTCTGTTAATGTTCAGTACTCACTGAACGGTAGTTTTATTGAGCCGATGTAATGTGAATACATGAATCTTTCTGTGGAAATTAAATCCCATTTTTCGTTCAGCGATTCGCACACCCGTATGCAGAACACGCAGGCATGCTTAAAGAGGTTGAAATCAACTTTTACACGCGTGCAGGGAGATTTTTATTCGAGAATTCGCGGCAATCCTCCTCCTTCGCGGCGATGATCTGAGTCAGCCATATTGTTCCGTCCATGGCTTCAAGAATGTGACGTCATGGCTTCTCCAGTGTATAATAACTCCATGGGAGAAAGGTCTGGACATACAGCCATGTGCACAAAACTCTCTCTCTCTCTCTCTCTCTCTCTCTCTCTCTCTCTCTCTCTCTGGTCCTCTCCAAACTGCCCGGCAACGGGGAAAGGAAGAGCACACTATGACATTATAAAACTAACGAGGAAAGGAAACGAGGCTCCATCACAGCTGTGCTCCTGGACCAGTTTCTTGGGCCACTGGGAAATTCCAGGCTGAGGGGCCCGGTCCTGCAGAAGGAGCAAGCTGGCTGAGGATATCCTTCCTCCACTTGAGGAATTGCTGTCTTCCTTCTCTCACCAAAGTCTATTAGCCAGTTTCCGCTGAGCCAACGTCCCCCCCCCTCTCAGATTCAGGGTTCGGTGTGGCTGCTCCGGTCACTGAGCCCAAGGAGTGTCACTGGGGAGTACGGCTAGCCTTCCCCCCCCCCTTAGCGGGCAGCCAGGGATGCTGGCATTAACAGACCTCTTCCTCCAGGCTCCAGAGCTACATGCAGCCATGACCAGCTGGCCGATCTTTGTACTGCAGAGTTGCTATCCAGGTTCAAATATAGGAACCACCTTAAGACGCCAGAAAAATGTCATAACGGTATTCAGTGGACAGGGACATCCACAGGTGCCAATCCTGCAGGTAGGCAATGCCGATCCTGCAGGCAGGTGATCCCGCTCAGTTAGGACAACACACAGGGACGACGTCACGGCAGCCCTACCTCCGTAATCAGGCTGGTTGGCGTAGTAGGCTGCATAGTACTCGGCCCATCCACCTTTGGCCCCATAATAATCCTCAGGATACCCCTGCCTGGAAAAGGGGGGAAGACTTGCTTGTTTTAAAGAGAGACAAACAAAACCGAGCCAAGCTAGAGCAACACAACCGGAAGACCCTGGACGTCACCCCCCCCCCTCGTGGCTGTTACACAGCTGCTGCTCGATCAACAGAACAGGGGGCTTCACATTCCACATGTTCCACTACCCGAATGTCTAAGGATCCTCTCTCAAACATCTGCTCAGGCCAGGAACACTGGCCTCTCCTGGCTCCCCTTTGCCAACAGAAATTGACATTCAGGGCCCAATTCTAACCTGGGGTTGGGCTGGCACAGTTAGGCCAGTAGAAGGGCCACCATAAAGTATGTCTGGACCGCTCTCGGAAGCACAGAGACGCGCACCACCCTCCCTGACTCCAAGAGTGGTCCAAACAAGAGTGGTCCCTGACTCAAACAGTGTCCCTTGTGCCGGCCTAACCCAGGTCAGTGGAGCAGGTGATGGTGGTGTTTGGATTTCAGAGAGGTCCAGCATACCGATGCAACAGCGTTCTAGACCTCATGGTCGCTAGGGGCCAAGTTCTGGCAGCCTCTGGCAGAATCCTGAGAGCACAGAGCTTGCCTCGGAATCCTTCACAGCCTTCACCCAGAAGGCCCAGAGCTCTTTTCCGACCACTGTACAGTACCCTCTGTAGTAGACTTTGGAACGTGGGGCAAACTTGCATAATGGATCCAGAATAAAGCAGGCCAGTCGAACGTGTTTTTGCAACACACTGGCTTATTTTTACTGGCTTGCATTATATTATGTATTTTAGTGGTTGCTACCATCTGGTTAGTTTAGTGGTTGCTACCATCTAGGGACGTGGTGGCGCAGTGAGTTAATCAGCTGTTGCTGGGCTTTCAACTGCAAGGTTGGGAGTTCAAGACTGCGTGACGGAGTGAGCTCCCACTGCTTGTCCCAGCTCCTGCCAACCTAGCAGTTCGAAAGCACTTTAAAAAAATGCAAGGAGATAAATAGGGACCACTTCGGTGGGAAGGGAACGGCGTTCCGTAGAGTCATGCCTGCCACATGACCACGGAAGCTTGTCCTCGGACAAAAACGCTGACTCTACAGGCTTTGAAACAGAGATGAGTACCGCCCCCTACAGTCGGTCACGACTAGACCATTCGGTCGTGGGGAAACCTTTACCTTTACCATCTGGTTCCCAGCCACCATGAGCAAAGAACCCCTGCCCCAAGCAGAATACATCAGCACAGCAGGCGGACCCATTCAGAGCGAACGGAAGCCTAGCTGCAGTATCAACACCGAGGAGAGGCAACCTCTGGGCTCAGGGATCCTCGCGGCAGGACCCTGTGAAGGTGCTTTGGGAACGGCGCTTTGCCATTCCCGGAACCCTCCAGCTGCACGTAAACCAACGACCCCCAGACACCACCAAAACCTGAAGCAGTGGGAGCTGCGTACCTGGACGAAGGTCGGTCGGAGGTGTGGCTTGCTCTGGAACTGGGGCGCTCTGGCTCCATGTACTGGTAATCCCCGGGGTCCGCGTACACCGAGCTGCCGTTGTACTGAGGGTAGCCTGGGTCGTACCTGCCGTAGGCATCCTCCTGGAAGCAAAACGCTGTGTATGACTCGCCAGCCAAGGGTCAGACCAAACCTCAACGCGCTTCTTCCCCCCAGCTTTCCCTTTCCAAGAAGTTCTCCAGAGGCAGATTCTTGTGCATCAGGACAAAAGGGGAGAGTTCATTTTTTGATGCCACAAAGAAAATTTCCAGTTGAAGATCAGCAGGTGGCACTCCTGTTCTTCTGGACACAAGAGCGCTACCATGTGCGGTAAGGAATAGAGGGGCACATCAGATACCCACCCAGACCCAACCAAAGGGGCCCTTTGCCCACGTGGTTTCTAAGACTGGCCTCAGAACTTCCCTTCATTACAAAATACAAAGTTAAAGCGAATTGGGAAAGTTATCCAGGCCAAGGGGTTCTCAAGCATTTCGGCTCCGGGGCCCCCTTTTTATAACGGCACTCATGTCGGGGCCGGCCAGAGTGATGTCATTAGCCTGAAAGTGACGTTATGACCAGAAGCAGCAGCATCAAGCAGGAAATACTGTCATTGCGACATAATCAAACGACACTCCTGAACGCAAACTGGCATTTTTTGGACAGCGGCAATTGCATAACTAGGAAACATCCCCGACAGAACGGAAGATTAGGACAAGATATTACGTAAAGAAACAAAATTTTAAAAACCCTCACTTGAAAATTCAAACTGTTAACACTCAAAAAAGGAATGTAGCAAGAGTCAGGTCTGTAGCTTCCAAGATGGCGGCTGCCAGCTTTCCACGACCCACCTGACATCAGGTCACAACCCTCCGTTTGAGAAACACTGCTCTAGGCAAAGAAATGGCACGCACCAACAGCACAATCCTAGGCAGGCCTACTCAGAAGTAAGTTCTACTGAGTTCAGTGGGACTCACTCCCAGATAAGTGTGCACAGGATGGCAGTTGGAAAAAGCGGTTCATGCTCTGCATGTGCCGAACGGGCAGAATCAGTTCCAGGGCAACCTGCCGTGACTGCCCCCTCCCCAGCTTCTCAGTTCCAGGACCACCACCTGACAGCGACAGCCGAGGAACAGAGCCGTCAGGAAGCAGACCGGCCCGTTCCTTTGGTCCACCCCAATACAAGGGATTAGTTCAGCATGGCCAAGACCGAGCTCAAACGGAGTCATTCCAAACCTGCACTTTCAGCCAGCCAGCTTGTTTGCCTGTGGAGGATATTTAGCTTCAACGTGACACTCCAACAGAAAAGGAAAGGGAGCTCGGACTTTTCTTTCGACAAGGGCTCCTGCATTCCCTTACAAAACCGATTAGCCCATTTTGGTCATATCACCCACCACTAAGGGGGCTGGACTCCCCAGGTGTAACTCAAGTACTGGGTCTGGATAATGCAAACATATTAACCTCACTGATTTTATCAACTGCTTTGACTTGGGCACCACCTTATTTCTCCACGGAAGGAAAACGTCCCTCTGCCCCAAGGGCCATTTTCTCCATACGTGGCAAATTCAGGCTGCCACAATGACTCACAGTTTGTTCCCAGCACCTTTGGAAGGGCAGTGAGGGGCAGCCCCAGAGTAGCGTCAGCAGCAGGACTGAAAAAGCAGCTTCTCTGCGTGTCCTGGCTGGAGGGGGGGGGCATCACACGGAGAACACCCTCCCCGCTTCCCTCGCTACAAGAGGTCCTCCAGGCACATGGGTGGTCTTTCCCGCGCCAGGGAGAACAGCGCTTTACAGGCTTTACAGCACACGGCTACTCAAAGGGTTCAATGGGGCTTGCTCCCAAATACCTTAGGGCAGTGACTTTCAAGGTTTTGAGCATTTGCTACAGCAAAGGGAAAGTGGGATACAAATCTTTAAAATAAATGAATACATAAATCTTTCTCGGCTTACGACACATTGACAAAGGGCTGAAGGTGTCAAGGAACACCATCAGTTCTGGGCACGAGGCGCACCGAGCTGCCAGTGGGCAACACCCACCCACCCACCCACCCCAAAATGGCCCTCCCAATACACGACTCCCCCCTCAGCCCCCTCCAGCACACCTGCAGATCGTTCGGGGCACACCAATGTGCTGTGACAAAGTGGCTGAAAACGGCTGCCTCAGAGTCATGGGTTGTGACTTTAAAAAAGATTCTCGATAACGTTTCTTCAGGTTTCAATCAAAGATTTTGAACTTCTGCCGTTACGTTTCCATCAGCCAAGTTTCCCTGTCACCACAGGGGCTGAGAACGTGCTTTTTATTTATTCGCTTATCTTATTTTTCACATTTTGGTCCCGCCTTTCCTCCAAGGGGCTCAGGGCAGTGCGAATGGCTCCTCCCCATCTTTTGCCCTCACCACAACCCTGTGAGGTAGGCAAGGCTGAGAAAGAGCGGCCCAAGGTCACCAGGAAGCTTCACGGCTGAGCGGAGATTTGAACCCAGATCTTTCAGGTGCAAGTCCAGCTCCTGAACCACGACACCGTTCTGGCACCTGCAAAACCTACTTTATACCATTTGCTGGTGGCGTGCGAGTTGTGTGTTGTTGGTTTTTGTAAAGGCTGGCGTTAGATCAGTGCTCTTCAAACTGCGGGTCAGGACCCACTTGGTGGGTCGCAACCTGGTGCCAGGAGAGTCGCGGAAAGCTGGGAGCAGCCATCTTGGAAAGTGCAGACCTTCATCTTGTTATGTTTGTTTTGTGAGTGTTAACAGTTTGACCTTTCAAGTGAGAGTTTTTTTAATTTTGCTTTTACTCCACCGTTTTTACATCATATTTTGTCCTAATCTAGCTGTCTGTCAGGGATATTTCATGGCTGAACAATTGCTGCAGTCCAAGAGTGCCAGTTTGCATTTCAGGAGTGTCATTTTATTGTGTTACAATGACAGCATTCACTGCCTGATGATGTCACCCCCAGCTTCAGTGGGTCCCGACATGAGTGCCACTCTAAAAAGTGGGTCCCGGTCTAAAAAGTTTGAATACCACTGCGTCAGAACACAAAACTCTGAGAAATCTGCCAGGGGCCTTCATTTTGAGGCTGGCTTCTGGACTCAAAGCAAATCTGTTGAGCCCTGCAGTAGCCCACTGCTACACTCTAGGTCAGGGGTCAGGGAACAGGGGTAAATTACCCCAAATGGGGTAAAAATGAAATTCCTGGGGGTAATGGACGGTCGCGCTGCCGAGACACAGCCAGGCATGCATATGAATCTATACGCATGCCCGGCTGTGTCTTGGCAGCGCAACTGTCCATTACCCCAAAGGAAGTGATGTCATCAAGCAAGAATATTTTAACACCCCATATGACAAAATCAAATCTAACTAAGCAGGTTAGATATTTACAATAAGAGTAAGATTAAAAAAATATTTAAAGAACTTTCCTAACTCCCCCAAACCCTTTACAACTTCATGTTTACATAGCATTAATTAAGCTCATTAATTAATCAAATAAAAAGCAATGGGTTCCAATATGTTATTTTTTTTCTTTTGTTCTGGCCAGGCAGGGTAACGTTGGCGTATCTGAATATATTTTGGGGTAAAAGGTAAAAAAGTTCCCTGACCCCTGCTCTAGGTCCACTGTCCTACCGGGCTACACACAAAATCCCAATGGAGGATTTGAGAAACGGAGGAGGTGCGAATGAGGCTTGCCACACTCAGAGGGCCCTGAGAGCTGGCTCCGCAGGACTCAAATCACAAGCAGACCAACCCAGACAGGAGACCACGGCAGGGGCAGGCCAGCACCTCGCGTCTGGGGTACCTGCAAGCCGATCCCCCCTTTGCAGCACGCTCCCAGTATCTGGGCACAAGCAGGTGGAGCCAGCCCAGCCCGGCATCTCCCCATCAGCCAGTCCAAACTGGGGAGAAACTCTTCCCCATCACCAAGACGGCAACTGCATCACCCCCCCCCCAAAAAAAGCAGACTGAAACGGTTTTCGGTTGACCGCTGTCCCCCCTCCCCCAAACCCGCTTTCCTGGCTCTCTGCCAACACACTTCGCCCCGGCTGCCACTCCACCCACAGCCACTGCTGCTGCTGCCACAGAGGAGAAGTGCCCGGGAAAGGGAAGGAGGATGGGGGGCGGGGGGGAGGGGCACTCTACCTGGTAGTAAAGATGCGCTGTCCGGGGCGGCAGTGGGTAGGGAGGCTGGTACGGAGGCTGGTAGAGGCCGTAAGGGTAGGGGGTCTTGTAGTAGTAGTTGTTGTAGGAGTTGGGGGGTGGGCCGAAGGCATTCGGAGGCACCTGAGAGGCTTGCGGATGCTGCGGTTCTGGCTGGGAGGGGGGCGCGTGTGGCCGGCCACTGGGGCCCGCAGGCGCTGGGGGGGCAGAAGGCAAGCCGGTGATGGCCGGAGCGCTCGCAGGGTGGCCCAGGGACAGGGGCCTGTTGTCAGCCGGGGCCTGGCAGTGGCTGGCTGGGGGCTGCGCTGCTCCCCCGTCGAGGGGCACAGCTGGGCCAGGCCTGTGGCTGGGGGCAGGACCTCCTCCTCCAGGAGACCCCCGTGGATTCAGAGGACCGGGGGGCTGCGGAGGGGGAGCAGCCGGCCCCTGCTGCGAGGGGGGGGGCTCTGTCCGACAGCTGCGTGCCTTTTGCCACCTGCTCGTAGAAGCGCTGTGGGCTGTGGGCCTCGGGCTCCGCCTGGCCGGCAGCAGGAAGGGCCAGCGAAGGAAATCCCAGGCCAGCGGGAAACGGCTGGCCCTGCCCCTGGCCACTGTGCTCGGAGTGTGCCTTTGCGACTGTGAAATCCAGAGCTCCAGGCGGCTCCTGCGCCTTGGCGCTCTCCGTCAGTCTGCCGTGGTTGCCGGGGGGCGCCGCGGAGCCTGCTGGAGGGGCGAGTGCTGGGCTTGCGTTGCTCTGCAAACTGGAGGTGGCGGCCCCGGGCTTGTCCGCAAATCCCGGACTGGCTGCCGCCTTTGGACCTTCTGGAGCCAGGCTGAGAGGGAGCTGAGAGGCGGGCGGCACCAGCAGGCTGGCAGAACCACCTTGCAGCACGGTGGCGCTTGCCGCTGCAGCCAGAGGCGTGGGCAGCAAAGACCCGGGCTGCGCCACGGGGAGAAGCGCCTTTTCCCCAGAAGGGGCGCTGCCACTGTGCAGGCCCAGCAGAGGCTGGCTGCCGAGGCCGGGATCCTGTGCCAAGCGGCTCGCGTCGTGCTGGTTCGCCGGATTCAGGAGCGGGAAGTGGGCGGGCTGAGCCGAGGGAGGGCTGCGGTGGGGCTGGGCGATCAGGACCGGCTGGTTCTGCAGGGCCTCCGTAGGCGGGGAGGAGAGGAGGCTGGCGTAGCCCGAACTCGCCTGGGACCCAAGGGCCTCGTCGTCGCCCGCTTTGGGAGGGTTTTCCAAGTTCTCGGAAGGCGCGTTTCCGGCCATCGGTGGCGGGAGGAAGGCGGAGCCCGGCTTGCTCGGCGGTGGGCGGGGCGAAGGCAGCCCTTCGTCGGGGGGCTGGACGACCTGCGCCGTCTGCTTGGCGGGCACGTACACGGCGGGGGCGGCCGGGGCGAGCAGCACGTTGCCGCCAAAGTTGGGCAGCTCGTTGGACGCCCAGAGGGTCGTGGCCGGGCTCTCGCACTGCTTGACGGCCCCCTGCGCTCTGGCCGACGGCCTCTTCTCCGGCGTAGACGGCACGCTTTCCAGCAGAGCGCCGCCGCCGGGGGGCAGCGCGCTCCCGGCAGCCGTCAGGGGCAAGGGGCGGGCCTGGGGCATGAAGAGCGTCTCCAGGTTGTCGGGGGGCTGCTCCAGGTTCCCCGGGGAGGCCACAGGCACCCCCGGGCCCTGCTTGGAGCTCCTCCGGTGCGCCTGGCTCTCGGCCAGCTCCACGACCATCTTGGCCTGGTCCACCTCGGCGGGCTTCGCCACCAGCCCGTGGGACCGGACTGGCTCGAACGAGCTGTTGGCGCTGGTCTGGAAGACGCCCGTGGGCTTGGGGGGGCTGGGCGTGGGCGCCTGGGAGAGGCCGCCGTGGTAGCTCCTGCTCAGGTTGGGGTCGCCGGCCGGGCCCAGGGGGGAGGAGTCCACCTGCTTGAAGAACCGCGCGGAGGACTCTTCCTCGGGCCGCCCGCTCTCCTGCTGGATGAAGGTGCCCGGCTCCTGCGGCCGCACCGCGCTGGGCGCGCTCCGGGGGCTCAGGCTGCTGTAGCTGGAAGAGACGCTGTCGGGCCGGACGGGCCGCGGCAACGAGTCGGGGGCTTCCAGGTTGGGGCCGCCCTCCATGCGGCCCGCGCTGCTGTTCGTGGGGAGCGGCGGCCCCGACAGGGAGGCCCGCCGGTACGACTCGGAGACGGCCGCGGGGGACATGCTGGGGTGGGGCAGCGACTCCCTGGGCGGGACTTCCTGGTTCTGGACACATTCCAGGTTCTCCACGTTTTCGTACGGCGGCCCAAGAGGGCCACGAGGCTCTGCAAGGGCAGCTTCGCCTTCGCCACCGAGGGCTGGGGCTTTATGGGCCGGGATGTCGTGCGGCCCACAGGCAGTCCTGGGGGGCTGCTGGGCGTCTGCTCCCTTCTGCTGCGCCTCGGCTGGCGGAGGCAGACTTGCCGGCCCCTCCGAGAAGGCGGCTGGTGGGGCCTGCTGGGTGTACAGCGGCTGGTAATAGGTGTGCCCCACAGACTGCTGGAAAGGGTCCGAGTCGGCTTGGCCAACGTGGCCGAACTTCCCCGACGAAAGGATTTCCTCGTTCTCCGCCTCGTCCCCTTTGAAGAACATGGCGACGGTCCCTGAGTCGGCCTCGGCCGGGCACTGCCCGGCCCCTGCTTCGGGCGCGGCCTGGGGCTGGGCCGCGGGGTTGTTTTCCTGAGTGGGGGGGTGGCCGAGGCCGTAGCCAGTCCCGAGCGGCTGCAAGTAGAAGTGCTCTTGAGAGGGCGGGCCCTGCCGCGGAGCAGCCGTCCCGGGGCTCTGCCAGGCCACGCTGTGGAAGGCGCTCTGGAGGTCCACCGCGCCGGGAGCGTCGCTGGCCGTCAGGGGCGCCGGTGTGGGGTTCGGGAGGCCAGCCGGCTGCGGAGGACCCTGATGGGGACCTGCCTGGAACAGACCCACCGCAGGCTGAGGAACGGCGTAAGAGGCATTCTGGGGCGGGGGCTCGGGGAAGGGAAGGTACCCCTGCCCGGGGGGCTGCAGGCTGCCCTGGGGGGGCTTCCACGGAGGAGGCGCCGTCTGCCGAGCAGGTGGAAAGGCAGGCAGCGTGGCTGGGGCCGGGCCGGGGTCGCCTGGGCTCCTGCGGACCCCTTGCAGCCTGTCTGGCGCAGGAGCCGGCCCTTCATGTCCACCGAGAGAATTCCCCAGCGCAAGTCCTGCGGGGTAGGACTGTCCTGGGGGGGCGTCCCGGAGCCCCTGCCCCGCCGTCAGCGGCATTCCGTGGGCGCTGTTGTTCGAGACGTGCGCGGGCGGCACCAGCAAAGGGGCGGCTTGGTGTGGAAACGTGCTGCTTGCCCCAGACTGAGCGGCGGGCGCAGATGGCGACGGAAGCAGGCCGTGGGAGTTGTCCCCAGCCTGCGGGTGAGGGCGAGGCACAGCTGGGGACGGGAAGGACACTAGAGAGACGCCTTGCGCGCCTGGCAGGCTGCCTTTGGGGGCGCCTTGCGGGGGCGCTTGCCTGCCAAAGGCAAAGGGGTCTGTCACTGGCTGCACTGGGCCAGCTGCTGGGGAGACCTGTGTGTTCGCCCGTCTGCCAAAGGGGCCGTTCCGCCAGTATGCGTTCTGCGCGGCTGCCAGAGGAGGGGGGCCCCCTGCCCCTACAGAGGCTGCCGGGGGAGGGGGCTGCATGGCGGAATTCCAGCCGGGTCCGAGGGGGCCTGGAGACTCGTCAGTGGATGCCGTGGGTCTGGCTTGCCTTCACAGACTCTGTAACAGAGGAGACAGTGAGAGAGAGAGTAAGAAACTTCCCCTTTAAGCAGACACACGAATTAGCAGTTGCAAGTGGAAAAAGTCATAATCATTGACGTTTGCCAGAAAGCGGCCCAGCCGAAAGCAGCCCACACACCCCAGCTAAATCGAGAAATGGCTCTCTTCAATTTACGTTTTCTGTTGACCTAAAGCAAGGATCTCTAAACTTCTCAGTACAAGGGACACATAGTATATTTTACACATTTTCACAGGCCGAAAAAAAAATCAGTTCTATGAATGAAATATAAATGAATAAGTTTTACTTGGATCTTTTTTCGTAATCAGCAGGATATTACTCAGAACAAAAGAGAAACGTGACAATTACAACTAAATAATGCTGTGCTTAAACTGAGGAATGATATATATAATGAGTAAAAATGTCAAACGTCAGCAAATGCTCTGACAAAAAAACCACGTTGCTGCGGGCTGGAAAAAAAATCCTGTGGTGGGCTGAGGGTGACCCCTGGGTTTAGAGACCCCTGGTCTGAAGCAGGACTTGGGCCAGCAATCCACAGTCCTGCTCAGCATAGCGAATGCAGAGGCGTTTCTACAGGGATGGCAAAGCTCTAAGTGTTGCAAGGAGCCTTACCCTGTCATGTAACTCCCTCTCCCTTGCTGCTGTAGCCAGTAAGCAACCAAGATGTTGCTGCTCCCTGTGAGGATTGGCTAGAACGGTGCAGGAGAGGAGTGATTTCCACTGCGAGGTAAGGCTTCTTGCAAAACGTAGAGCTTTGCCATCCCTGTAGAAACGGCACTGAGCAAATGCGACCAAGCGAAGTCTCAGCCTTCCTCTCCAGGCCAAAGCCAGATCAAGCCTGCGCTTCCCCCGTGCTTGGAGGATCAGGCTGGGCTTGCCAGAACAGTAAGTGTCACGGGAGCAGAGTACTAGGATAACCCCCCCCACACACACACACACACACAGGGCCCTGAGGATCATTTGCCTCACACTCACACTGCAGCTTGCTCTGAACCACAGGAGAAAGCACCGCAAAGAGGGTGTGAGATTTTGTTTTCCTTGCGCGTACAACAGTGGGCCCTCGATATCTGCTGCGGGTTCTGGTTCAGGTGAACATAAGAACATAAGAAGAGCCCCTGTGCTGGATCAGGCCAAAGGCCCATCTAGTCCAGCTTCCTGTATCTCACAGCGGCCCACCAGGTGCCCCAGGGAGGCATGAGACAACAAGATGCTTGCATCCTGTTCCCACTCCCTTGCACCCAGTACTCTGAAGTAGCCTACTACTAGTGTAAGGAGGCTACAACCCAAAGAGCTCCACAGATTAACTACCCGCTGGGTAAAAAAGTACTTCCTTTTATCTGTTTTAACTCTCCCCACCCTCAGTTTTGGCGGATGCCCCCTGGTTCTGGTGTTTTGAGAGGGAAAAGAACATCCCTTTATCGACTCTGTCCCTTCCATGCATAATTTTGTATGTCTCAAAAGTGAATGGAGCCCCCGCAGAGACCACAATCTGTGGATACTGATACTACCTCTTTTCTCACTAGCCACGTGTTTATTTTAAGAATTCTCATCCCATACTTCCCCCTTCTGCTCAGGGAGGTGTTGAAAGTGGTCAACACGAAAATCCCAGGAGCAGAGCGAGCGCCCAGCTCTGCCTCTTTTCTCTCATGGGACAGTCGGTGTTAATTTACAAGCCGTCAACAAAATTATCTCCAAACAGAAAGTCGCAACGAGATCGAAGTCCATCAGGGAAAACGGCCTTGCCCTGCATGCTACAGCCAGAGAGGGTGAGCACCACTTTATCAGGGTGAAAACCTCCTTGCTGTGACAACTGGCGGATAAGATACAAGCACCAGCTCAATGCAAGAGTCACCAAGAACCCTCAGCCTGCCCCTGGCCTAACAGTGCCCTCGAATGAACTGAAATCAGGGCAGCCCAGCAGCAGGCTTGGGAAGAGAAACTTGCCTGGGTGCCTCTGAGAAACTCAGAATTCCTAGACAACTAGACAGGGAAAGGCGAGTTCACCAGGCTAAGAACTTCCATGGACTTACCTACCAGGCTGCCCTGCAGGGATTTAGTGACTATAAAAAGGCAGTGAATTTAAGTCCCCAACTTTCTCACTATATTGCACCATCATATGTGCCAAGAATTTACTTCAACTGGTAAAAACCCCATTTGGAAAAAATGGGGGGGATGGACGGACGGGCAGCCTATGTAAACCACAGAGTCTTTGAGAAAGGTGGCATGTAAACACTATGATAAATAAATAAAAAGATGCAAGTAATGCCTCCAAGCTCTGGGAAGAAAACCCAGGTCCAGATTCTGAAGTGCTCTTGGGATCTTCCGGCTCTGAACGTTCCTAGAAAGACACACCACCATCACGCTCTGTGCACTGCAGCGATGCAAGAGCGGCAAGACAAGGCTAAGAGACCGGCTTTCTCTGTTTAACCAGGCAGTCAACCACGCCGTAATCGGTCAATGAAACAGGAGGGGCGGCAACCATGCTAATGACCAAACAGTGGCTGGGCCTTGCGTGAGCCAAACCTTCAAGGCCTGCATGAGCTGGCGTAAGTGAAACGGGTTCACTGTTTCCCTGTTGAACAACAGACACAAGCTCAGTGCTTCCCATTCCGTGACGGGAACAGGAAAGGCCAACAGAGTCCCCTCCTTTCGCTATGGAGAGGAAAGAGATCCCAGCAGATCCCACGTTTACTCTCCAGCAGTGGAGGAGGAGGAGGTCCCTGACGGGGATGCCCAAGAACAGCTCCAGCGTCCCCCTCCCTTAAATGCAGACTCACCTGCCTCACAGGATGGGAATTTCAAATTAGGAAACCAGGCGAGCCTCCATGCGGGCTCAGACACCCAGATCACTTCGAGCGGGCTCTGGCCCGGGGGATGATGACTTCTCCCCCACCACACACACTACTTTTTTTGTAAGGGAATGGAATCGATCACTGGGCCTGCTGCCACCATGTTTTGATTCTCCTCCAGCACAGATAAAACCTGCAAAGAATCCTTGAACCCGGTTGTTGGCTGGAGTCTGACAGTCAGACCTGGCCAGACCTGCAGACTCAGACTGAGGCCACTCAGCCCCTCCGCTTTGAATTTGTGAATTCCCGTAACAGACAACCCGGGTCAGAACCATGGCAGAGAAACCGCAGAGGACACAGGGGTGACGTCAGCTCCAAGTTCAAAAACACACCGCAGAGGCCAAGGCAGGGCTGTGTTCTCTCTTACTCAGAGACGGGAGGAACGTGGCTGCGGTTCCCAAACATTTCAGCAACGGGACCCACTTTTGAAAACACGACTCTGTGGGGACCCACCTAGCTTTGCAAGACTAAACAAAAGTGTCTCACTTTAGCAGCGGCTCAAGCCTCTGTTTTTATCCTTTTTATTTGGGGGGGGGAGGAGGAGGAGGAGGAGACCGCCTTCTGGAGCATTTGTTAAGCTCCGTGTTCCTGGATCAGGGACATCCTGCTGGCCTTGCACTCCTCCTCACCTGGCCTTCGATAAGGGCCGAGGCACCTTCATTCACCTGCCCTAACTGCCTGGTTTAGGAATGCCAAGGGGTGATTGGGCAGCCTCCCCAAGGAGCAGCTTGTTTAACCCTCGATGAACATAGCCTTATCTGCCCTGTCAGTTTTGCGAACCACCAAAAACTGAGTCCTGACCCACAGTTTGGGAACTGTTGCTCTGTTGGTTCTCTATTTAAAGGCTGCTCGATTAACATGCGTGTTGCATTTACAATATACCATCAGCTGCCCTGGTACAGGCAAAACAGGGCACAGGGGCTCTGGCAGATGGAAGCCTAAAAGGCCGTAGCCTTGGCCAATTTGTGCAGAATCTACACGGAGGGCTACCTTCTCCTGCACTGCATCTTCCAAGAGTTCTTAGGCCAAAGGACCAAAACCCTGGCCAAAAAAGAGAGGCTGCAGCTGCCTCCATGACCGAGGCGAAGGTCTCTGGGGACTGATTTGTTTCTTTAGTCACATCCCCTACTCTGAATCCACAGGGCCGGCTTCTGGCAAAGACAGCAGCTACCTCCTGGGGGCATTTAAAAGAGCAAACAAAACATGTAGACAAGGGGAGGCCTCTTTTCCCAACGCCCTTGAAAGCTGTCTACTAGGCTCACCTGGCCCTGCACAGACCAAGCCTGCTTCAGCTTGGAGAAAATTCCTGTAACTCAGCCCAAGTAGGCACCAATCCTGACCACAACTCGCAGCAGAAGAAAAACCTCTGCAGCGCTAGGCAGAGAAGACAGTTGGAAAGTCCTCGGCTGCAAAATAATTCTCTTAATTATGTTCTAGGCAGCAAACACTATTTAGCTCCTTGAGGCAGCACCCCTGTTCCAATTCTGAGTGGGCCAGGGGGTCCGAAGTGCCCAGCAGAAGAGGCAAGGCATGCTACCTCCATGCCCAATATTTTCAACCTCTACACCTTGTCAGTGCCACCGAGTTGCAGCCTGTCAGGATACCTCACACAGATACGCACATTCTCCGGAGACCTCCTCTGCCATGTCTCTGCACTGCACTCTGCGTGGAAACTCCCGAGAAGGGAAGCAAGTTGCTCCCCACCCCCACCCGAAGACCCGCATTCTTGCGTCCTGCAACGGCCTGATCAAAAACCTACAAAGCCCAAATCCTTCAGGTTAGATAAAGAGGAAGAAGAAAATGCATGTCCGCATGTGGCACACCTGGGCTTCATGACGCAGTCCAGGGCCGAACAATTCCGTGATCAAGTCCCTCCCTGACTGTAGGTCCATCAGCCGAGTCGGCTTCGTTGGCACCTTGTCAGAGGCTGCTTTTAATTGCCTTTTGTTACAGGCACCGTCCAGCACCAATTGGAATGCAGCTGGCTGACTGGGAGCCTGCATCGTAGGAAGGGAGCCTGATCTCTGGGAAGGGACTGATCGGAGGCCCTTCCTACACGCTCTCTAGTAAGCAAATCACTTATTGTTGAGCCCCAGCCCATTGTCCAGCTGCTCTTGGGGGGCTTGTGGGCTGCGGGGATTTTGGTGGTAGATTTGCTATGCTTATTCCTTCAGCCAACACTCAGAAAATGGAGCTGGGGGTTCCAGCTGAGCCCATGTGCTCCTTTTCGCAACTATTACTCAACTCAAGGTGAGCAAAAAGAGCAGGAGAGCTCCCAAGTAAGCTCTTTGCCTGGAATGAAACAGGAACAGAGTTGAGAGGGGGTTGCCTGCAACTGGGGGGGGGGAGGGAGGGAGGGTCACTAGTCTCATGGTCCTGCCTCTCAGCCAAGCAGGCACAATCCAGCCAAGCACCCCCATCTGCCACTCAGCGTACTTTCCACGCAACGTTACAATGTGTCAGCATCCCACAACATACACAAAGCTATAGACGCAAACTCACAAGTCTGATGGGCTTGAGCTGAGACAGCCAGGTGACATTCAATCACCCCACATCCTCATGCCAACTCATCACCCTCTTCCCTCTCCCACAACCACTACTAATACCCACCCCACATTCCGCAATAACTACCAAGAGAACCAGAATGTTGGGCTAGAATGTCCTGTGGTGCTGATCCAGGCAGGGAGTCTTAGCGGACATTTCAGGCTGCCCCCTCCCCCACATGCATATTTAGATATGCCACCTTTTCATCTTCTTCCAGTCTGCAGCCCAGCACGCAGGAGGTAAAGGAGTATATTGGCGAAATATGCTCTGTTTTAACATACATTCATTTTTTGGAGTTGCTACTTGAGTTCTGAGTAAGTAATATACATGGTGATGTTGGAAAAAAAAATCCAAGACCCCTATGAGAGGCAAGATCTTGGGGGTGCAGAGGGGTGATGCCCAACAAAGCATTCTTAACAACTAGCTGTGAAGGAGAAGTTTGGCAGGACTCCGGGGGGGGGGGGCAGAGTTCTCTTTTTACCAACTTCTAGTCTGACATATGGAGGCTGACCTGTCAAAGGATCCTTCCGGCAGAGTGGGAGACAGTTCACTGGGCTTCTGTCAGAGCAACCCCAAGATATGTTGGTGCCCGATAACGAGAGGCAGTCAAACCCACAGGGGCACACCACAAACGTACAGGCACGCCCCGGTATCTACTGGGGTTCCGTTCCAGATCCCCCCCCCCCAGATACTGGGGGCAGAGGCGTTTCTACAGGGAGGGCAGAGCTCTAAGTGTTGCAAGGAGCCTTACCCTGGCACGTAAATCCCTCCTCTCCCTTGCTGCTGCTGTGGCCAGTGAGCAACGCCCAGATGTTGCTGTTCCCTGTGAGGATTGGCTAGAACGGTGCAGGAGAGGAGCGATTTCCACTGCAAGGTGAGGCTCCTTGCAAAACTTAGAGCTTTGCCATCCCTGTAGAGACGCCACTGACTGGGGGGCGCCTTTTTAAAGACAGGGGAACATCAGTGGTTTCTCTGCAACAAGGAGAAAAAAAAAGAGACCTGTTTCATGCTCCCCTGTCTTTTTGAGTAAGTGTCCCAGTATCCACGGCGGGTGCTGGACCAGCGGATACGGGGGCGCACCTGCAACCGAGGAGCGGGGGTTTCTGAGGGGTCGGGAGAGGAGTGGGGGCGCCCAGTGGCGGAGCTCAGAAGCCCCCTGCCCAGCTCTGCCGCCTGCTGAAGGGCGCCCCGCCGCGGGGGGGGGGCAACCGGCCCCGTGGCGGCCCCCCCCCGAGCGCTTCCTGCCCCCCTCTCAGGGCCCCCCTGTGGGGTGACGCCCCCCCCCCCCAGGGCCTGCAGGCCGCTCCCAGCCGCGGCCAGGCAGAGGCGCCCGCGGGAACCTCCCGGCGGGGCAGGCTCGCTCCGTCGCTCGGAGGACCGGCGGCTGCTGCTGCCCCGCGCACGGAGGCGCCTCCCCGCCGGCTCGCCCGCCCCGGCCGGGCCTGGACAGCCGCCGGCGCCGCCTCTCGCCTCCCTCCACCCGGGCCCGCCGCCGCCGCCTCCCCGCGGCGCTCACCTGCCCCGCGCTGCCCGCCCGGCGCGGCCCCTCAGCAGAGCCCACCGGCGGCGCTCCGTCCCGTCAGCGCCACAGCCGCGACCGCCGCCATCTTGGGGCATCCGGCTCCGGCCGCGCCGACGTGTCACGTACGGGGCCGCGCGCGCGTGACGCCATCACGCGGCGCGCAGGCACCATAGACGTCCCGTCGAGGGGTAGAGCGGCTGCCCCGGCCATAGAGTTATTATACATAGAGAGGGCATGACGTCACATACTTGAAGCTTCCGAGTATAACCCCGCCCCTTTCCCCCCCTTCCCGTTTACACTTTTTTTTCCCGCCTTCCATTTTCTACTGTAATATTTTCGAAATTCCGAACATTAATAGGGTTTGTTTTGGAGGGGGGAGGTGAGTGTAGAAGTTTAAAAAAATACCATAGACGTCCCATCGAGGGGTCTCCTGGGCAGGGCCTGGCCCTGGTGGTTATTTGCATAGGGAGAGTCTGAAGCTAGTGGGCGGGGTTAGCAGTGACGTAAATATACCCAAAACAATCCTCATTCCAAGCATTTCCAATGGGTTTTCGCATGATGTTTAGGAGTTATTTGTTTACTCCTGAAGTAAAAACTCACAAAAATAACAACGTGTGATCGTGGAGAAACATCAGTGGTAACCATATTATGAGTTAATATGCAATTCCAAGGTTTAATTGCGCAGAATTATATTACTGAACATACCGGACGAAATGCCGCTTGCTGTCTATGTAAACTCGGATTGCACTGCTTTGACAGGCTTATTTTTTGAAATCTACACAACCAAAAATAAAGTGTGAACGGGAAGGAAAGAAAAAAAGGGGAGGGTGGGCAAAAATCAGATAAATATGTAGGAGAATTACATTAAAATCTCTCAATGATCTCTCAATATAACACAAATAGTTGTCAATAGGAGAGTAATTCTTTTTCACTTCTAGGCTATTAAGAGTATTTTTTTAAACTTCTACACTCACCCCCCCCCGAAAAATCACTGCTGAAGGTTGTGTGTGGATTGAGTTCCTTTTATCTCTTCAGATCTACTTCAGTTTGTGAGGGCTGCTTACCTTTTTTACTTCTAGGCTACGAAGAGAATTTTTTAAAACTTCTACACTCACCCCCCCCCCAAAAAAAACCAAACTGTATTAATGTTCGGAATTTCGAAAATATTACAGTAGAAAATGGAAGGAGGGAAAAAAAAGTGTAAACGGGAAGGGGGGGAAAGGGGCGGGGTTATACCCGGAAGCTTCAAGTATGTGACGTCATGCCCTCTCCATGTATAATAACTCTATGGACCAGACCAGACCATTCAAGTGGTGGCCATCCTTATTATCTAGATAGGGCAGCGAGTGAATCCAGGGGGCGGGGTTAGCGGTGACGTAAATATACTCAAAACAATTCTGATTCCAATTATTTCCAATGGGTTTTCGCATGATGTTTAGGGCTTATTTGGGTACTCCAGAAGTAAAAACTTACCAAAATAACAACGTGTGATTGTGGAGAAACATCAGTGGTAACCTAATTATGAGTTAATATGCAATTCCAAGGTTTAATTCCGTGTAATTATATTGCTGAACATACCGGACGAAATGCCGCTTGCTGCCTATGTAAACTCGGATTGCACTGCTTTGACAGACTTATTTTTTGAAATCTACACAAGCAGGAATAAAGTGTGAACGGGAAGGAAAGAAAAAAAAGGGGAGGGTGGGCAAAAATTAGATAAATATGTAGGAAAATTACATTAAAATCTCTCAATGCATAACACAAGTAGTTGTCAATAGGAGAGTAGTTCTTTTTCACTTCTAGGCTATTAAGTGTATTTTTTTAAACTTCTACACTCACCCCCCCTCCCCATAAAACAAACTCTGTTAATGTTCGGAATTTCAAAAATATTACAGTAGAAAATGGAAGGCGGGAAAAAAATGTGTAAACGGGAAGGGGGGAAAAAGGAGGGGGGAATTTATTTTTATTTTTATTTTATTTCTTCATATCTACTTCAGTTTGTGACAGGCTGCATACTTTATGAAGTAATATTTTCCAGTACCAATGAATCACAATGATTTTAATTACCTGTGCAAAGTAATCCCATTTTTTGTCCAGCGATTCGTGCACTCGTATGCAGAACACGCGGGCATGCTTAAAGAGGCTGAGATTAACTTTCCCACACGGGCAGGGAGATTTTGATTCGTGACGCCGCGGCGGCAATCCTCCTTCACGGCAATGATCTGAGATTATACCCATGGCTTCAAGTCTGTGACGTCATGGCTCATCCAGTGCATCTAACATTCTTGGTTTGTCCCAGGAAGGCGGGGCGGGGCAAAATGCAGTGGGAATCCCAGGACCTCTTCACACTGATGGGGGCTGCGAAGCACTTTTGGAGAGAGGGAGCGTTGCCCCCTGTATGTCATTGATAGGGGAGTCATACAGATGGGGGTCTAGTCTTTGTGTATCCCCACCTGGCAGGCAGGCATTTGGGGGCTGGAGACCAATTCTGCCTGGGGAGCGGCCGGGGTTGGGGGTCAGAGCCCCACTTTTCAATGCCTGGCATATCTTAAGACATCTGCTGTCTGGGGCAAGGAAGATCTTGTAGCCCCATCCCCCCCCAAGCCAAATCTGAATAAAAACTCAAAGGTTTTCTGGTTAATTGGTCATACCTTTTGCAAGAATACGTGTAGTCCAAGGTGGTTTGTTTCATTGCCTTCAGCATTAAATAACATTTCCAATGATATACAAGCATGCCCCAGTATCCACTGGAGTTCTGTTACGGACCCCTGCCCCCATGGATACCTGAAACCGGGGGTACTGGGGACGCCTTTTTAAAGAAAGGGGAACATCAGTGGTTTTGCTCCAACAAGGTAAAATAAAAGAGGGAATGGTTTAATGTCCACCTATCTTTTTAATAGGCGGCCCAGTATGCCGTGCCGAAGCGAGGGAGAACTCACACAGACCAATATGATCAAT
>JAJKFI010000158.1:1051798-1084689 GCA_029204185.1 Lerista edwardsae | reverse complement strand
TTCCCCCAATCCCATAGTCCCTAGCGAAAACCAATCTTCCCACAACACAGTATCTGTGCATAACTGAAACAGTGGTTATCGGGGCGCACCTGTAAAACAGTGTTTATAACACTGATCTCGACCCGCTTGGTGGGTCGCAACCTGATGTCAGGTGGGTCACGGAAAGCAGGGAGCAGCCATCTTGGAACCTGCAGACCTGACTCTTGCTGTATTCCTTTTATTTGGTGAGCAAAATTCCAGTTTGAATTTTCAAGTGAGTGTTTTTTAAAAATTGCTTTTAGTTCAGTGCTTTTACATAACATTTCATTCCAGTCTTGCTTTCTGTCAGGGATGTTTTCTGGTTGTGTAATGGCTGCAGTCCAGGAATGCCAGTTTGCATTCCAGGAGTGTCATAAGAACATAAGAGCCCTGCTGGATCAGGCCAGAGGCCCATCTAGTCCAGCTTCCTGTACCGCACAGTGGTCCACCAAATGCCTCAGGGAGCACAAGAGACAACACAATGCCTGCATCCTGTTGCCACTCCCTTGTATATTGGCATTCTGAGGTATCTGAGGTAAAATTCTGAGGTAAATAATAACTTGCACCCAATCTGGGCTTTCGGAACATAAGAAAAGCCCTGCTGGATCAGGCCAGAGTCCCATCTATTCCAGCTTCCTGTACCTCACAGTGGTCCACCAGATGCCTCAGGGAGCACACAGGACAACAAGACACCTTCATCCTGCTGCCGCTCCCCAGCACCTGGCCTGAGGCAGGCCACATCCAAACATACCCATGCCTGCCTGTAGCGTGCGATGGACGTTTCCTCCATTTTGTATGTCATTTTATTCTGTCGCAATGAAGGCACTTCCTGCTTGATCATGTCACATCTGGCTATGACATCACTTCCTGGTTAGTGGCTTCACTTCCAGTGGGTCCTGACATGAGTGCCGTTCTAAAAAGCGGGCCCTGGTCTAAAATGAACAGGAAGGGACGTGGTGGGCTGAGCAGCTAGAGGAAGAGGAGGCCAGTGTTCCCTTGCCAGACCTTGGTCTGGTGGGGACCGGTCCTTCACTGCCTGCCTTCATAGATGAGGGTGGCCATCTATGTCAAAGAAGGGGTAGAATCCTGCAGAGACTGAATGCGAGTCTGACTCCACCATAGAGTCCCTGGGCCTGCTGTCATCCCCTGGATCAAGAACTCGAAGGGGGCCTTGAAATGAGGACACAAATCAGGGAGGCGTCAAAGAGGGACAGGGTTGTGTAATCCTGGAAGACTCCAATCGTCCTCGCGTTGACTGGGTCAGTTCATGCTCTGGCCAAGAAAAAGAGAGCAGATTCCTTGACCTGCTGTGCCTTAAGAGCAGCTAATCATGGAGCCCACCAGAGAACCCGTGACTCTGGATTTAATACTGGGAATGTGAGTGTTACTGGGAGGGCAATCCTTAGCTTAGGCCGGCATAAACTAAGCCAGCAAAGTTTGGCCAGCACAAGGGACACCGTAAAGCGTGATTGGACCACTCTCGGAGTCGGGGAGGATGGCACACGTCTGTCTGCCGGCCTCTCTGACTCCGAGGGTGGTCCAAATATACTTTACAGTGTCCCTTGTGCCGGCCAAACTTTGCTGGCTTAGCTTATGCCGGCCTAACTCAGGGCACAATCCTAAACTGGGTTAACCCAACATCAGCTAAGCCAGCAAAGTTTGGCCAACCCGAGGGACACCATAAAGCATGTTTGGACTACTCTTGGAGTCAGGGAGGATGGTTCACATCTGTGTCCCTTGTGCTGGCCTAACTGCTGGCCTAGCTTATGCTGGCCTAACTCAGTTTAGGATTGCGCCCTGAGCCATTGGGGAACTGTGACCATGCTGCGATCGCATGTTTTGCCACGCATGTTGGGAGAAGAGTGCCAAGCACATCTGACACAAAAACCCTTGACTTCCAAGGGGTGGATTTCCCTCAGCTGAGGAGGCTGGTTAGAAAGGACTTGAAAGGGAGACTCCAATCTCTCCAGAGTGCCTGGAGGCTGTTTAAAGCAACCACAGTAGAGGCCCAGCAGAACTGCATACCGCAAAGAAAGAAGGGCTTGATGACGAGCAATATCAGAGAGGCTGTGAAGGGCAAGGAAGCTTCCTTCTGCAAATGGAAGTCTTGTCCAAACGAGAATAAAAAAGAACATAAATTCTGGCAAAAGACATGTAAGAAGGTGATTCGGGAGGCCAAGAAAGACTTTGAGGAACGCATGGCCAGCAACATAAAGAGGAATAATAAAAGCTTCTTATAGGAAACCTGCAAGAGAGGCAGTCGGCCCGCTGGATGATGAGGAAGGGAAAGGGGACTTGGAGATTGCAAAGAAATTAAATGAGTTTTTTGCTTCTGTCTTCACGGCACAAGACCTCGGGCAGATACTGCTGCCCAAACGGCCCCTCCTGAGTACAGAATTAAGGACGCAATCCTAACCTGGATTTAGGACACAGTCCAACCCAGCGTCCAAGGAGACCGCGTGGCCCGAATTGGGCCTTATGGCCGGATCCGGAGCCTGCCCTCCCCCCACTCACAATCTCCCTCCTGCCGCCAATCTCCTGCTGCCAACTGACTGGCTTCGGTCGGCGCGAGGGAGGCTTGCTGTTGGCGCTCTCGGGCTGACGCTACTTGTAGTGTCGGCCTGAGAGCTCTAGCGCCAACGTGGGCCATGTTGCATCAATGCTACGGGGCAGCCGGGATTGCGCTGCCTGCCTGGCACAAGTCGCTGAATGCCAACCCAGGAGTGTGATAGAACACTGCAAAGCGTGTTTGGACCACTCCTGGAGTTAGGGAGGGCAACACACGTCCAGGGGCATATCTAGACAAAATTGCGCCCGTGGCACGCAATGAAATTGCGCCCCCCCCCGCATGCAACGTCATGACGTCACGAGGTGTGGCTTCTGCTGCCATGTGTCTGCAGAGCCAACACACACACACACACACACACACACACACACACACACACACAGACCCAGCCAGGGAAATGCAGCCAGCTCTGCCAGCCGTCCCATCCCGCCTTACCTCTTGAAATCCTGCATGAGGCGCCTCCGGGCCGTTGTGGACATGGTGGGCTTGCAGTTATAAATAAATAACTCATATACCAGGCGGCCCAGGGGAAGGGGAGGGAGGTGAGGTGTCGGCAAAAGCGGCGGCTCGTTGGTGAGTGAGGTGCTGAGGAGGTGGCAGCGGCGGCTCCCCGAGCGACGGCGGCCTCTACCACTCCGAGTGGTCCACTCGCGCCTCAGAGGAGGGGGGAGACAGGAGGAGGAGGCCGCGAGGGCTGGGGAGAGGAGGCGGCGCCAACCACATAATTGAGGGCGACAGTGTGCCTTAAAGTGGCCTTAAAGTGCCAGCGCCGTGGCAGCCAGGAAAAGCCGGCAACTTTAAGGCCACTTTAAGGCGCCCCCGTGGTTTGCAGAGCCGGGGGGCACGGTGGCGGCTTCCTTCCCTGGGGCTGCCACTTGGGCACTTTAAGTACTCGAGCGGCAGGCTGGGAGGGGAGACGCCGGCGCACCTCCCAGCTCAGGGCACGGGGGGGGGTCACAAATTTGCGGGCGGGGGACAGGGTGCCATGCCAACGGCGCCCCCCACCTTATGGAGCCCCAGGGCTCGTGCCCCCTGCTGCCATACCCTAGTTACGCCTCTGCGCACGTCCCTGCGCCAGCCTCCCTGACTCAAGAGTGTGACCCTGCACTTTATAGCCCATTTGCGATACTCCTGGGCTGGCACAAGGGACTTGTGCCAGCCTAACTCCAGGTCAGGATTGTGCCCTAGCAGCACAATCCTAACCTGTGCTAGAACTGGCCGGCCGGCCTGTGCAGGGGAGGAGGCCGCTGGAGTCTCCAGTGGGGGATGTTTGTCCCCTTACCCCAGGGTAAGCACCAGCAACCCGCGGGGCCGCTTGTCCCTACCTCTGCTACTTAGCAGGCGCAGGTCTAAGCGAGCTGCATCAGCCCGAATTTGGCCTTGCAGCCCAGGCATGGCGGTGTGGATCCGGACTCCGCCCCCACCCCCAGGCTGCCCTGCCTGCAGGAATGCCCACCCCCACCCTGTCCTGCCCTCGTGCCCACTTTCTCCCTGCCCAGAGAAGCCCATGCGCGGGCCCACCTTTGGCGCAGCAGGACCAAGGCTACTCCCTGCGTCAGCCCGGCGCCGTCTGTGCTGATGCGGACATGGGGAGGGATGGGGGAGGAGCCCGGTACTAGAACGCTTGAAGACCGCTAGTCTCGAGTCTCTGTTTTAGACCAGAGACTCCCAAACCTTTTAGCACTGGGACTCCCAAACCTTTTAAACCTTTTAAGGTTTAAAACCTTTAAACCTTTTACCAAACCCACTTTTTCAAACAGTGTATTGCGACCCATGAAACCAAAAAGAGAGATCTGGAAAGACATATTTTGTTTTAATCAACAATTATTAATCATAATCCGGGTCCCGCACTTCCCAAGGTTGCTGAAGACCTTACATATAGTCTGTGTGTCTAGATAGTTCAAGGGCTGGCTCCCCCAAACCTCTTCACAGTCATTCCAGGCAGTGGCGTTTCTACAGGGAGGGCAAAGCTCTAAGTCTTGCAAGAAGCCTCACCTTGCAGTGGAAATCACTCCTCTCCTGCACCGTTCTAGCCAATCCTCACATGGAACAGCAACATCTTGGCGTTGCTTACTGGCTACAGCAGCAAGGGAGAGGCGGGATTTACACGACAGGGTAAGGCTCCTTGCAACACTTAGAGCTTTGCCATCCCTGTAGAGACGCCTCTGATTCCAGGGTACCCGGAAGGCTGAACTGGAGAGCAAGATGTGCAGTCTGGGACTTCCAGGCCAGACAAAAGGCTGAAACTGGGTTCACACATGATCTACGGCATGCCCTTTACTGGAGAAAATGGGAAAATGTGACATTTTGATTAGGGGTGTGAAGATTACCTCTTACTACGGATTAGCATTCCAGCTGATGATTTGCTTCTGCAAACCAAGTGAGAGTCCTTAGAAAGGTTCCCCCCCCCAAAATGTTTCAAAAACTTGTCAGAACCCACTGTTTGGGAAACAGCTTCATACTATAAGGGAGATGGAAACAGCTTCAGACTGTGAGGGAGATGGAAACTGCTGTAGCTCCCAGAAGCATAAAAACAAAACAAAACCCTGCTTTATAATAATGTATCACGAATGAGCATTTTCTGTATTTGCACTGTATGTCTTCTACAAATGAATTTATAAATGATAAAAATGGGACACTTTTCCTGCTTTATGAACTCCAATCTCCCCCCCCCCCCAAATAAATTTTCTGGAGGCAGTCCTGAGTTGAGCATCGTTTTAAGAGGAGGAAAAAATAAAGCAAACAAAAAAGAGACCAACTTTTAGTAAAATTCTAGATGCCTTCTGGGCACCGTTTATTGCAAATCCATTAACCAAAAAAATACATCATTTTTGCATACTACAATTTTGCATGAAAGTTTTCATTACAGAAGTTTGCACTTTTACTCTCCCACACCCCACCCCTTATAAACTACATTCTAGTTTATAAAACATAAAAAGATTTAACACCAGAGGGTGTTTAAAATTCACTTGCTTTAGGGATGCCCCAATCAGCACTTCACACTGCGTTTTCCTAAGAGGTGGATGCTTAAGAAAACCCCTCAAAAGCGAGGAGTTTGCAAGTCAATAGACTCTCGTTAAATCTGGCCACTGATCTGGTGTCGCAGATGTGGAATGTCTCTCACTGACGAACTGTTCTGGACTGGGACAGGCTGTCAAGACAGGGATGGATCCAATCTTGTGCATACTAACTCAGAAGCAAGTCCCTGTGAGTTCCACAGAACTTACACCAACGTAAGCAGCCATAGAATTTCACCCACAGGGCCCAATCCACTCGGAGGAGTTCTTGCAAAGAGCTCCACTGACGTGAATGAGAATTGCACAAAGGTTCTCAGTGTCCCCTTGTTCATGGAAGCGGGTCCTGCGCAGGAGAGCTGCCCAGGGGATCGGGACCCCTGGCGTCCCCTCTCAAGCAATATGTCAAGACATATCTAACCAGCACAGTGTTTCGTTTTAGACTTTTATCATTGAGATTTTTTAAAACAAAATCCACCCTTATTTACATAACATTAGCTTTGCCACAGGCTTATACTATATCTTTTTACAGAGTCGAGTACCCCCCCCCCCCGCCCACCCCACCCTACTGGGCTGGGCTCGGGAAGAGTAGGCGGGGGTGGTCAATACAGCAACGCAGAATTCTGAAGCCTGGCAAGATCTTTGAAAAAAAAAACCTCGACGTTGAAAAGCCACAAACCCAACTCTTTTTGTCTTCTGGTCATGTTGCAAGATATCATGGGGGGGGGCTCTTTTCTCCCTAGCGAGTCCCACTTGACTCCCGCTAGAAAACCCGGAGGGAATCAGAGCCAACTCCAACGGGTGTGGACGCTGGGCTAAAACCAGAGGCCGTCAGCTGTTGCCAAGCTAGCCAGCCAGCGGGAATGGGGTGCTAGTCTACATCTGAGGGCCACTGCCTGGAGGGGGGGCTCCCAATCCCAGCCTTGGTCCTCCACACACTCTCTTGCCACTGGCTCTTCTCCTCCTCCTCCAGCGAGAGAAACCCGAGTTGTTCATTCTGGCTGTCAACATCCCTGGCCAGTCAAGGCTTTGGGGCGCCCCATCTCCCCCGCCCCTCGGCATTCCTGCACCAATCAAAGCTGGCCTTTCCCTTGTTGATGCCCCATCCGTTTGTTTGTTTGTTGGCTGCGGTGCCACACGTTTGTAGCAAAGGGACTTCCTGGGGCTCGGAAGATGAGCTTGGGTGGGGAAGACGGGGCAGACCCACAGCTTGGGACTTCGGCTGGTGTCCTCCTGCAAGCATGGCTTGCAGAGCGCACTGCGCAGAGGACATAAGAACATACATCAGAAGAGCCCCGCTGGATCAGGCCAAAGGCCCATCTAGTCCAGCTTCCTGTATCTCACAGCGGCCCCACCACGTTGAGCCATGCATGTTGAGGACACGTTGAGCCATGCAGGGAATCTCTCCACACGTACGTCCTCAGCCTCGTGCCATGGCCGCCAGTGTGGAGCTACAGCAATGGGAAGGAGCACCCGGACCTCCCGTGCATGCTCTGCCCTGAGTCCCACGTTGCACATCCTCCCCTGTGAGTGAAGAGCTGCCACCCACTCCTATGGGAAGAGGCGCGCGCGGCGTATTTGGGGCCTCTTGGCCAACAGTTGTCCCCCACCTCTGACAGCAGAGGGCCGACAGGATCCCACAGTGCCACACATGCACAAGTGTGCCAAATGCGCCTGGGTACTGCACAGATACACACCCCAGGACTGCTCAGTCCAAAATATACACAAGCCCCCACGTTTGCACTCCATTTGTAACAACCACATATTCTGCAAGCCTCTGAAAGTTGGGCCGGCGCCTGCTCGAAGACTCCCAGAATTGTGGTTTCCAAACAGCACAGGTGGAGCCCCCAAAAAAGATGCTCAAGGAGAAAATGAGCTTCTTCCTCCACACCTTTGCAGGCTTCTCCTGTCTGGGCCCAAGTCTAGGGGAGGGTGCAGAGGGAGGTTTCAGGTGTAGCTTAGAACCCGTGAGTTTGAGTTTTGATCATAGGCAGTATTTCAATAAATAAGGAGAGCAAGAGTTGCTATTATGCAAAAAAAAAAAAGAGAAAAAAAAAGTCGAGATGGGTAACTGTGTAATACTGAAACATGCAAGCAAAGATTCTTGGCCAGGATCCTAAAACGTCCCACTCTGTCCTGCCCGGCAACATCCAAGAAAGCATTTTAAAGCATGTTAAACAAAAACAAAATGCTATTAAATCACAATTTCCCCTCAAACAGATTTAACGTTTTCAGCCACCCTCTCCCCCCCTCCCCCCACCTGCCAAGTTTTCTACGTTTTGAAAAACACAGGAATAAAAAACCCTGATCAATAAATAAACGGCATTTTATAATCATGGATCTTTGCTTATAGCTTTGAAGAAGAAAACCTCCCTACGCGAGGACAACGTGATACAAAAGCTTAACTATTTTTTTTTAAGGTTTTCTCATTTAAGACACAAAACAAGCACAAATGAAATCAAATCCCGTCAACGCATTATATATTTTCCAGAACTCAACATGCGCTTGCTTCCCATCGACGTCTTTTAACAAAACATATAAATAAAAAGGCAGAGTGTTTTCATGAAAAAATTAAACGTACATAAATAAATACTAAAAAAAGGGAGGGGGGAAAAGAACCTTACTTGGCGTGTAAAAATATTTTTGTCTTAGAAAAGGACAACAGTTCCAGTCCGGCCACAGTGTTTCCACGCACGGGGCGGCCCCGCACGTTCCACGAGCCACGGCGAGGGGAGGTTCCCGCGCTCACTTGAAGGGCTCCGGGATGTGTCCCATCTGCGACGGCAGGCTGGTGGGCGGGCTCGAGACGCCCTCGGACCAATCCGAGAGGTTGGAGTGAGGAGACGAGCTGGACCATTGGTCGGGCGACTCCGGGGAGGGCGTCAGGAAGGGGTGGTCGGGCACCTGCAGCTGGTGGCTGGGGGTGTTGTCCAGAGGGGAGGAGTAGCTGTGCTGCGAGGGCGGCGTCAGGAACTGGGCGGTGGTCCTCGGCTGGGGGAGGCCGGCGGGCAGCGAGGTGGCCAGGACCTGGCTGTCGGGGGGCAGGAGGGCGTGCACGGCCAGCGCCCCCCCGCTCACCTGCGGCTGCAGGTCGGGCTGGCTCAGCTCGCTCCCGAGGAAGCTCTGGCCCACGTGGGGGCCCCCCGCAGCAGTGGGGGCGCTGTGGGGCTGCTGGAGCTGCTGCTGCAGCTGCTGGGCCTGCAGGAGGGGGGGCTGGGGGGCGGCCGGCAGGCGGCCATTGGGGGCCGCCTGGTAGCTCAGCATCTGGGACAAGGCGGTGGTGGGCAGGCCGTTGTGCAGCGAGGGCATCAGGCCGTGCGGCAGGGCCTGGCTGGGCTGGTGCGCCCCCTGCGGGAGGATGCCGCCGCCGCCGCCCCCCCTCAGGGGGTTGTACTGGGCCTGCACCAGGCTGGTCTGCAGCCGGCTCAGCCAGTCGCACTGTCCGGGCAGGCCGGGGGCGCCGCTCAGGCTGAAGCTCAGGGGGGCCGAGCCGGGGCTGGAGGCGGGCAGGTGGGCCAGGTGGGGGGGCCCCGCGTCGAAGGGCTGCATCCGGCCGGGCCCCAGGGCCACGTCTGGCTTGCCGGCCATGCTCAGGTGGGCCAGGCTCAGGTGGGCGTCGGGCATGCCGGGCAGGTGGCCGAGCGGCATGGAGGGCGACGGCTGGAAGGGGGAGGTCATCAGCGGGGGGGAGGCCACGTCCGACAGGTACCCCCCGCGGGGCGACTCCAGCGAGTCGACGGGCGAGAGGACGCTGGCGCTGTCCAGCAGGCAGCCCTTGCTCTCCTGCGGCTTCTTCCGCCGGGCCTTCGCGTCCTTGGCCTCCTTCCCGCTGCAGCTCAGGCCCTTGGCGCTGGGCTTCCGGGCCTTCTTGCCCGGCCCGGCGGGCTTCAGGTTGCCGCCCAGGTAGCTGCTGGGCGAGCAGAGCGGCGGGGAGAGGGTGGGCGCCCCCAGGCCCCCGCCGCCGTGCAAGGGCGGGCTCCGCACCAGGTTGTGCTCGTCCAGCAGGCGCACGATGTCGTGGTGCATGCGCTCCTGGGCGATGTCGCGGGGCAGGCGGTCCATGTGGTCCGTGATGTCCCGGTTGGCGAAGTGGTCCAGGAGCACCTTGGCCGTCTCGTAGCTCCCTTCCCTGGCTGCCAGGAACAGGGGCGTCTCCTCCTGGAAAGGCAGGCGGGCAACGGGGGGGGGGCAAAGACACAGTGAGCAGGAGCAGAGCAGGACACTGCTCGGGTGGCGGGGGGGTTGGGGGGTTCCCCGCGTGCTGCTCAGCGGGGCGAGTTCTGCTGCCCAGCGACACTCCCGGCTCCTCTCAAGGCCTCAGCGTAGCCCCCCACTTCCTTGCGTGGGCTCCTGGTCCCTGACCTGACCTGCAGCTGAAAGCACCACCGTCCACCCCGGGAAGCAGGCCAAGCGCGAGGCGGCACTTCCTCTCCCGCTGCTCCTCAGCCCCCGAACCGTGGGCTGGGGCCAGAGCCCCAAGGCCGGCGTGCAGCCTGCTCGGGGCTCCCGGCGTGTCGGCCTGCAGGCCCCCCAGGCCCCAGGGGGCACCTGCCGCCACCAACCCCGCATCAAGAACTCAACCCCCCCCTGCGCCCCGCCCCGCCCCGCCCCGCCCTCTCACCTTGTGGTTCTGCATGTCCTTGTTGGCGCCGTTCTTCAGCAGCACCAGGGCAGCCTCCACGTTGTTCACGGCCGCTGCCCAGTGCAAGGCCGATTTCCCTGGAGACAGACACACGCGGGTTCAGCCGCGGCAACAGGAAGGCCAGCCCGCCAGAGCCCCCCTCCCCGGCTCTGCTCTCCCCGCCTGCCCCCTCCCAGAGCGCCGGGGGGAGGCTGGTACCTAAGTCATCGATGGCGTTCACGTCGGCGTGGCAGCCGATGAGGTCCTCCAGCATGCCCTCCACGGCCAAGCGGGCGGCCAGGATCAGGGGCGTGGTCCCGTCGTGCATGCGGGCGTCCAGGTCAGTGGCTCGGTTGCGGATCAGGATCTGCCCCAGGAAGGGGAGAGAGGAAAGGAGCCTCTTGGTGGTTTGCTGGACCAGCCGACTGGGGGGCTGACTGTGCAGGCGGAGCCTCCCTTCGCGGCACTGCCGGGCCCCCAACCACCAGTGGTGTCATCTTGCAGGAACGCCCAGGAACGGAGTTCCGGTTGTTAAAACTAGGGCTGACTCCGCCCACTGCACTCTCACTGGCTCGTTTTTTTTTTTTTACACAACAGTTCCTGTCCTTAAATCCTTTAGATGCCACCACTGCCAACAACCTCCCGGGGGCTGCACCGCCCTTACCTGAAAGACGCCCTGAGCGTCCGCCGACACTGCGGCGTGGAGCGGCGTCTTCCCCATGTGGTCCTGGATGTTGGCGTCGGCGCTGGCCTCCAGCAGCCGCTTGGCGGCGTCCGAGCGGGAGTAGCGGGCGGCCAGGTGGAGCGCCGTCTCCCCGGTGCGGTCCGTCTGGTTGTGCAGGCTGGCCCCCTGGTAGATGAAGTCGGAGATCACGGCCGGGGCGTCCTCCTCCTCCTCGCTGTTCCCCGTCTCCAGCCCGCCTCCGCTGCACGAGGCGATCATCAGCGGGGTGAATCCGTCTGCGGGGGGGGGGAGGGAGGAAGCAGGTCAGCCACCCTGCCCGTCAGGCGCACAGCCTCAGGGCTTGGGGGCTCCACGGAGTAGCCGGAGCAGCGGGCGGCACGGGGCTGAAGGCGGAGGGAGCCTGAAGGCAGCGGCCCCTGCAAGGCCTCTGTGCCCAGCCCTGGTTCAGCAGCGCATGGTTGGTCTGGCTGCAGGCACAAGCCTGGCAGGGGAGGAGGAGGGGGCTGGGGGGGAGCTGGCCCCCTTGGCCTCCACTCTCTTCTCGCCTCTGGACCACCAGAGGACTGACTGCCCGGTGGGGCGCGAGGCTGCCGGTAGTCCAGGCGAGGAGGCGCTCAGGACGTTGGCGGACGAGCTCCGGAGACGCGCCTGGGCAGCGTCACAGGGCGTGAGTCCGGCTTCCCTTTGCCCCGCCTTGCCCCAACTCCCCCCCCAAAGCTGCTGGCTGGGGCTCCCCACTCCCCCCCACCCGCCCGCCCACGGCACCCGGGAGCCCACCTGGCCCGCGCACGTTGACGTCCATGCAGTCGGCGTCGACCTCGCCCTGGGGCGGGGTGGGGGCCATGGAGGAGAGGCGCAGGTCGGCCGCGTCCAGGTGCTGCTGCGTCCACTGCCGGTGGTCGGTCTGGTCGTCCAGGTCGGGCAGCATCTCCGGCTCCTCCACCTGCGAGGGCGGCAGAGCCGAGCCGGTGAGGAGCCTTCGGGGGAGGGAGGGGGGCAGACGGGCTGCCGAGAGAGGGCTGGCTTTGCCCCCGCTGCTCCCCATTCAGAAGGGGATTCCCTGAGCGCTGCACAAGACCTCAGACCTTCCACTGCTCTCCTGTTATTAGGGGCAAGGACGACGTGGTCGCGACGTGGGGGCTGGACAGTGGTGTCATTCAAATGCTTTAGGAACAGGAACTCACTATTGAGTTCTAATTCAAACGTTGGAAAAAAACAAAACAACAACCCGGAACCAGCCACGGAGCCCGTTAGGATCCGGGGCGCCCGTTCCGGTCCGTTCCCCCTGAATGACATCACTGCCTTCTCCCCAGTGGGCTGCAGACTCACCAGAGCGGCTGCTGACTCCACATGTGTGTGTGGCTGGAGGGAGTGAGGAAGGGGGCTGTGCAGGACGGGACTTCCCCACTGCAGCCCTTCCCCCGTCGCCCCCCCTAGGAATCCGGAGTCGCTCCCTTTAACCCTCTGAGTGCCGGCCAACCAAGAAGAAAAGCTCTTTGCAGAGGAATCGGGAGGGGGGAGGAGGGAGAGTGAAGTGGGCGGAGTCAGCCCTAATTTTAACTAGTGGAACTGAGTTCCCCCGCGTTCCCCCTGCATGACATCACTGGAGCTGGGCCTGGGAGACCCGGGTTCAGGCCCCTGCTCAGCCGCGAGGCTTCCCGGGTGACCTGGGGCCAGACACCATCTGTCCGCCTCGCCTACCTCACAGGGCTGTTGTGATGGCAGGAGGGGAGTTCCTAGGCGGGGGGGGGCCTAAATAGCTGGGAAATGGTGAAGGGGTTAGGAAGGCGGGTGGCGGGGAGGGGCCCGGGGGCTGTTCCAGGGGGCTCCTCTACACCTGGGGGGCGAGCAAGCGCAGGATGCTGAGCTCGGCACTGCCTGGCAGGTGGGCCGGTATTCAGGGTGCCCCAATGGCTGTGGGGGAGCTGGGTGCCTGCCAGATCCGCCACGCCTCTTCTGCCAGATCCGCCACGCCTCTTCTGCAACCCCCTCCTACTGCCCTGTGCACGAGCCCCCCCCCCCCCCGGCCACGGCAGGGCCAACTGGCAGGTCCCTGATTCCTGCTGCACCTGCCCTGGAGCAGCAAACGGCCAGCCGGTCCAACGAGGGTGGGGTCAAGGGTCATGCGATCAAGCGGCTGCTGACCTTTCCCCCCCGGCCAACGCACTCACCGAAGACAAAAGCCCCCCCCCCCCCGACTTACCCGGAACCTCTTGGTGTCCAAGGTCTCCTCGTCCCCCCACTCGTTCTGGTTGTCGTCCATCAGGGTGCCATTTGAGGCAGGCTGCAGCGGTCTGTGGGGGGGGGGGCAAGGGGCACAGGGGTGAGACCGGCTGCCCCAGAGCATGAGCTCCTTCAGCAAGGCCAAGTGGACTCAGGAGGAGTCCTTTGGCTGGTTCGGCGTGAGCCTCCCTGCCGCTATCCCGACCGGACTTTCCTCCGAGCCGAAGGTCCCGTCCCGTCCCACCCCGCCCCTCCGCCTGCTGCCCTCACGGCCCTGAGAGTCACCTGGCAGGATGGGGGACCTTCTGGGGCAGAGGGAGGGGAGGGGGTGCCACGTCCCTAAAGAGCCACTTGCCACCACCGTCCCAGACTCTCCTGGGAAGCTGCCTTCTCTCTTCTGAGCAGCTCCTGCTCCACCCTTGGGGGGGTCAAAACTGCTCCCTTTTATTTAAGGGCGGGGGAACAGATGAGGGGCACGTCTGGGAGGGGGGGGGCTGATCACCTGACGCTGCTCCTAAGCCGCCCTCCCTCCCCCCTCCCCAGCATCCGGCCTCCCAAGAGAGGGAGTTTTAAATGGGACTGGAACGCAGAGCTCGACTCCTGGGAAGGCGCCATGTTTGCCGGCCCAGACCCAAACGCCGAGGCTGCCGGGAGGTCAGCTGGGTCACCGAGAGGCCCCCCCCGACAGGTCCCCTCCAGGCGCCCCTCCTGTCGCCTCTCCTGCCCCACACGCCCCTAGACAGGCTGGACACCTCCAGCCAGCAAAGGTGTCAGAGTGAAGCAGGGGGGAGGCGGCATTCCGGGGGCCCCGCCCACACCGCCGGAGCCCTGCCCGGGGCCCCCCCCGGCCAAGGGTACTCACTTCAGCCCCACGGAGTCCTCCCCCAGCGGCTCGCGGCGCTTCTTCTTGCTGGACTCGCTCACTTTGAAGCCCTCCGGGAACCAGAGCTGCCCATGTTCCCGGCGCCGCTTGCGCGAGGCCAACACTCCGACGGCGATGAAGAGCAGCAGGAAGAGGGCGGGCACCACCATGTACATGGGATACCACTGGGCGCTCCTCGGAGGACCGGCCGTCTCGCCTGCGGGGGGGGGGAGCGACGGACAGGGTGAGCCGGGAGCAGGTGCGGCGCGGAGGAAGCGGCTGCACGTCCAGGCAGAGGCAGCGGCAAATGCAAGGGCTGCCCGGCCCCTCCAAAGCGCCCCCCCTCCGCACACTCCTCCGCAGCCCCCCGGAAAGCGGAAAGGTCATCCTCTAGGCTCTGCACCAGCCCCGCCGACTCCCGGCTGGTCCCCTGCTTGGGGAGGGCGGCTTTCCCGCCTCGCTCCTTGAAGGGAGGAGGATTAGCCAACTTCAAAATCGTTGCCTCCGCATTGAGCTGTTAAGTCGGCGGGATTGAGGGGGATTTGGGAGATGCAAACTTCAACACTCCGCCTGTCACGGATCGATCGGGCGAGGGCCGGTGTGTGTGTGTGTGGGGGGGGGTTGTTTGCTCGGGCCTCTCCCTTCCCCAGCAGTAATGATTTTGAAATAAGCTCCGGATGAGAGGCAAAACCGGCATGTTCTTCTGCGAAAGACTTCCCCCCCCCCCGCATGCAAGGGGCGAGGGGATCTTGGCCTCCTAGTTAGAACTTGCAGCCCTTTTTGACAACTTTCCTGCTCGGAAATATCGCCGACTGCTCCTTGTGGCTTCTCGCTCAGCCTCCCACGCCCAGACCCTGCATCTGGGCAAGGTGGACTCCCACCCCCCACCCCAGTGGCGGATCTAGGGGGCAGGGGGGGCAAGAGCCCTGGGCGCTGTCTTGGGGCTGTCTAGGGGGGCACCAGTGACCCCCGCAACATTGTGCGGGTAGACCTGGGCTCCGGAGCCCAGGTCTACCCATTGGGACCAGCCGCAAGTAGACCTGGGCTCCCTCGAAGGGAGCCCAGGTCCAACCGCAGCCATTTCTAATGGGTAGACCTGGGCTCCCTCGAGAGGAGCTGAAATCTACCCGCGGCCGTTTCTAATGGATAGACCTGGGCTCACTCGAGGGGAGCCCAGATCTACCCGTGGCTGGTCCCAATGGGTAGACCTGGGCTCCCATGGGGGCGCACTTCTATTGGGTGCCCCGGGCGCCATTTTGACTAGGTCCGCCCCTGCCCCCCCCCAGCACACCCAGAGCACCAACGGACACCACGAGTGGCCTGGCTGTCAAATGGCAACTGCGACATCCAGCAGCAGCCAGCGGGGTGGGGGGGCTCCTCGGGAGAAGGGGACACTCATCCCCCAGGGAAAGGAGAAGCCTCCCGCAGTGGGGCTCCTCGTCGCTCTGCCGGCTCTTTCACTGGCGGGGAATCGAGCCAGCCCCGTGTCGGGGGGGGGCCCAGGCCGAGGCAGGGCATAAGACCCAGCCGTGGAGGTCACCCCCAGTCCCACCCCACCCCCGCCCGGAATCCCCGCGACCCCACGGCTTGCCCATGCAGCAAGCCCTTCCCACCCGCACTGGAGGGCTCTGGACCGAGCCCTGAATGCCAGCCAGGCATCCTTTTTTGGCTCAAGCGGTCCAAAATGGGCCACCCTTTGGACCAAGAGGCCATTTGCCGGCCCTGATGCCTCGGCATTCAGAAACGTACTCTTGGCAGGCATTTGAAAGCTGGGGCACGTGTGAAAAAGCAGCAACACTAGTATAAATCTTTAAGCACTTTCGCTGCTGAGAACCTTACGGTATTCCCGTTTTTGTACGGCCCACGGCTCGTCACAGGCCACGGGCCTCGGGGAGAGTGACGGTCTGTCCCTGCACCAAACTGATGTCGCAGAAACTTCCCCAAGTTTTTACAACTCTCTCAACAAACCTGCCCCCCCACCTCTTCGCACTCTCCATGCAGTCAAAGCCCAGCACGTTTCCAGTTCTCCTGACGCCGAGCGCAGGGGGTTGGATACCGAACCTGGTTGCAGAGGAACTTTCCCCACAACAGACGTGGCGTGGCTTGAGGGTGCCACAGCCTGACATATGAAGTCATGCCAGCGTCTCGGGGCTCGCTTGGGTCCCAAAGGCCTGCTGGAGGTGATGGTGTTGCATTCCGCAATGCTGAGATGCCCAAGCCAAGAGCCCAGGACACCCTCTCTGGCCGGGAAAATGACACCAGGCCGAGGCTCGGCCTCCTCAAGTCAAGGGGCTGAAGGAGACAGAGGAGGCCAGCCCAGAGGCGGATCTACAGGGAGGGCAAAGCTCTAAGTGTTGCAAGGAGCCTTACCCTGTCACGTAAATCCCTCCTCTCCCTTGCTGCTGCAGCCAGTAAGCAACGCCAAGATGTTGCTGTTCCCTGTGAGGATTGGCTAGAACGGTGCAGGAGAGGCGGGATTTCCACAGCAAGGTGAGGCTTCTTGCAAGACTTAGAGCTCTGCCCTCCCTTAGATCTGCCTCTGGCCCGCCCAAATATGGCCAATGTTTTCATGTCCTCATCTGACTTGCCACTGTAATCCAGCCCCTGTCCCCACTGAATTTCCCGGGGGGGGGGGTCCCTGCCTTGGCAACTGCAAATATTTGCACTGCACCCTTCCACTCGCGACAAAATGCTCCGGGCAACTAGCGGCAGAGAAACTCTCACTCCAAAAACGCACAACACAACCCTCAGGGAGCCACACAAACCGCGAACACGTCAAGCCACTGCCACTCCAGGGACTCACTCTTCACAGCTTCGATCTTGTAGGGGATGTTCAGGTTGCCCTGGGAGGCCAGCGCGCCGAGGAAGGCGGCCACGTCCGTGGTGCTCTGGAAGCACTGCGAGGAGGACTGGATGCACTGCCGGTTGTCGATCTCCAGGTGCACAATCGAGCTGCAGGTTTGGGAAGGAAGCCGGGGGTGTCAGGAGGACGGCCAGTGAGGATCGTGGGCAGCAGCCCCCCCCCCGCCCCCCGCTCTGTTACCAAACACCTTCCACTCAGGGCAAGATTTAACTCTTTCTCCCAGGAACTAAATCACATTCAGGGCCACTTCCCAAGCCACGGAGTGGATAAGAACGTAAGAACATAAGCAGAGCCCTGCTGGATCAGGCCAAAGGCCCATCTAGTCCAGCTTCCTGTATCTCACAGTGGCCCACCAGGTGCCCCAGGGAGGCACGAGACAACAAGATGCTTGCATCCTGTGGCCACTCCCTTGCACCCGGTACTAATAGCCCACCCCCTTTGTAAGGAGGTTGCACAATCCATCATTGCCTATAGCCCACGATGGACCTTTCCTCCAGAAATCTCTCCAATCCCCTCTTAAAGGCATCTAGCCCAGATGCCATCATCACCACCTCCTGTGGCAAAGAGTTCCACAGATGAACTACCCGCTGGGTAAAAAAGTACTTCCTTTTATCTGTTTTAACTCTCCCAACCCTCACTTCCAGTGGATGCCCCCTGGTTCTGGTGTTTTGAGAGAGGGAAAAGAACATCCCTTTATCGACTCTATCCCTTCCATGCATAATGCGACCCAGAAGGTCATCTAGTCCAGCCCCCTGCCTGTAGCAGAGAGCCATGCCCTGGGTTCAACTAAGTCTGGCAGGTAGAATGTAAGAAAAGCCCCGCTGGATCAGGCCAAAGGCCCGCCCAGTCCAGCTTCCTGCATCTCACAGCGGCCCACCAGAGGCCTCAGGGCGCACCCTGTTGCCACTCTCTTGCTCCTGGTTCTCTGAGGCAGCCCCCTTCCAGAACCAGGAGGTTGCTGAGGCCCATCAAGGCTTGTGACCTGCCATGGGGTTTCCTTCTACAAATCCTTCCAATCCCTTTTTAAAAGGCACCTAGGTCAGACCCATCTTGTGGCAAGGAGTTCCGCAAAATAAGAACACGCTGGATAAAGACATGTTTTCTGTCTGTTCTGGCACTCAATTTTAGTGCCTCGTTCATCACCCCATTCCCAGGCTCCGACTCACCAGGGGGAGAATTGGGCAATAGAGGCAATTCCCCCCCCCCCATCACGATACCCGGGAGCCTGGCCCTTCCAGACTGCTTTCTCTTTCTTTCCTGACACCCCCCCCCCCCAGCAGCAGCTTTGTTTTCCAACTTATTGAGGAGCACTGCCAGGCCTGGTCTTGTTGCCCGGGGGGGGGGGGGCAGGAGCACCTCTCTGGGACTCTTCCTCTTTCTCCCCCAGCAGCCCACACGACTAGACCCAGCAGTGCTTCTCGCAGAGAGACGCCTGCCCCTGGCCAGTGACGGGCTGGTGGGCCCCCAGAAGCAGCGACTCCCCCAGAGGCGTCTCTACAGGAAGGGCAGAGCTCTAACTGTTGCAAGGAGCCTGACCCTGTCATGCAAATCCCTCCTCTCCCTTGCTGCTGTAGCCAGTAAGCAACGCCAAGATGTTGCTGTTCCCTGTGAGGATTGGCTAAAACGGTGCGGGAGAGGAGTGACTTCCACTGCAAGGTGAGGCTTCTTGCAAGACTTAGAGCTCTGCCCTCCCTTAGATCTGCCTCTGGATTCCCCGACATGTGTCCCGGCAGAAGCCAGTCCTGGCCTGGGAGCCCCCTCTGTTCTCTAGCAGCCCCCTGCCTGGGCTCCAAGCCCAGGGGCTCGCTCCTCCTCCACCCCCAGGGCCGAGACGCGGGCCAAGAGCTCTTTGCAGCGCAGCTGTTCCTGGGCCCCCTCTGGAGACCAGAACCCAGCGACTCTGGATTCTGCGGGGGCAGGAGCTGGCGCAACTGCTCACCCGGGGGTCGCACTACCCTCCCGGCCTCCTCGGGACACCTCCGGACACGGCCAGAAGCCCCTGGCCTCCGCCAGCCTCCAGGAGGCCCTCTGCAGTGCAGGCGCAGGGCCCACGGCAACCCTCTTCCTCCAGCGTGAACCCAGGGGCGGACCTAGTCAAAATGGCGCCCGGGGCACCCAATAGAAGTGCGCCCCCATGGGAGCCCAGGTGTACCCACCAGAAACAGCCCCCGGGTAGACCTGGGCTCCACAGAGCCCAGGTGTACCCATTGGGACCAGCCATGGGTAGACCTGGGCTCCCCTCGAGGGAGCCCAGGTCTACCCATTAGAAACGACCACAGGTAGACCTGGGCTCCCTCGAAGGGAGCCCAGGTCTACTCGCGGCTGGTCCCAATGGGTAGACCTGGGCTCCGGAGCCCAGGTCTACCCGCACAATGTTGCGGTGGCCACTGGCGCCCCCCTGGACGGCCCCAAGATGGCGTCCAGGGCTCTTGCCCCCCCTGCCCCCCTAGATCCGCCACTGCGTGAACCTCAACCCTCTCCCGCTGCGTGCAGGGCCCACTCATCTCCGGGGCCCGGAAGAGGCGGCTGGAGCGGGTGAGAGGAGACCCTGGCCAGCCCTGCTGCTGCTGCTGCTGCTGCTGCTCACACCCCTGGCAGGGTCCTTGTGCCCGCCTTCTCCGGTCCTCCTCAGTTTGGAAACCGGAAACCGCCCCCTCCCTCCCCCAGAGGCCAGCCGTTGCCCCCACCCTGCTCACCCGCTGATGTTGATCTGGTCCAGCTCTCTCTTCTGCCGCACGCCGACTCGGGAGTAGAGGGAGGCCTGCACCCGGAGGACCGCGCTGGGCACGTCGGGCCAGCCCTCCGCCGAGCGCTTGACGTGGTGCTTCCTGAGCTCCGCCGGGTTGCCGTAGTAGGGGAAGATCATGTCGTCCCCCTTGGCGTCCTTCTTGAAGACCACGTTGGTGTGCAGGACCCGGCTGAGCTCCCGCAGGAAGTGGAAGGAGCGGTTGCGCAGGTTCTCGGGGGTGGTCAGCACCACCACCACCAGGGTGCCCTCCGCCAGCTTCTCGGGCACGTGGTTGGCGCAGTCGAGGCCGTCCCACTCGCACTCGGCGTTGTTGCAGCCCTGGTCGCAGTGGCCGTCTCTGAAGTGGTCCTTGCAGTACTGGTCATACAGGGGGCTGCGCGGGAGGAGGGGGAGGAGGAGGAGAGACCGTCACGCCATAGAGTTATTATACATAGAGAGGGCATGACGTCACATACTTGAAGCTTCCGGGTATAACCCCGCCCCTTTTCCCCCCTTCCCGTTTACACTTTTTTTCCCCCGCCTTCCATTTTCTACTGTAATATTTTCGAAATTCCGAACATTAATAGGGTTTGTTTTTTTTGGGGGGGGGGTGAGTGTAGAAGTTTAAAAAAATACTCTTAATAGCCTAGAAGTGAAAAAGAACTACTCTCCTATTGACAACTGCTTGTGTTATACATTGAGACATTTTAATGTAATTTTCCTACATATTTATCTAATTTTTGCCCACCCTCCCCTTTTTTTCTTTCCTTCCCGTTCACACTTTATTTCTGCTTGTGTAGATTTCAAAAAATAAGCCTGTCAAAGCAGTGCAATCCGAGTTTACATAGGCAGCAAGGGGCATTTTGTCCGGTATGTTCAGTAATATAATTACGCGGAATTAAACCTTGGAATTGCATATTAACTCATAATTAGGTTACCACTGATGTTTCTCCACAATCACACGTTGTTATTTTGGTAAGTTTTTACTTCTGGAGTACACAAATAAGCCCTAAACATCATGCGAAAACCCATTGGAAATAATTGGAATCAGAATTGTTTTGAGTATATTTACGTCACCGCTAACCCTGCCCCCTGGATTCACTCGCTGCCCTATCTAGATAATAAGGATGGCCACCCCTTGCGTCACGCCAGCAAGAACGCTGCACCCCCCAGGAGACCCCCAGGAGCCTTGGGAAAGGGCAGGGCTCTCGTCACAGGTTTTGTGATTCGAAAAAAACGAAGGCGGCAGAAAGCAGAGTTGCGCGTTTGCATTCCAGGTTCTCCCCTCCTCCCAGCTCCTGTTTGATACTCTCATCATTAAGCTCTGGGCAGTGCCATCCTAACTTGGGCAGGAGCAGGCTGGCCGCCGAGGCACGTGCCCTGGCCCAACGGCCACCTTGGACTGCACCCAGGGGCTCCCAGTCTGAGGCTCCCACCCAAGGACAGAGAGCATTTGGGGTGTTCAAAGCACAGACGAGGAGAGCAGAGGCAGATCTAAGGGAGGGCAAAGCTCTAAGTGTTGCAAGAAGCCTCACCTTGCAGTGGAAATCCCTCCTCTCCTGCACCGTTTTAGCCAATCCTCACAGGGAACAGCAACATCTTGGCGTTGCTTACTGGCTACAGCAGCAAGGGAGAGGCGGGATTCACGTGACAGGGTAAGGCTCCTTGCAACACTTAGAGCTCTGCCCTCCCTGTAGATCTGCCTCTGGAGGAGAGCATTTTCTTCCCACAACCCCTTGGCAAGTTTGGCCAGCCTCGCCACCCTTTCGTGACCCGGGTCTGCAAAATTCCAAAAATGGCCTCAGTTTTGAAAGTCCCTGCCTTGTTCTCAGAATGGGGTCCAGGTATCTTTGACGGATCTCCGCATACGAGGGGCAGCAGAGCAGAGACTAACGGGCAACAGTCTCCATATGTCCCTGTTCGCAAGGGCAGCGTCTGTCTGCACGGAGCATCTTATGACATATCTCCCATACAGGACAGCAGATGGCAAGGCGTTAAATCTGGCTGAAGAAAAAGCTCTCCCTTTCCGATGGCAGTGCGGCGAGTATAAATATGGAGTGACTTGTCTATAAGCTACAGGGATCGCCAAGCTTAAAGGGGAGCCGGCTCTGTTTGCCACAGTGGAAAGACCTTGCCTTTCAACGTCCAAGAGTCTGCATTTGACGCACTGAAACGTCTCTCGATAAGGGTCTCATCTAAAGTCTCCAGAGACAGCCCATGGGAGTTGATTTTCTTTTCCAGGGCATCTATAGCCTCTCTAGGAAATGACTGATGAAATTCAAGAAGCATCAGGTAGAGCAAGCTACACGGATCGTAATTGTAATACAGGCACATCCAATATTTAATAGCCATCAACCAGGCCCTGGTTTCTAGCAAAGATCGACCCGTTTCTAGGCATAGGCAGAATTCTAGCTACACAGTTTGGAAGGCCTAAGATTTTTGGCAGAAATTTGCCTTGGAGTTAAACTCCAGAGCAATATTTAAGGCCACAATCCAGAGAGGAATACCGTAAAGTAACTGGGGAACTAGTCTTAAAGGTCTTTAAGGCTGCAGGGACATAATTATTACCTCTCACAAAGAAAAAGCATACAATGGATTGGGCAGTGATATTAGATGAGTTAATGGCCATTTTCCAGTGGATAGCCCAGGAGGAGGAATAACATAAATGTAGACCACAGTATTTAAACTGCTTAACTTGTTCTAATTGGTGACCATTAAGTTGCCGGATCGGTGGCTTCCATGTTCTGGAGAACACAAGGATTGTTGACTTGTCAAAGTTTAGCTGTGATCTGTTTGCTGTCAGAAATGCAATACATTTTTGCAGGAGACGTTTTAAACCCCAATGAGTACACGATAATATCACAGCATTGTCCACCTACAAGATCAGGCCCCAGACAGTTCTTAATCTGGGACGGTGCCCACCCACATCAGCCAAGGAAGGGGGCCAAGTAGTTAATAAACGAAGTAAATAGAGTGGGGGCTAGAACACACCCGTTTGACTCCCTTGTTTGTGACAATTTTCTTTGTTAAACTCCCCGCAGAGGAACATTTTATCTCGCAAGTAGTATTCTGATGAAGCCTCTTTGCAAGAAATAGTAATCTCTTGTCAATTTGTAACCGATCTAATTTGTGCCAGAGCATCTCCCTGTCGACAGAGCCGAAGGCCCCTTTTAAATCCAGAAGGGCTGCATGTAACTCAAGTCTTGCCTTGCAGGCATACGTATGGGTTAGGTAGGGCAGGGTGACCCGGCTGAAACCCGGCATGTTCGGGTCCCAGGATCTTCTGGTTAGAGATCCATAGGGTAAGCTGCGTCAGTAGATGCTTGGCATACAGTTTGCCTGTAATAGATAGCAAGCGAATGGGTCTGTCTGATGCCAACCCATTGGAACCATGATTGGGTTTGGTCACGATCCTGTTCTGTCAACCGTGGTGAAAGGGGCTGCCGGGGGGGGGATGCCCATAAGTTTGGGTCAGTCTTCAGAAGTCCAGCTAGGATCACACCTGGTCCTGAAGCATTCCCTGATCTTAGCCTACAGACGGACTCTCTTACTTCCCCAGGTGATTCAGGGTTTCCAAGCCAGGGCAGGGAGAGTCTGAGCTAATGAAATCCTGCTCATAAAATACAGTCTGAAAGTGGCTGAGATACAGCTAATTCCAGAGATACGGAATTAGATACAAGGCTACGGCCTTGTGAGTGAACGGTTTAAGCAGCTTCCTCACGAGGAAGCCACGGTGTAGGCTTCCTCACGAGGAGACAGCTTGAACCCTTCACTGATGAGGCAAATGCCGCATCAACAAAGCTAGACATGGGAGGGCAAAACTGAGGCCGTTTTTTGAATCAGCACCCCAAAAATATACCCAGGAGTAGGTCTAACAGGACAGCAAAACATGCCTTGGCCTGGGTTATTGCTCTAATGCAAGCCCCACCACCCCATTCCAGTGGCCAAGGTGGGCTGCGCGGTTTCCTTAGGCGGTGAGATTTAAACAGCCCCCCCACACACACAAGATTTGTAGCTCACTTCACTAGCTCAGGCTCCTCTCTGGAGGGGAGGGGGCAGAAGTCATTCCCAGGCCTGTCGCTTCCAGGGGCCCTCATAAGAACATAAGAACATAAGAAGAGCCCTGCTGGATCAGGCCAAAGGCCCATCTAGTCCAGCTGCCTGTATCTCACAGCGGCCCACCAGGTGCCCCAGGGAGGCAGGAGACAACAAGATGCTTGGATCCTGTTGCCACTCCCTTGCACCCAGTACTCTGAAGTAGCCCACCACCTTTGTAAGGAGGTGGCACAACCCATCATGGCCTCTAGCCCACAATGGACCTTTCCTCCAGAAATCCGTCCAATCCCCTCTTAAAGGCATCAAGACCAGAGGCCATCACCACCTCCTGTGGCAAGGAGTTCCACAGACTAACCACCCGCTGGGTAAAAAAGTACTTCCTTTTATCTGTTTTAACTCTCCCAACCCTCAGTTTTAGCGGATGCCCCCTGGTTCTGGTGTTCTGAGAGAGGGAAAAGAACATCCCTCTGTCGACTCCATCCCTTCCGTGCCTAATTTTGTATGTCTCAATCATGTCCCCCCTCAGGCGCCATCATCTGTGGCCCCCATCTGGGGCCTTCTTCAGAGGCTCACGGGGGGAGCTCCAGTGATGTCATGCAGGGGGTACGCGGGGGTACGCAAGTACCGGTTTCTAGGATTACGGCTGGCCCCGCCCATTCGCCCGCCCACTTGTCGACTCCGCCCTCTGCAACGTTTGAATTTCCTGCATGTTTGAGTTGCCTGCACATTCTCAGAGCCAGGCAGGCAGCGAGCGGAGCCTTGCCTTGCCTTGCCACTGAAAAATGAGTTGCTCTGGGGTTTTAACATGATGCCAGGCCTCCTTAACATGTTCTGGGGGTGCTGTGGAATCCTGTTGCAACTGTTGGGTCAGTTTAAAATCATCTGAGGCCTCAAAAAGGGCTTTTCTCATGTCCCTTCCTACCACGACCTCACTTCCGGCTTATGACGTCACTTCCGGTGGGCGGGTCCCGACACGTGCCAATCAAAAGTGAGCACCTGCTCTTAAATCATTTAGATGACACCATTGGGGAGGTCCCCGCTGCCGACCTGCGCACCGCCGTGGCCAGGCACTTACTTGCACTGCCCCTCCACCTTCTGGCAGTCGAAGCCGTCGTAGAGGCAGCCGGTGTTGTTGCACTGCGCGTCGCACTTCCCGTCGTCGAAGTACTTCCAGCACTGCAGCGACTGGGAGCAGTTCTTCCAGGGGTCGTTGAAGTTGAGCGAGCAGTCGCCCCCGTCCCAGCCGCAGGCGTGGTGGTTGCACTGCGCGTCGCAGATCTTGTTGCCGGCGTGGGCCGCGCACTCCGGGATCTCGCAGCGCTCCTCCAGGGCCGGCGGGCTGATGTCCTGCCCGATGCCGCCGGAGAAGTCGTAGTCCAGGATGTGGCAGCGGAGCCCGTTGAAGTTGGCGGGGCAGTGGCAGCGGTAGAAGGGGTCCTCCTTGGCGGCCTGGCAGGTGCCCCCGTTGTAGCAGGGGCTGGAGTGGCAGGGGCTGCTGGCCGGGAACTGGCACTCGGGGCCGGTGAAGCCCAGCTGGCACACGCACTTGGAGCTCCGCTGGACCGAGATGCAGGTGCCACCGTTCAGGCACCGCAGGGTCCCGCAGCTGCGCGAGTCGTTCTCGCAGGTGGACCCGTCCAAGCCCTGAGGAACAGCAGGAGGATGTGAGCACGACTGGGCCTTGGCACTGCCCTTCAAGAAGGGCCAAACATGCAGGGACACAAGAGCCCCCCCCCAGATCGAGATAGGGGCCTGCCCCACTCAGCATTGCAGCAGGCGGCCGGACACTTCTAGGAACACCAGAAGAGCCCCACTGGATCAGGCCAAGGCCCACCTCGTCCAGCTTTCTGTATCTCACGGCGGCCCACCAGGTGCCTCAGGGAGCACCCGAGACAACAAGATGCCTGCATCTTGTGGCCACTCCCTCGTATCCGACATTCTGAGCTAAATTTATCAGGTAAACTTTTGAGGTAAATATGAGGTAAGTAAAACAGAATTTGCTGTCCTGTCTGTGGGGAGGGAGCTATAATAACTTGCAACCCAGTCTGGGCCGTAAGAACATCAGAACATCAGGCCAAAGGCCCACCTAGTCCAGCCTCCTGTATCTCACAGCGGCCCACCAGGTGCCTCTGGCAGCACACAAGACGTTAAGATTCCTGCATCCTGTTGCCACTCCCTTGGCATCTGGCAGTCAGAGGCAGGCTGCCTCTGAAACCCAGATGTTGCATACAGTCATCACGGAACCTCTGATATGATGGACTTTTGCTCCATCGATCTGTCCGACCTCCTTTTCAAGGCATCTAGGCCTTCGGATGCTGTCACCATATCCTGTAGCAAGGAGTTCCACAGATCGACGACGCACTGGGTGAGGAACTATTTCCTTTGGTTCCAACTCTCCCACCGCTCAGTAGATGGGGATGTTATTGTGATAAGAGGGAAAGGAATCCCTCTCTCCATGTCCCCCCATACAGGCACCTTCTTTCTAGACTGAAAAATCTCAAATGCTGGCGCCTTTCCCCAGGGCGCTCCTCAGGAAGTCCGCCAGCAGAGCACCCTCCCCCGCTGCATCTGGTCCCCCGGAGGTGGGCCTGGGGCTCAGGAGTTCCAGGCGCTGAGGGCCGTGCATGCAAACCCCGACACCTCCAGGCTGGGCAGGGAACATCTCCTCCCCGATGCCCTGGAGCTGCCGGACACGGCCACAGCTCTCAGCTGGACGGAGCGAGGAGTGGGGCCATGCGAAGGCAGCCCCCTGGCAGAGCCCTCTGGGCAGAAGTGGGGCTGTGCCCACAGCCGCGCGCCCCACAAGGCAGCACCGCTCTCTCTCTGGGCTGGCCCGGCATTCTCAGCATGCCTGGCAGGTTCTTGCTGTGCGTTCTGAATGCTCCCTGCTCCCAGCCACATCCCTGCAGGACTTTGGTCAGGGTGGAAGAAACCCCAAGGAAGTGGAGCCGCTTCTCCTGTAGAGGGCGCTGCTGCACCCAACGACTCCAGCGGGGAAGCCCCAGGAAGCCCCTCCCACCTCTGCTCTTCCTGCACCGCAATTGCCAGTGCCCAGGCAAACGGCACAAAAGTGTCCGAACAGCTGTCAGTCAAGGACTTCTGAACGACATCTCAAAAAGGCTATAGTGGAGAAGAGAGCGATGAAAATGATGACGGGGCTGGGGCACCTCCCATATGAGGAAAGGCTGCAGCGTTTGGGGCTCTTCAGTCTAGAAAAAAGGCGCCTGAGGGGGGACATGACTGAGACATACAAAATTATGCACGGGAGGGATAGAGTCGATAGAGGGATGTTCTTTTCCCTCTCTCCAAACACCAGAACCAGGGGGCATGCGCTAAAACTGAGGGTTGGGAGAGTTAAAACAGATAAAAGGAAGTCCTTTTTTACCCAGCGGGTAGTTAATCTGTGGAACTCTTTGCCACAGGAGGTGGTGATGACATCTGGCCTGGATGCCTTTAAGAGGGGATTGGACGGATTTCTGGAGGAAAGGTCCATCGTGGGCTATAGGCAATGATGGATTGTGCAACCTCCTTACAAAGGTGGTGGGCTACTGGTACCGGGTGCAAGGGAGTGGCAACAGGATGCAAGCGTCTTGTGTCTCGTGCCTCCCTGGGGCACCTGGTGGGCCGCTGTGAGATGCAGGAAGCTGGACTAGGTGGGCCTGTGGCCTGATCCAGCAGGGCTCTTCTTACGTTCTTATGTTCTTATGACATCTCCAGCTCACCCTTCCTGCAAGCATCTGAGGGGTACGCACATGTCGTTCCCTCCCTCCCTCCCTCACACCCGTTATCCTCACAACTCTACAAAGGAAGTGAAGTGGAGACACACACACACACACACACAGAGTGCGACTAGCCCCCCGTCACCCCGTGTGCACTTCAGAGCCAGGGGGCAGTTTGCACCCAAGTCTCCCCAGTCTGGGTCCGGCAACTGAACCGCCAGCACTCTGGCTCGGGGTGGGGGTGGGGGGGCTCCCACACACCACTCCGCGTCACAACCCTGCTTTGCAGTCCTTCAGGAACGGCAGAGCAGGCGTGGCTGGAAGCGGCACGAATCTCCCCACTGACTCCAGCAGAGAGAGCCTGGCCAGCGCCAGACCCGTGCCTTCGCCCTCCCCCCCCCATACCCTGGTACACACCGGCGGGCACTTGCAGATGTAGCCGTGCTGGGTGTTGCTGGCCACGGCGCACGTGCCCCCGTTCCTGCAGGGCTTGTTCCGGCAGCCGTCCACCACCGTCTCACAGCGGCGCCCTGCGAGGAGATCCAGACAGGCCTGTCAGGTGGCGGCAGCGGCAGGGCACTGACCCCCCCCCCCCGCTCACACTACGCCACTGTCCCCAGAGGCCTGGTGCTGAGGCCACGCGTCCCCCCAGGCTTCCGGGCTGCCCAGCTCTGCCCTCTGAAGACCTTGGCGTGGCCACACAGCTCGCGGGGGACGGGGCAGCCTGACCGGAGGCGCATTCTCTGGGCCGCATCCTCCGGAGCAGCCGTCTGCAGCCACTGCGGGAGCTGCAGGTGGGCTGCGCGAGTTGGAGGAGGGTCATTTATTAGGGGGGCCATCAGGGGCTGTGAGCCCCCCCTCCAACCGTATTGCAGCTTCTGCCTTGTCAATTGCCAAAGAACTGAACGATTCTGAGCACCTTGTCCAGTCATGGGGTCTGGGAATGAACTACAGCAGGGGTCAGGGAACAGGGGTAAATTACCCCAAATGGGGTAAAAATGAAATTCCTGGGGGTAATGGACGGTCGCGCTGCCAAGACACAGCCGGGCATGCGTATAGATTCATATGCATGCCTGGCTGTGTCTCGGCAGCGCGGCCGTCCATTACCCCAAAGGAAGTGATGTCATCAAGCAAGAATATTTTAACACCCCATATGACAAAATCAAATCTAACTAAGCAGGTTAGATATTTACAATAAGAGTAAGATTAAAAAATGTTTAAAGAACTTTCCTAACTCGCCCAAACCTTTTACAACTTCATATTTACATAGCATTAATTAAGTTCATTAATTAATCAAATAAAAACAAATGGGTTCCAATATGTAATTTTTTTCTTTTGTTCTGGCCGGGCGGGGTAGCGTTGGCGTATCTAAATATATTTTGGGGTAAAAGGTAAAAAAGTTCCCTGACCCCTGAACTACAGGAACGCTGGGCGGGACTTCGGCGGGACTTACGCGTCATTGGCTGCCCGTCCGTTCGGTCCGCCGCCCGCCCTGGCCTCGGAAGGGTGCCGGCTCACCGGGGGGGATGGGTGGGGGGGGCGCCGGGTGATCAGTCGAGCAGTGGTGGGGCGCGCTGCCCAGGAGAAGCCCGCGCGGCCGCTGGGCAGCCAACGGAACGGAACGGAACGGGCGGGCTGCCAATCACGCATAAGTCCCGCCCAGCGTTCCTGTCGTTCATTCCCAGATCCCGTTACTGACCTTGTCAGTGCGCCGTGGGACGAAAAGGGGTGGAAACGGCTGCTCTGAGGCCTCGGCGCTGCCCAAGGAGGGTCTGCTCCCCCGCCCCCCGCCTGGGCAGGAGCCCCCGCGCGCGTTCCGCCAGACGGGGGCTGGTGCCCACAGGGGTCCGCCCTGGAAAGGGGCCTGCCCTTCCCGCCACAGGGAGGCACTCACCGGCGTAGCCCGGCCGGCACTCGCACTTGTAGTCGTTGACGCGCTGCACGCAGTTCTGGGTCCCGCGCTGGTCGCAGGGGTTGGAGAGGCACTCGTTGACGTCCCCCTCGCAGCGCTCCCCCACGAAGCCCGGCAGGCAGACGCAGCTGTAGCCACCCACCCGGTCGACGCACCTGCCGCTGTTGAAGCACTTGGGCGCGAAGGTGGTGGGGTCGTAGGCGGGGCTGCAGTCGTCCACGTTGATCTCGCAGTGCACCCCTGTGGAGGGGGGGGGAGTCAGGCTGGGGGCAGGGAGGCCACGGCTCGGCTTGGGAGGCCCCCCGGGCCCCTCCTAGAACCTTCACCCAGCAGCCTTGGCATCCCCATTTCCACCACCAGGGGGAGACAGACCCCCACCCACTGTCCCAAGCGCAAAGCCTCCACCAGGCGCTCACCCTCCCCTCCCCTGCCCTGCCCTCCTCTCCTCCCCTCCCTGCGTGGCCCCCAGTCCCTCTCTCCAGACTTCCAAGAACAGACGCAACCATCACAACACACCACATGAATTAAGGGCCTTCTGGTTCGATTCCCACCTCCGACTGGGGGCAGAGTCGAGAGCCGCCACTGCAGCCCTGGGCAGCCCGGAGAGGGAGCCAACAGGAGCCCCGCCAGGCCGCACCCCCAGCTGCCGCACCCCAGCAGGACGCCCTCCCCTTACCTTGAGTCCCCCGCGGGCAGGAACATTTGTAGGTGTTGATGAGGTCGATGCAGGTCCCGCCATTCTGGCAGGGGTGTGAGAGGCACTCATTGATCTCCTCGGAGCAGTTCACCCCGTGATAGCCGGCGACACACTAAGAGAGGGGGCAGGACACGGCAGGCCTTGTTAGCCAGGGGTCTCCAACAGGGGTCCTCCCTGCTGCTCTCGTCTGCTGCCACCATCTTTTGTGCGCCGTTCTCAAATGCGTGCCCCGGACAAAAAGCGGCATTCCTATTGGCTGAGCTGCTGTGATGTCATGGAACACCCTTGCCGCTCAGAGGAAAACCGCCCAGATGAACGGGATGCGGACCAAACTGTGCCGCTCCCGTCAGGGAACAAAAGCGGTCGAGCTGGCTGGGGAACGGTCGCTCTGAATTCAAAGGGGGGACCATCACCCTGAAGAGAGTGGAGGACACTTCACCTGTTGCGGGCATGATAGGGGCTAAAAAATGAGGCGCTCAGCTCCTGCGCAGGGGCCGCGACACACCCACACCCACGCTGGGCCTTTCTGCCTCCCTGGCAAGGGGCCTGTCAGGATCTGGCCCTCCAGGTTCTACAGGAAACTTTGCATAAGGACGTAAGAAGAGCCCCATTGCTGGATCAGGCCAAAGGCCCATCTAGTCCAGCTTCCTGTATCTCACAGCGGCCCACCAGGTGCCCCAGGGAGGCAGGAGACAACAAGATGCTTGCATCCTGTGGCCACTCCCTTGCACCCGGTACCAGTAGCCCACCACCTTTGTAAGGAGGTTGCACAACCCATCATGGCCTATAGCCCACGATGGACCTTTCCTCCAGAAATCTGTCCAATCCCCTCTTAAAGGCATCCAGGCCAGATGCCATCACCACCTCCTGTGGCCAGTGCAGTGCATAAGAACATAAGAAGAGCCCTGCTGGATCAGGCCAAAGGCCCATCCAGTCTAGCCTCCTGTATCTCACAGCGGCCCACCAGGTGCCCCAGGGAGGCACGAGACCACAAGATGCCTGCATCCTGTGGCCACTCCCTTGCAGCCGGTACCAGTAGCTCTGCGCCTGCACTTACCTGGGCCAGCCCAAGGGAAGGAAGCCAGCCCAACACACACACCCCTTACCTCGCAGGAGTAGCCTCCCAGGTAGTCGGTGCAGGTGGCCCCGTTCTGGCAGGGGTTGGGGGAGCACTCGTCCACCTGCTCCTCGCAGTAGCTGCCGGTGTAGCCGGCCTGGCAGAGGCAGAAGTGGGTGTTGCCCCGATTCTCGCACAGGCCCGAGTTCCGGCACAGGTGCCCCAGCTCAACACCTGCAGGGAGCAGAACGGGGGGCGGGGGGAGTCAAACCTGGCCTGGCTCCAGGGCCCTGCCTCGTGGGCATGTCCTTGAGCCTCGGCCCCAGAAAGACCACCCCTCAACGCCCCCCACCCCACCAGGGCTGGGCTCACCTTGCCGCCGGGCGGCCACCTCGCAGGAGACGTTGGGGACGTCGCAGTAGAGGCCGGTCCAGCCGCTGGGACACTCGCAGCGGTACAGGTTGTCCGTCTGCCAGCACTTCCCGCCGTTCTTGCACGGGGACGAGTTGCACCAGTGCACCAGGTTCTGGGGGGGGGAGGAGGAGCCGTTAAGGGGCTTGAGCGTGCAGGGAAGCCGGGTGGTCAACGGCCGGCCAGCGCAGGCGCCCAGAGCCCCCCCCGTGCCCTCCCCCCTCCCCCCAGGGTCGCAAACGCGTACCCCCACCGGGGGTAGACCGTCAGGGAGATGCCGGCGGCCCCGAACCCCTCCCACTCCCTACCTGGCAGCTGAGGCCAGTGTAGCCCTGGGGGCAGGTACACTTGTAGGTCCCGTAGCTGTCCTGGCAGGTGCCCCCGTTCAGGCAGGGCCGGGAGTCGCACTCGTTGATGTCGTGCTCGCAGTAGACGCCCGTGAAGCCCGGCGGGCACACGCAGGTGAAGGTGTTGATCCCGTCCACGCAGGTGCCCCCGTTGAAGCAGGAGCTGAGGGGCGGAGGGAGAGGCTCGTCTCCGGGCTCCCCGCATCTCCCCAGGGCCCTTGGGTTGGCGACGGGCCGTTCCCAAGCCGGGACCGTGCCAAGCTCTCCCACCGTTCAGACAGCAGAAGGAGCCACGGAGGGCACCGGCAGCCCAGCCCAGCCCAGCCCACAAAACGGGACAGCCCCCCGAAGTGGGTCTTTCCCCACCGAGCCTGGCCTCCTGCAGCAGACGGATCCAGCCGCCCTCCACCCTCTGGGGCAGCGCAATTTTGGAACGTGGCAGCCGGAGACCCCCCACCCCACACTTCTAGGCCCAGAGCGTGTTCAGCTGGTGCACGTCCTGCAGAGCACATCCTGAGCGTTGGAAAAAAGGGCAAAATGTGTCCCTGGCGGGGTGGGGGGGGCGCGAGGGGCTTCTTCTCCGGAGAAGCAAAGCTCCCATTTTTGCTGTGAAGGACAACGCAGGTTTCGAGCCTCCTGGGCTGCCAAGGGGTGCCTGCACGGAGCGCCTGCTGAACTCTCACAGAAGCCAGTGGGGCAGCTCCCCCCACCCACCAGGTCCATGCGGGTCAGGCCCCAATATTCCATGCGAGAAAACGGTGTCATTTTTTCAGTGTTTTCCCCAAGGCAGTGCAGAAGTGCAGAAAGCGGAACACAAGTTGCAAAACCAGCAACGTCCCGCCAACAAGCGCAGCCTTGACTGAGTCGGGCAGTCGGCTCTGGTGCTGCCGTTCTGACCCTTTCCCCTGCGAAGCGGACCCTGGCAGCCCCCGCGGGCAGCGGTGTTATGCTGCTGGAACGCTGGGCGGGACATCCGGGTGATCGGCAGCCCGCCCGTCGCGTTCCGGAGCGTTACGCCGTTTGCATAACGTACGCAAGCGGCGTAATGGGTTACGCAAACGGCGGAACGCTCCGGAACGCGACGGGCGGGCTGCCGATCACCCGGATGTCCC
>JAJKFI010000158.1:1041642-1051698 GCA_029204185.1 Lerista edwardsae | reverse complement strand
AACGCTCCGGAACGCGACGGGCGGGCTGCCGATCACCCGGATGTCCCGCCCAGCGTTCCGGCAGCATAACACCGCTGCCCGCGGGGGATCTACACACTCCAGGGGCTCCAGCGCACCCCCCAGCTCACCTCTCGGTGCAGTCGGGCGTGTTGTGCTCGCAGTGGATGCCGCTGAAGCCGGAGGGGCAGGTGCAGGTGTAGCTGTTGACGCAGTCCGTGCAGTTGGCCCCGTTCCGGCAGGGGTTGCTGGCGCACTCGTTGATGTCCTCCTCGCACTTGGGGCCCCGGAAGCCCACCAGGCAGTTGCAGAAGAAGGTGTGGACGCCGTCGGAGCAGGAGCCGCCGTTGTGGCACGGGTCTGGAGGGAGGCGGAAGAGGGGCCTGTGCTCAGGGCATGCCAAAGCAAATGGTGCCCCCCCTCCCGGCAGGGCGGGCCCAGCAACCCCTGTGCGCCCCCACACGCCAGGGGGGCCGTTGGCAAAGGGGTCAGCCTCAGGGAACCCGTCCCCAGCAAGGGTGCTTCCCGAGGAGCGACAGGGGGCGGCTTCTGGGGCCAGGGGTGCTTTCTTGCAGACAGGTGACTTCCTGGCAGACAGGTGACAAGCCACCCGGAACACGCCACGTGCCAGGAACCCCAGCCCCATCGCTCGCACTGGGCCAGCCCACTGTCGGGGGGTCCCAGCATCCAACCGCTGCACGTTGTGGGGCCCTGAAGGGAGAGACCCCGCCCGCCCCCCGCAGTCAGCCCCCTTACTTGGCTGGCAGTCGTCGATGTCCGTTTCGCAGCTGGCGCCCGTGAAGCCGGGTCTGCAGAGGCACCGGAAGCCCCCGGGGGTGTTCTGGCACGTGGCCCCGTTCCGGCAGGGGCTCTTCACGCACTCGTTGATGTCGATCTCACAGGTCTGGCCTGCGCAGCAAATTCCAACCGAGAAGCATCTCAGTGCTGCCCCAGGGTGGCCGGAGGACCTGAGCCCGTCCCTCCCCGGCCCTTCAACTCAAGAGTGAGGCCAGTTAAACCTAAATGCATCTGCGATGGAGCAAAACCTCAGCAAGGGTCTTCCGGGGGATTCCACTGTCAGGCTGACCAGCAACTCCGCCACTCTGGGCTGGGGCGGGCGCAGGGATTGGTGGGAGGGAGGCAGGGGCGGGACTTGGGCGGGGCGTGGGCGGGCTTGGGAGGTGGCCGTACGGCCCACCTCCTCAGCCCGTCCACAAGGCCGCGCGGCCCCAATTCGAGCCGCGCAGTCTCCTCGGATCTACGCCTGCTCTTCAGCGGGCGCAGATCCGAGGGGCACACGGGGGAGGCTGGAGCGCACGATCCCTTGCCACGGCGGGGGCTCCAGCCTCCACCTACCCAGCGCTGTGCTCTTCCAACGCTGGGCAGGATCGCGCCCTAAAACAGGCACAGGATTACCAGTCTCTAAAGAACGGCCCATCCATCCTCGACCCTTACAACTTATCAAGCCTTTCGGCGATGTCCGATGATTGTCATCTGATGGGGACGTATTTACAACCTACCACAAATGTTTCATTGATCGGCATCAACGGAGAGTCCTTGTCCCGCCCTGACCCGCCTATCAAGACCAGCCCAGCCCTAGGACTTGCCCTAAATGGTTGTATTCTGTATGATGAGCTTGGAATTGAAGCACCTTGTGAAGAGGAGTGACGTCTTAACATCCCCTTAAACTTTTTTCCTTTGGGAACTCGACTGTTGAATATTTCTGGAAGTTAAGAGGGTTGTGATGTCCCAACACAAGAAAGGCTTCTATGCTGACAAGACTGAACATACTTCCACCAGCTGCTCATCAAGGGAGATAGTCTAATGTTCCCTGTAATAATGGATTTTGCCCATTTTGTTCATTTGAGCCAGATACCTTCGTTTACATTCTTCTTTGCTGCCCTGTTTACGATAATTTATGAGATATTTTACTTGAACCGTTCTTTCCTCCCTCCTTGTTTCCCTTTCTGAGCCCCTTTTTTTTAATTCTTTAAGAGACTACCTGCTATTTACTACTATTTAGTAGATGAACTTTTATCAATAGCTGCAAGGCTAAATCTCTTGGTCAACCTTCTTAATCGTTGATTTTTTCCATATGTTTTTTTTTCACTGTACCGTCCTCTTGTACGTGTATTATGCCAATAAAGGTTTCTCAAAGTAAAGTACTGGAAAGTGGGGCAGAGAGGAGGGGGGGAGTGCCGTTCGCCCCGCCCCCCCATTTGCAGATCACGGTTTGCAGGGGGCCAGGATGAGGAGCACAGCTGAGAGGATCGATCCCTTGCGCGACTCTCCCTCCGCAGAACCAAAAAAGCCTCGAAAATGAGCCTGCTGCTCTTCCCACCAACAGCAACTGCAGCGGGCCTCGTATTAAGTAAAACTGCATCTGTTTAAACTGCTCTGCCCTCCTGCCACTCTTAGGGTTTGTCTGCTGGTGGAAGCCGGCAGCGCTCGCACGCGCGCAGGTCAGGAGGCTGACCGGGGGTGTCGATCGGGACTCACGGGCCGTCCAGCCCTGAGACCACCCAGGCGTTGCAAAAGGACCAACGGTTTGTGCCAGCAGGCGCCGGACGGCATCTGGACCACGGCTGCTGCGGGCAAGACCTGCTTGCGAACACGGCCAGGGAGGAACTTGCAGGGAGGAGACTGAACGGCGAACCGCAACGAGAGACGGGGGCCCCTCGAGGAAGCCAGGTGCGCCCCAGCCAGCCAGGCAGCGGTTGCAACGGCAGGCAGTAAATCAAGCAGTTGTGGTGGGAGAGGGTTGTCAGCGCTATCAGGTGCCTCCATTTTTGGAGCGGGGTGTGTGTGTGTGTGTCACACTTGACTCCGTTCTCAGTCCCGTGGTCAGCGCAGAACTGGCCAGGCCTGAGGCCCGGGACCCACCAAGCCTTTCCAACCTCTGGCCCTGGGAATTGTCTGGCCACTCACGGTGCAGGTCCCAACTTTTTTTCCCCTTTAAATTGTTTTTTGTAAGGAACACAGAGCGCAATCCTCGCCTGGAGTGAGGCCGGCACAGTTAGGCCAGCAAAGTGAGGCCAGCAAAGTGAGGCACAGTTAGGCCAGCAAAGTTTGGCCGCCGCAAGGGACACCATAAAATACTGTATGTCTGGACCGCTCTCGGAGTCAGGGAGGATGGCGCACGTTTCTGTGCCGGCCTCTCTGACGCCGAGAGTGTTCCAAACATACTTTACAGTGGCCCTTGTGCCTTCCTGCCTACCTGCCTGCCTTCCTGCTTGCCTGCCTGCCTGCCTTCCAAGCCCTTGTGGCCATTCCCCTCTGGTCCCGGCTCCCGGACCACAGCGTGTTCCCTGCTGGGACTGTGCTGGATTTCAAGCGATGGAAACAAGCGCCGGCCTCTTCCATGCCCCTCGGGGCAGAATCCTGCCACTCCGCCCTGACGAAGGCCACGGGCACGTCTGCGAAGGGTGTGCAGGAACGCACGAGCTGAGGCTCTTGCCGGAGACCAGGACAGGAGGTCCGAGGAGCACCCCGGCCTGCTCTTTGCTGAGGCCACGTGGACGAGAGGGTCCAGGGCCCCAGAGCACTGCTCACGGGACGAGGGCACCTCCCTACCTTGCCAGCCTGACGGGCACAAGCAGGAGAAGCTCTTGTAGTCTTCGGACTCCCGGCACTCGCCCCGGTTCTTGCAGGGCCCTCCGGCGCACGGAGCCAGCACCTCGCCGCACATGGTCCCTGCGGAGCGGGAGGAGGAGGCGGAGCCAAAGCGTCACCCGCACGGCCAACGGACAGCAGGAGCGCGGCTGGGGCTTTCCTCCCAGAGCCATGCCCAGCCGCCGCTGTTTCTCCCCGGCCTCCTGGGGTCAACAGCCAGGCTCCCAGACCGTCCCACAATGGCCTCTGGGCTATGAATAGCCATGCGCTCCCCCGCCCCCCCCCTTGCGCTTCCCTCCGGGAGAGAGCTGGGCCGCCCTGGAGCCTTGCCAAGGCACGTCCTCCGCTGGGAAGGAACTGGACGTCTCCACGCCAAGGGGACGCTGGGAAAGGCGGCTTTCCAAGCAGGGGGAGGCCCCCACTGCCCTGGCCGAGGCCTGGAGACTCTGGAACCTGTGCGGGGGGGGAGGAGGCGGGAGTGGGCTTCCCCTTCCGCCGGTCTCCCTTCCCCTCTGGCCCCGCTTTCCACATTCTCCCTGCCGACAGAGCCGCCCCCTGGTTATCTCCTCCTCTGCCAGGAGCAGCCACAGGCCCTCCTTGTTTTTCAGGGGCCCCCCCTCCCCCCCTCATTCCCAGTTTTTCCCCATGGCAACCAGCAGAGAGAGGAAAGCAGTCACGACTTCCTCCAATTGTGCGCGGGCCGCCATTTTGTGGAGCGGAGAGGAAGCAGGAAACGGGCAGGGAGCCTTTGGCTCGGCAGAAATTCCTCTCCCGGCAACCCTGCAGGCGAACTCCAGCCGCCCCTTCCCACAAAGGGTGTCGACAGCGGGAGCACAAAATGGTGTGCGGGGAGGGGGCAGGGCTGAGCAGCAAGGGGCTGGGGCACGAGGTCAGGAGGGGCTCCCCGATTCCAGCCAACTCAAGGCGACTCTCTCCACCGGAGGAGGTTTGCATGGAAAGGGGGGGGGGAGGCCCTTGCACCAGGATTGCTACTCGAGCCCCCTTTTCCCGGCTATTAGCCAAGCCCAAACAAGACCCTGCTGCTGCCCCAGAGACACAGAAAAGGCCTTGGGGCACCAAGAGGCAGGGGGCAATGTGAGGAGCCCCCCGCAGGTGTGGGTGATACCAGAGCAGCCAGGGCCGTCTTGCAGGCTTTGCAAACCACAAGGGATGCTTCCCAGAGGGCAGGAAGGAGCAGGGCCCGCCAGAGGTCTTTCCGCGCTTCCTGTCGCTGCACCCCGTCCCCGTCCTCCAGCACCCCGGAACTGGGCTCCCGGCTGCCTTCACATCCCCCACGACCAGGCTGCGCGCTTGGGGGCGCCCGCTGGGAGTCAGGGAACGCTCTCTCACCAGCATACGGCGGCAAGCAGATGCACTGGTAGCCGGCCACATCGTCAATGCAGGTTCCCTGGTTCAGGCACGGGTTGGAAGCGCACTCGTTGATGTTCGTCTGGCAGGTGGGACCTGAGGAGGAGGAGGAGGAGACGCTCACCGTCAGACCATCGGGCCCCAAACCATCTCCCGGCTGGCAGCTGCTTCCCAGTCTCACAAGGGGGGGGCAATCCTCCCCAGAACCCCTCTATCTAGCCTGAGGTCTGGGGGCCTCTGCAGGAGCTGATTTCACCCCAGAACCGGCCCCTCCGCACACACACAAATTATTCATTATTATTAAGAATACTTGTATGCAGTGGTGGGAGAAAACAGTGACAAAACAAATAACACTGCTTTCTGCACTTCTCATTTCTGTACAAAAATAAAAAAAAATTCCAAAATCTGCAAAAAATAAAACTGTTTTATTTTTATTATTTAGAAGGGTGTGCATGGCTAAGGACTGTGGCTTCATCAGCTGACACTGTATCACTTACCTGAAGGTAAATGTTTCCCCACGACCGAATGGTCTAGTTGTGACCGACTCTAGGGGGCGGTGCTCATCTCCGTTTCTAAGCCTGTGGAGCCGGCATTTTGTCCGAGGACAAGCTTCCGTGGTCATGTGGCCGGCATGACTATACGCCGTAGCACACGGAATGCAGTTACCTTCCCACCGAAGTGGTTCCTATTTATCTACTTGCATGTTTAGGTGCTTTCGAACTGCTAGGTTGGCAGGAGCTGGGACAAGCGACGGGAGCTCACTCCGTTGCACAGTCTTGAACTCCCAACCTTGCGGTCGAAAGCCCAGCAGCAGCGGTTTAACCTGCTGCGCCACCACGTCCCCTATCACCCTATCACTTCCCCAGTCCCCTTTTAAAGCAAGCAATTTTAATTTATAATTATAATGTGTGTTTTGAATAAAAACACTCTGCACTTCTGCCTTTGGGAAACACTGAAACCCGCAAAAATGAAACAAAACACCGTTTTCTCCCACTTCTACTCCCAGGCCACTTTTCAAGCAAGACAAGTTTACAAAGTAAAATAAACCAATAGTTAAAAAAGCCAATAAAATACATCAAATACTAAACTCAATCAAGACAATAATGTATCACCGTATATACTCAAGTATAAGTCGATCTGATGGATAAGTGGAGGGCAAGTTCTAAGCCAAAAACAATAGAATTTGCTTTGACTCATGCCTAAGTCGAGGGTGAAACTTAGGGGGCAGGTATGAAATTCTTTGAAAATGACTTACAGTAATTGTTCTGAGGCAGCAACAGAAAGCCAACCAAAAAAGGAGCTATTTCACATTCTTCTGAGGCAGCACAGAAATGGAGCTATTCTCCAAAGAAGAAGGGAGAGAGATGAAGGTGCTTATTGTAGTAGTAGGTTTTGTGAGGAATACAGCACAGCACCTCCATAGCAGCAGTCTTCATAATGACTACAATGCCCAAAAGCACCTTCACCTCTCTGCCTGTTTGGAGAAGAAGGAAAATGGATACCGGTTTTTTGCTTGATGTCTGTTGGTGCCTGAGACTGGTAAGTAAAATTGCTCCTTTTTTTCCTAAACTCCCCCCCCCAGCTTTCTGCTTCTTAGCCCAGCCCCTTCCCAAGGTGCTGTTAAGAGCTTTATTAACTTACTGACCCATGTATAAGTCAATCCATGCTTTCAGGCATAAATTTTTAGACTTATACATGAGTATGTACAGTATATGGCTGAGTTAGGACACCTGCCCTCCCAACAAGCCACAGAAACCCACCATTTAAGAAACAAATTTGGATACTGCTTTTAAAAACAAGCTTCACACCCACAATCTCAAAATTCTGTCCATTCTGTGGCCGAGAGGCCTGTTATGTGGCTTGTGCAAGGCCTTTGCCAGGGTCTTCGCCCAGCCCTCTGCTGGAGGAGCAGCCAGCCCAAGACTCGTCTCCCCATGCCTTGGCGTTTCTTTCTCAGGATTTGTGTTTTGCCCCTTCCAAAACAGCAACGTGGGCAGCATTCCTGTCTCAGGGGCTCCATCGCTCTGATTGTGGATCAGATCAGGAAAGAGCCTCTGCAAATGGAGGTCAGGGCTGGCCTGTCCATGCGGCCAACTAAGGCAGGTGCCTAAGTGGGGTGGAATCGTGGGTGTAGACACCTGCTTCCACCTCCCAGTGGCCTCCTTTCTTCCACTCTCCTCCAGTCCAGGGAGGGACTGAGGGTGCCAGTTGGCGCACTGCCGGGTGAGAGGGAGTGCAGACACCGGGGGGGGGGGTTTCTGCTCAGGAGGAGGAGAAAAGAGGCAGCTCGTGGTTTATCTTGCATCTCTTGGCGCCATTTCCCCGCTAACTGGGTCAAGAGGCACTTTTTCAAGTGGTGCTCCACTTATATTGAGACGCCTCCCTCTTTGGCCCAGCCATTACATTATTACCGTATTTCCCCAAGTATAAGGCGCACCAAAGTATAAGACGCACCTTAATTTTGCGGCCAGAAATTTGAAAAATACATCTTTGGGGCCGGCTGCTCTTTAAGGCAAGTGGGAGCACGGGCAACGCAGCGCTGCCTGGCACACCCCTTGAATAAGACGCACACAATTTTTAGCCCCCGGTTTTTTGGGGAAAAGGTGCGTCTTATACTTGGGGAAATACGGTACTTTATTTCCCCCGTAAACCGCTTCGTGAACTTTTTGCTGAAATGCAGAATATAAGTACTGACTGACTGACCCCCCCCCACAAATGGCAACTGATAAAGCCGAGAGAAAAGTCTTGCTCAGGCCACCTGAGCCCCTCCCCCCCAGCCCCCCAGCCCCCCAGCCCCCTGACCGCTGAATCCTTCCCGGCAGGTGCAGATGTAGGCTCCGGTCATGTCCTTGCAGGTGCCGCCGTTCGCGCAGGGGTTGGACTCGCACTCGTTGTTGTTGATGTCGCAGTTGCTGCCGCTCCAGCCCACGTCACAGTCGCACTTGAAGCTGGGTCAGGGCAGAAGCAGAGTGCGGGTGAGCCACGCAGGGGTCGGAGCTTCAACCCGCATGCACAGAAATGTGTGGGGGGGGGAGAGAGCAGCCTCCTTCAAGAGAAGACCCCCCCCAGCCCGGTGGAGGGGGGTCTCTTGTCTACCACTGCAAATGCCCACAGGTGCCGCTTTTCCCGATGCCTTTTTCCTCTGGACCCAGTGATGTCATGCAGGGGGAACGCGGGGGAACTCAGTTCCACTAGTTAAAATTAGGGCTGACTCCGCCCACTTCACTCTCCCGCCTCCCCCCTCCCAATTCCTCTGCAAAGAGCTTTTCTTCTTGGTTGGACGGCACTCAGAGGGTTAAAGGGAGCGACTCCAGATTCCTAGGGGGGCGAAGGCAGTGATGTCATTCAGGGGGAACGGACCAGAACGGGCATTCCGGACCCTGACGGGCTCCGTGGCTGGGTCCGGGTTCCCGACAAGTGCCAATCAAAAGTGAGTCCCTGTTCCTAAATCATGTGAATGACACCACTGTCTGGACCCCTTGCAAGGTAGTGTCGGAAGGACCCAAGACGGCCCAGGGTCCTGGCTCTGGGGCCCCAGGGACGGATCCTGTGCACCTCACCCAGCTGTGGCAACGGGGACACCTCCTGCCAGCCCAGCAGGGCCCTCCACGCTGCCTACCCGTTCAGCCCGTCGTGGCACCTCCCGTGGATGCAGGGGTTGCTGTTGCACTCGTTCACCTCCGAGAGGCACGTGGCGTCGTGGTAGCCCTCGGGGCAGACGCAGGTGAAGCCGTTGATGCTGTCCCTGCAGGTGCCGCCGTTGTGGCAGGGGTTGCTGGCACACTCGTCAATGTTGATGTTGCACATGCGCCCTGGGGGGAGGGGGAGAGCCAAGGGTGCCATGGCGCATCAGCCTCCCGAGCGACCTCCGAGCGCCCGCGGCTCCTCCCGCGCGCCCTCCTCACCTGCGTATCCCGGCTCGCAGGCGCACTCGTAGCCGTTGATCTTGTCGATGCACTTGCCGTAGTCGCAGGGGCTGCCCGCACAGTCGTCCAGGTTCACCTCACAGTTGGGCCCTGCCAAGGAGGAAAACTGGCATCTGAACTGGGCACGGGCTGGGGGTCTCCAGGAGGCCCCCAAAGGGAAAGGTTCGCCTGGCTGCTGCTCTCCTCTCCCAAGAAGTGTCCCCAAGACATACCTCCCTCGAGTTCTGTGTCTGGTGCCAGGGCCACATTTTAAGGAAGAGGCAGCCAAACTGGAGCAGAGCCAGGGGAGGGCAATGAGGACAATCGGGGGGGGGGGGCTGGAAAACAAAGTCCTACGAGGACAGGATGAGGGAACCCGGCATGCTTCACCTGCAGAAGGTTGGGGGGGGGACACGTGGGGACGTGGTGGCACTCGTCAGACACCTGCAGGGCCACCACATGGACGAGGGCAAAGATTTTGCTGCCCCAGTGAGCAGAACTAGATCTAATGGGCTCAAGCGGGATTCAGGCTGGCTTTCAGGGAAGAAATCCTGGACAGGAAGAGCAGTTTGCCAACGGAGCCGGTTCCTGCGGGGAGTGGGGGGGGGCTCTCCCTTGCTGGAGGTCTTCAAGCAGAGGCCTTTGGGAGACGCTCCAGAGAGGCTTCTCCTGCTTCGAGTAGGGGCTGGACTAGATGGCCTTGGAAGGCCCCTTCTGGCTCCAACCACACAAACGCCCTGCAGCTTGCTTCTGCTTCTCTTTCTTCTTCAGCACTTGAGCCCTCCCCAACACCTTTGGGAGTTTTGGAATACCCTCCCCTTAGAACTGAGAACTGCTCCCTCTTTGTTAACATTTCGGCGGGGGCTGAAGACCTTTTCATTTCAAAAAGCTTTTAACTGTTGACAGGCCGGCTGGCTGGCTTGTTACATTTTATACCCTAACGATCCACAGGGCTTGTTGTTTTTTAAATTTTATTGCTTTGTTTTAATTTTGTTTTACTGTATTGTTTTACTGTATTGTTTTAATATTTTTTTCAACGTTAAATTTTATATTTTTATGTTGTAATGCCGCCTTGGGTGCCTTCGGGCAAAAAGGCGGGATAGAAATCCAATTTAATAATAATAATAATAATAATAATAATAATAATAATAATAATAATAATAATAATAATAAT
>JAJKFI010000158.1:1029126-1041632 GCA_029204185.1 Lerista edwardsae | reverse complement strand
ATAATAATAATAATAATAATAATAATAATAATAATAATAATAATAATTTTGGTTTCCCACCCTAAGCCCAGACACACACACACACACACACACACACACGCACACACACACCCGGAGCTGCCACACTGCAGTCCCCCGTCAGGGGAGGAAGGGACGGAGGAGACGGCCAGGGCAGGCAGACTTACCTGTCGTCCCTTTGAGGCACAGGCAGGTGTAGCCGTTGTTCCTGTCCTGGCAGTTCCCGCCGTTCCTGCACGGCTGGCTTTGGCACTCGTTGATGTTGATGTCGCAGCGGTGCCCGGTGTAGCCCGGCTGGCAGAGGCACGTGAAGCTGGCCAGCCCATCCCGGCACGCCCCGTAGTGGCAGGGGTCCGGCTCGCACTCGTTGATGTTCGTCTCGCAGTGCAGGCCGGTGAAACCTGGGGCGGAAGAACCCGCGACGTGAGCCACTCCTCGCCACCTGATGCGCAACAGGGTGGATCACAGCACAACCGCCTATGAGTGTGGATCACAGACTCCCAGGGTGCAGTCCTAACCTGGAGTTAGGCCAGCACAAGGGCCACCGTAAAGCATGCTTGGACCACTCTCGGTGCAATCCCAACTTGGAGTTAGACCAGCATAGTTAGGCCAACAGAGTTTGGCCGGCACCAGGGCCACTGCAAAGTGTGTTTGGACCACTCTCAGAGTTACGGGGGATGGTGCATGTCTGTGTGCTGGACTCTCTGACTTCAGGAATGGTCCAAGCATGCTTTACGGTGGCCCTGGTGCGGGCCAAACTTTGCTGGCCTAACTGTGCCGGCCTAACTCCAGGTTAGGATTGCACTCTCAGGCTGGCCAGCTGGAGGTTGAGCTGTTGCCTTTGCCTGAAGATGCTAAGCAGGATCAGCCTTGGATTCGCCTTGGATGGGAGACCGGAAGTCACTGACAGAGCTTGTGGAAGAATGGGAGGAGTGTGGAGGAGTCAGATGACAAAGAACTGGCCAAGGTGTGATCTGTGGTGGACTGTGAAGGCTTAGAAGGTGCAAGAGTGACCACACATTGAAAGGAAAACATCTGAAGAAATTAAGCGTTCTGTGAATGGTACATAGAACAATAATTGTAAAAACCCCAATTGAAAAATGGGGTTTATGAACAGCCTGCCCATGTAAACCGCCTTGAGTCCAGTGAAATCTGGAGAAAGGAGGTATAAAAATACATCAAATAAATAAATAAATAAAATAAGCCTTGCACTTATTTTGCACTTGCACTTAAAAAGGGGCATCACCGAGCTTTTTCCACGGCTGGATTCACCACGGTGCAAAAACAGTTAACCAAAACAAAGTTTGGAAAAAGAAGGGAGAATCACTGAACCCAAAATAAATTTTATCGTTTTTTAGTTCATTTTTTGCTAAATTTTCTTTTAAAGCACCAATCATTTAAATTGAATGTTTTTTCAAACGGGGCTCATTGAAGCACTCGGGGACGATGGACTTCTACGACATGATGGCAGATGTGTGTGCAACGCCAAATTCCAGGGATCAAGATGCTCTAACGAGACCAAAGAGCACATGGGGGGCGGGGGGAGACGTTGCAGAGCTAAGAAGATAAGAACATAAGAAGAGCCCCGCTGGATCAGGCCAAAGGCCCACCTAGTCCAGCTTCCTGCATCTCGCAGCGGCCCACCAGACGCCTCAGGGAGCACACAAGACAACTAGATTACGTGCATCTCGTTGCCACTCGCATGATTCTGGCACTCCAAGGTAGCCTAACTCTAAAGGAAGGAGGCTGCATTAACCATCACAGCCTGCGATGGACTTTCCCTCCAGAAATCTGCCCAGTCCCCTTTTAAAAGCATCTAGACCAGATACCATCACCACCTCCTGTGGCAAGGAGTTCCACAGGTTAGTGACCCGCTGGGTAAAAAAGTATTTCCTTTTATCTGTTCTAACTCTCCCAACCCTCAGTTTTAGCGGATGCCCCCTGGTTCTGGTGTTTTGAGAGAGGGAAAAGTACATCCCTCTATCGACTTAATCCCTCCCGTGCATAATTTTGTATGTCTCAATCATGCCCCCCTTCAGGCGCCTTTTTTCCCTGACTGAAGAGCCCCAAACGCTGCAGCCTTTCCTCATATGGGAGGTGCCCCAGCCCCGCAATCATTTTGGTCGCTCTCTCCTGCACCTTCTCCAGTTCCCCTGTATCTTTTTTAAGGTGTGGCACCCAGAACTGTACACAGTAGTACCCCAGGGCTTGAAGTGCTTGAGGTCATTTGGTTTTCACTGAACCCGGGGAAGGTAACGGGGGAAGGAGACCCCTGCCCCGCAGCGCGACGGACGGCACGTGCGGGGGCGGGCGCCTGGAGGGGCGTGGTCTCGCACAGGGGCCGCGGGCAAAACGGCCTTCGGGTGGAACCTGGGCCGCAATCAAGGCAGGCCCCTCCGTGTTCTGGGACGGGACAATTCCAGGGCTTCCGGTGACTGCGGGATCTGTAGCCTCGACGGCCAGGCCCAGAAGCCAGCGTACCTCAGACTGGCCAGGCACCCCCCAGCCCCCCAGAGAGGGGGAGTGGCAAGACCTTAGTGGCAAGGGTGCACTAGCACACGGCCAAGGGGGGGAGGGACAGAGGAGAGGGCGACGGCAGGGAGCACCCCCCGCCAGACGCAAGAGAGTCTGGGGACCGTGACTCGCCTCTCCCAAACACCGCCCCTCCCTCTCCCCCCCCCAGCCCCCCATCTCTGCTCGTCTGCATGCAGCTCAGGTCCTTGGGCCGTGGCACCCAGAGGGGCAGGGGGGGGGTCGGGGCGAAGGGCTGCCAGCGCCCCCAGGGATAATAGCCAGGCCCTTTCTCTCGCCGTCCTCCAGCACTGAGAAGCAGCGCAGAGGAGACAAAGAGGGGGGAGCAGGGAGAGGGGAGACAAAGTGAGGCTTTGACTGAGGGCCCCCCCCCCGCACCAAGCCCACAGCCCGGCTTTTCATCGGCGCTCCAGCCTGGCCAAGATGCTCATTAGAGCCTGTTCAGCTGGAAGATTCCTGGCGGGATCCGCGCCACAAAAGCGCCACTGTTTGCCGTCGGGGGCTCATGCCGTCGGCTTTGTCCTCGGGTTTCACTCACCCAGCGCACACAATCCCGCGCCGGGGGGGGGGGGAGGCCACAGAAGCCCATGTTGTGCTGCCGCCTGCTCCTCCGCAGAGACGAGGGGCCGGGGGAGGGGGGCGGCGGCGGCGGCACGGAGGAGGCGCCCCCCCGGGCCAGCGTGCAGCCGGAGCGGGGGGGGCGCCTCTGTGTGCCGAGGGGGGCGTTTCCAGCCCTTGAAATCGGACCAGCAGTCAGGAGGCGGCCTCGTTCGGCTGGGACCCAGCTGGGGGTCAGCTGGGACCCAGCAAGGGACTCGCGATGCTGCTGCCCCCCCCCGGACCTGCCCAAGCGCTGCGACTGCCCCACCAGCTGGGTGGGCTACCCGGGGCTGGCTGGACCTGAGCTCGTGGATCCCAACCCCCACCAGAGGCCGCCCGGGGGACAGGACCCACCTCGGCCACCCCACCCACCTACCTTCGGTGCACTCGCAGGTGTAGGTGTTGGGGCCGTCCACACACTTGGCCCCGTTCTTGCACGGCGTGCTGGCACACTCGTCCACGTCGTTCTGGCACAAGTGGCCGTTGAAGCCTGCCGGAGACACGGGACGGGGGCTCGGATCCAGGCCGCTCTTGGGCCTGGGCCCAGCCTCCCAGGACCCTCCCAGGACCCTCGTCCTTCCTGCTCAGGACCAGGGCCCCTTTCTCCACCCCAGGGGCACCTGGTCACCCTGGACAGTTCCAATCACCTCCAGGCAGTGTTGTCATCTACTCTCTTGTAGACGGAACGCTGGGCGGGACTTAGAGTGATCGACAGCCCGTCGACTCACTTCCGCTTTCTTTGCGCTTTCCCTCGCCTCGGAGGGGGCGCCTGCTCGCCCAGGCACCCGGCGCGCCCCCCACCCATCCCCCCTGGCGAGCAGGCGCTCCCTCCGAGGCGAGGGAAAGCCGCGCGGGGAGCGCGAAGAAAGCGGAAGTGAGTCGACGGGCTGTCGATCGCTCTAAGTCCCGCCCAGCGTTCCGTCTACAAGAGAGTAGATGACACCACTGCCTCCAGGTGACCAGGAAGGAAAAACCTCAAGGCACGTTGGCTTTCCTTTCCGGTCAGATCAGACTAAGAGCGCAATCCTAAACCGGAGTTAGGCCGGCATAAGCTAGGCCAGCAGAATTTGGCCAGCCCTCCATAAAGCGTGTTTGGGCCACTCTCAGAGTCGGGGAGGGTGGCTCAGGCCCGTGTCCTGGCCTCTCTGACTCCGAGGGTGGCCCAAGCGTACTGTACAGTGCGCTTGGAAGAGGGTTGGCCTGACTGTTCTGCGGTGCCCGCTGCCAAGTGACGCAGCAAAACTCACAGCCAGCTGGAGGTGAGTCTCCCTGGCAAAGAGTTTCTCCGCGAGGCACAAGATCTCACCTGGCACTCAGTGGCACGTCTGGAGGGGGGGCAAAACGCCAAGTATTGACGGCGCAGCAACAAAATGCTTAAGTGGACCCCCCCCACCCGCTCACCACCAGAACCATACAGGGTGGCGAGAGACACACGGAGGAGACTCAGTACTTTGCGCTGCCGGCACCCAAAGGCTCATCCTGACTGGGACAGGACACTGGTGCTGCTCTCATGCCGAAGCGGCCATCAGAAAAGGGGCTTCTTGGCCAGCAGGGGGAAGGAATGGAGACCCCCCTCCCACCGTCTACTTCTACGCTTCTAAAGCAAAACCGCACCTTTGGGCGGGGGGGGGGAGAACTGAGGATATAACACCCATTTTTCTGTGCGGGTATTTTCTGGCATGATGGCTGGAGGCAGAGTTTCTGATCCACGCTTCTGACCCCAAAGCAGTGATGTCATGCAGGGGGTACGCGAGTACCGGTTTCTAGGATTACAGCTGGCCCCGCCCATTCGCCCGCCCACTCGTCGACTCCGCCCCCTGCAACATTTGAATTTCCTGCATGTTTGAGTTGCCTGCATGTTCTCAGAGCCAGGCGGGCAGGCAGGCAGCGAGCGGAACCTTTCCTTGCCTTGCCACTGAAAAATGAGTTGCTCTGGGGTTTTAACATGATGCCAGGCCTCCTTCACATGTTCTGGGGGTGCTGTGGAATCCTGTTGCAACTGTTGGGTCAGTTTAAAATCATCTGAGGCCTCAAAAAGGGCTTTTTTCATGTCCCTTCCTGCCACGACCTCACTTCCGGCTTATGACGTCACTTCCGGTGGGCGGGTCCCGACACGTGCCAATCAAAAGTGAGTACCTGTTCTTAAATCATTTAGATGACACCACTGCTCCGGGGGCTTAGAAAACGCCTCTGGGAGCAGAGCGCGGAGTGACGACTGCCGCACGTGGGCCCTGCTGGCTGTGGCCCCAAGACCGAGCCCGGCTCCCCGGAGCCCACCCAGTCCGGCATCTGGCTTAGCCCAGTGGGAAGCCCACGAGCAGCCCCCAGCCCCCAGCGGCAGGCTGCCTTCAGCACAAGCGGCCTGACTTGGCAGCCACAACTGAGCAGAGGCGAGACCTGCTCAGAACGAGGCCAGGATGGAAAGCTGCCTCCCCCCATCTCCTCCACCCCCCCCCCCCGCTTTGAGTACCAGGCGCAGAAGGCAGGCAGGCATCAGACCAGCAGTGCGCGGCTTCCCCCCCAGCCGCCCACTTCGACGGGGCTTAAGTCCGCCAGCCCGGCGTAGCCTCTGGGTGGTGGATTAATTCCAGCTCCATTTCCACTACAAAAGCTCTGCAGCGCTGAAGGCAACGCCATCGATCCCCCGCCCCACGCCTTTGCCTCCCCCCCCCACCCGCCAGTACCTATGGGGCACTCGCAGGCGAACTCGTTGATCTTGTCCACGCAGTTCCCGTTGTGCAGGCAGGGGCCGCTGGCGCACTCGTCCGTGTTGACCTCGCAGTAGACGCCCTCGTAGCCTGCAGGGGGCAGTGGCGGAGAAGGGGAGCCGGGGAGCCCCTCTCAGCGTGTGCTGGGGGGGGACACACCCCGCGGGCCCAGCGGGGAAGGCCCGGCCCCCTCCACAGCAGTCAGGGCCCCACCAGAGGTTGTGTGACGGGGGACGTGGGGCCTGCGGTGCTCAGGGACGTGTCAGTTCTGCAGCTGCCCCTGCCCCCTCACCACTGCCCGGGCTGAGGCTGCAAGCGCCTTGGGAGCAGGGGCTCCCGGAAGCCTTTTCCGGCTTGCTCCGCTGCATCTGCTCTGCACCCGTCTCCCGTGAGGCTCCCAGGCAGTCTCCTTCCAGCCACTGGACAGGACCAGGCCTGCAAAGCCTCGGCAACGGGGCCTCGGGTCATATCCTGCCACTCCGCCCAGCGGTGTTATGCTGCCGGAACGCCAGGCGGGACATCCGGGTGATCGGCAGCCCGCCCGTCACGTTCCGCCGTTTGCGTAACCAATTACGCCGCTTGCGTACGTTACGCAAACGGCGTAACGCTCCGGAACGCGACGGGCGGGCTGCCGATCACCCGGATGTCCCGCCCAGCGTTCCGGCAGCACAACACCGCTGACTCCGCCCCCGGCACGCTGCCTTGGGCCACCCCAGACTGGCACTCCCTTATGGCTTGTGGGAGAGGCCCCTGTCGCTGGCACTCCCCCTCCTCTGTGCCCCCACTTGAAGCTTGGGGGTGGCCACCTAGTCTAGGGTTCTTGCTGCTGCTGCTGCTGCTGCTGCATTTGCCCTGCAAAGCTCTCCTGCCGGCAGTCCACCAGGCGCCCAGGAAACGGGACAAGGCAGCTCGTTTTAAGAGAGCCCGTTCTGGGGCTGGCAGCATCTTGAGGGCTTAGTTTGGGTTCAGCTGCTTCTAACCTCTGGATTCTGTAGCTCTGATCCACTTACTTGAGGGCTACGTGGAGTTTTAAGTCAAGAAACAAGGTAGAAGCACAAGGAGTAAATAAATAAGCCGGGGGGATCCTGGGGGGCAGGAGCTGGAAAAGGTGCCCGTGACTGTGGCGGCGTCCCGGAGGGGTCGGACAGATCCAGACACCGGGAACGGAGCAGCTGGCACAGGAGGGCAGGGCAGAAACGCTCAGGCTTACCTGGCATGCAGATGCACTGGAAGACCCCGATCTGGTCCAGGCAGGTGGCGTCGTTCTGGCAGGGGTTGGAGGAGCACTCGTTCACGTCGATCTCGCAGCGGGGGCCCGAGTAGCCCTGCTGACACTGGCACTGGAAGGAGCCCACCGTGTTGATGCACTTCCCACCGTGCTCACAAGGGTTGGCACCTAACCGAGGGAAGACGGTGGCTAAGACTAGGCCAATCTGCCCCCCCCTCTCCCAGCCAGCCAGCCAGCCAGCCTCTGAAGCCAAGGGCAAAACTAGATCTGGCACACCCACGACCCTCGACCCCAGACTTGCATTCGCTTCCCCCCCATCCCTTTCATGGATCACTGCCTTGTCGTGGCGAAGGGGCTTGAGTAGCTCAATGTAGCTGTGAGCTGTGCCATGTAGGGTTGCCCAAGGCGGACAGGTCATAGTAGAGAGTTCTGACTAAACGTGATCCGCTGGAGAAGGAAATGGCAACCCACTCCAGTACTCTTGCCAAGAAAACCCCATGGATTACAGAACAAAAAGGCTAAACGATATGACACTGGAAGATGAGACCCTCAGGTCGGAAGGTGTCCATTATGAGATGGATAGAGAGTGTCACCGAAGCGATGAACATGAAATTGGGCGAACTCCGGAAGCTAGTGGAGGACAGGGAGGCCTGGCGTGCTGTGGTCCAGGGGGTCGCGAAGAGTCGGACACGACTTAGCGACTGAACAACAACAACAACCCCCCCATAACAATTGCTTTAAGAAATGGAAATGAAAACTGTGTGCACTGTGTTTGCGAGGGTGCGTGTTGTTCGCTCTACAGGATGCTGCTCATTTCTAATGACCTCTGCTCATCAGTGTCCCTGTCTCCTGTAGGAATACTGACTGGCTGTTCCTTTGTTGCACCTAGCGGTGTCCTTGTCTTTTCCTTTTCAATTTAACGCCCCGTTCTCAATGCAACGTAATACTGGCCCTGTAGCATTTTGCTGTACGCGAAATTTGCGACAGGCTCTGTCTCATTTTGAAAGATAGGAACAGGATTTCATGTTATGGTTGAGCATTGTTTTTTATTTTGAATTGCATATAAACGGGGGCACTGTCGTCTTTTCGGTGCTTAGGGCAGCTATTTTCAATCAGCTGGTCGGATGACCGTAAATAAAGAATCGGAATCGGAATCGGAATCTATTTTCAATCAGTGTGCCACGCATGGTCTGTAGCTGGGCCACGAGAGTTTAGCAGATTTATATGTTTTAAAATACCATTTGTTAATAGGACTGTCGAAAGATGCAAGCTCCCCACCAACAGCATGGTGTGCCTTGCCAATTCCCAACGGACTGATGGTGCGCCTTGACAACTGCCATCTTCTCGGTGCACCAAGAAACGGAAAAGGTTGCAAATGGCTGGCTCGGGGCCTCCGTGAGGCGGCCCTTCTGCACTGGCCCTCCCCCAGGCCAAGATGGCCGCTCAAAATGGCCGCCACGAGCTCCGGCCTTGCTTCCTGTCGGGATCCCTGTTGACCCCTGCTAACTGGACAAGAGGCACTTTTTCAAGTGGTGTCCTCTTATATTTAGCAGGGGGAGAGTAACTGTCCCTCTTCACCCCTGCGCAGTCTCTCTAGTGGCTGTTGCTGGCAGTCTGCCTTTTTTTAGATTGTGAGCCCTTTTGGGACAGGGAGCCATTTAACTTTATTATTACCATTTGCCTGTAAACCGCTTTGTGAACTTCGTGTTGAAAAGCGGTATATAAGTACCTGTTGATTGATTGATTGATTGATTGATCCCTCCAGCAGTTTCCAGGATCAGCTCCTACTTCCTCCCACCAGCCTCCCACTTCCTGCTCCGAACTGGGCCTGACTTGGACATTCCGCCAGCGGCCCGTTTCCCCCCGCTTCCCCCGCTCTGGGATCCTGGTCCTGCCCCCACTCGGGGTGCCCGGGGTGGGGGTGGGGGTGGGGGGGCAGCTTACCCAGCGCGCACTCGTCCACGTCCTGGTTGCAGGCGGGCCCTGAGTAGCCGGGAGGGCAGGTGCAGATGGCCTTGCCCGTGACCGGGTTGGTGTCGCAGTTGGAGCCCTCGTTGCAGGGGTTGCTGATGCAGGCGTCGTCCAGGTGGCACAACAGGCCTGTCGGGGGCAAACGCGGAGGAGGTCCAGAGGGGCTCCCCGCTTGCAGGGGGGCTCCCCCCTCCCGCCAGCTCCCTCCTTCCCACGCAGCCCCCGCCCTCTGCTCTCCCCGGGGACAAAGAAATTTATTTGTCATTACACTCACAACTGGGTGCAACGAAATGAGGTGCTCTTCCCCACGGTAAAACTAGACAACACCAAAACTAAAATATGCACAATCAACCATACAGCAATCACTTATACAAATATAAATACCCCATTACTTCCCACAGCATAGCTTCCACATACACTTACGACCCCGCATTTAAACTCAGTACTGCACTTGGATAGAAACTGTTCTTAGATCTGCTCGTCCTTGCTTTCAATACCCTGAATCTCCTTCTCGACGGTAATAGTTCAAAGAGCTGATGTCCCGGATGAGAGGAGTCTTTCAGTATATTAGATGTCTTCCTCTTACATCTATTCTTATACAGTTCTTCCAAAGAGGGGAGTGAACAGCCAATGATGTTTTGGGCCGTCCTAATCACCCTTTGAATTGGCTTTTGCTCTGCCACTGTGCAGCTCGTGAACCATGCACAGAGACCGTAGGATAGTATGCTCTCAATTGAACTCCGACAGAAGGTGATTAGCAGACTCTGAGCCAATTGTTGGCTGCCCACTGCCAAGCCAATCACAGGCCTGCAGACCCCCGTGGGCAGGATGTGGGGCCAGGCCTCCCCGCACATGCCGGGGACGGTGCTGAGCCCCAGCTTCACCCTGGGGGCCAGGTGGCGCTTCGCTGCAGGTGGGCTCTCGGCCTGCCCCGGAGTCCCCTTCCCCGCCCGTCCTCGCCCTCGATCCGCACCTGTCCGCCCATGGGGGCACTCGCAGTAGAAGGAGGCCACGCGGTCGTGGCAGGTGGCGCCCACGAAGCAGGCGGCGCTGGCGCAGTCGTCGATGTTCTCGCTGCAGTCCTCCCCGGTCCAGCCGTTGACGCACACGCAGTTGTAGGAGCCGTGGGTGTTGTGGCAGGTGCCCCCGTTCTGGCAGGCGTTGGGCATCAGCTGGCACTCGTCCACGTCCTCGGTGCAGTACTGGCCTGTGCGGAGGGGGGCGCCAGGAGGTCAACCTCCCGCCGCGAGAGGGAGCCGTGGCTGAGTCTACGTCCCATCATGCACTGGGACCGGAGAGGTCTCCCAGACGCCTCCCACGATGGGCGGCCACAAGGTAGTCCGTGGCCAAATGCTCAACGTGTGACCGCATGACTCCATTGATCAGTCTACGGGGGGGGTGGGGTGGCCCTGCAGAGATTCAGCCCTGGGAGATCCTGAAGGGCCAGACCCCGGGTCAGGGCGGTCTTGGGGAGGTCCGTTGCAAGAGCTTGGAGCTGCCTGCCTACACCACGGGAGCGGGGGGCAGGGGGGAATTGGGACTGTGAACGAGCACCCAGCTTCGAATCCTCCACCCACAGCCAAGCGATCCCATTCCGGTTCTGTGTGCCGGTTTACGTTTGGAGGGCAACTTCTGAAGTTGACCAGCAAAAGCAGACGCAGAAACGTTTATTCCGCGCCGGTGGCCACGACTGACTTTTCACCCCAGCAGCTGGTTCCGAAATTCGGGCAGTGGCGTCTGGATTTCGGAAGGCCCCCTTCCATTTCAGCTGACTTAGGGCGCAACCCGAAGGGCACTTTCCAGCACCGGGGTGAGGGCATTGCAGCTCCTTATTCTATCCCAGAAATTCTATTCTATTCTATTCTCCTAAGGAAGGGAACAAACATTCCCTTGTCTTGAGGAGGCCTCTGTGACTGCCCCCCTCCCCCAAATGCAGGATGCAGCACAGGCCCCCTGCTGGAAAGCGGGTCCGGATGGCACCCTTAGCGGTTGGGAAGGCCTAGATCCGCAAGACGAAGAGACGCCAACGGCTTCTCCCAGGCCCCTGATGGCAGCCGAAGTCAATGGACCCCTGGCCTGGAAGAGAGGGGGCAGGGGGGCACGCGAGCCCAGCATTCTCCCCCCACCATGCCAGTCTGGAGGCCCCTGCGAGTGCCTGGCCCGCTGCCCCCCGGAGCCGGCCCTGCGCCCCTTGGCCCCGCACTCACCGGTCCACTCCGGCAGGCACTTGCAGTTGTAGGTGTTCACCCCGTCCACACAGGTGCCTCCGTTTTTGCAGCTGTTTCCCGGGCAATCGTCAAGGTTGTCCTCGCAATTCTGGCCGGCAAAACCTGTCGGTTGTGGCGGGGGGGGGGGGGAGAAGGACAGAGAGGGAGGGGAGGGAAGGGGAGGAAGGAAACTCGTCACACCCATGTTGCCTCCCTCCACGGGTTGCAGTGGAGTCTCACTTCGTAGACTCAGATTTGGAGAGGACCCGCAAGGCCCACAAGCCCAACCCGCAGCCAATGAGGCTGTCCCCCCACCACCGCATCCTGGACAGACGCCCATCCTGCTTCTGCTCAGAGACCTCCTACAACAGAGAGTCGTCCCCCTTCCGAGGCAGACTGTTCCACTGCCGAGGCAGCCCCTGCCCTGGACGAGCCCTGGACAACTACTCAGAAACAAGCAGAGTCGAGTGGCGAGACTGAAACACAAGCAGGTGCTTGGGGCAGGAGGTTTAGTCGAGGGGGTTAAAGCCTCCGTTTGCCCGAAGATAAGATCCGAAGGTCGCCAGTTCGACAACACCGGAAGTCTCTGTGAGCAGCAGACCTTGAGAAGTGCGGCTGTCCATCTCATCAAAATTTCCGCAATATCTATCTTAAACCTTGGCTTTCTTCTTTTTCTACCTCCTTCGCAGACCCCTTCCCTATTCTACTGAGTGATCATTATCTCCCTATCACAGCATCTGTGGCTGGTTTCCTGGCTGAAATTCTGAAATTAACCCTTATAATCCTTCCAATTATCACGTTCTTTCTTTCATTACCTTCTTTTTATAACCAGTTTATATACTGTTTCCCCGGACTCTTTCTTTGTTTATGCCAATAAAGGTTATTGAAATTGAAATTGAAGAGCTGTCTCCAGCTGCCTGTGAGAGAGGAGTTGTGCTGGGCCAGCTGTTTCTTTGGTGGGAGCAGAGAAGCCATTTATCAGCCAGCAGGAAGGCAAGCATGTGGCCAGAAAGAAGGACTAAACCATGGAAGTTCCATCTGTATGTTGTAGTTCTTAAAAGATAGAACTTCTCTGTAATTTGTAAAAAAAACCCTTGCGGGTTTAGAGAAATAAAGCCTGCCTATGTAAACCGCCTTGAATTAAAGCCAGAGGAGCAATCTAATGGCCAAAGAAAGGCGGTATATAAATACTAGCATTATTATTATTATTATTATTATTATTATTATTATTATTATTATTAT
>JAJKFI010000158.1:1010245-1029116 GCA_029204185.1 Lerista edwardsae | reverse complement strand
ATTATTATTATTATTATTATTATTATTATTATTATTATTATTATTATTATTATTGGACGGAAAGGGGCGTCAACCAAGCAGACACACTGGGGCACTGCAGGCAGATGGGCAAACTGAAAGAGAACACACACACCCCTCCAAAAAAAAATGGCTCACGGAAGCTTTTGCCGGGAACCAGCGTGGACCCCCCCCACCTAAACTCTCTTGGTCCCCAGCAGTGGGGCCTCTTAGGTGAAGTCTCCGAGGGTCCTCTCTTGGGGGTGGCTTAGGCTGAGCTGGCCAATTTGAACCTTGCCTTTTGTCACGAATTCTTGAGGAGGCCTGAGGACCCAATCCTGTCCAACTTTCCTGCGCCCAGGCAGCCACAGCGCAGCCTTGAGGTAACGGAACAAATACGCCCTTACTTAGAGGAGGCCTCCATGACTGGCCACCAGCATTACAGGATGTGGCACACACACACCCTGTTGGCGCAGTGGCATCCGTGCTGGGGAGTTGGGCAAGATCGGGTCCCAAGTCCCTTTCCTATGGTTCGAGGACCCCTCTCCAGGACAGCCCCGTTTCAGATAACAAACTATTTCGCTGGACTCCTGGGTAACTTCAAAACTGCTGAGAATACGACAGTTTCCTCTAAACAAGCAGTGTGTGTGTGGGGGGGTCTGTCAGCGAGGCCACGTGGGGGCACCTGCAGTTTGGAAATTTGATTTAATGCTGTGAAGAAGCTTTGCATTTCCATGTCCCCAAGAATGCGCCCAGTTCCATCTTGCCCCTAATCTGTGCCTGCCATTATTCTGAACCTTATTTTGGAGTGTTTACCTGCCGAAGGCCGATTTGGTGAGCTGCCAACATTTTGATGACCTATTGCTACTACGCCGCATCTGTGCCTTGTTGTTGTTGTTCAGTCGCTAAGTCGTGTCCGACTCTTCGCGACCCCCTGGACCACAGCACGCCAGGCCTCCCTGTCCTCCACTAGCTTCCTGAGTTCGCCCAATTTCATGTTCATTGCTTCGGTGACACTGTCTAACCACCTCATCCTCTGCCGCCCCCTTCTCCTTTTGCCTTCAATCTTTCCCAGCATGAGGGTCTTTTCTTAAGAGTCCTCTCTTCTCAGGAGGTGGCCAAAAGTATTGGAGCTTCAGCTTCAGGATTTGTCCTTCCAGGGAGCAATCAGGCTTGACTTCCTGGAGGATTGACCGACTGGACCTCCTTGCAGTCCAGGGGACTCTCAAGAGTCTTCTCCAACACCATAATTCGAAAGCATCTATTCTTCGGCGCTCTGCCTTTCTTATGGTCCAGCTCTCACAGCCATACATAGCTACTGGGAAAACCATCGCTTTGACTATGCGAACCTTTGTTGGCAGGGTGATGTCTCGGCTTATTCAGGCTTAAACTTAAAAAAGTAGGGAAAACCACTAGGCCCTCCATGTATGACCTAAATCTGTGCCTTAACCAACTATTATTTTTCTACCTCTTCGGTCTCCCTGTACTGTCCATTTGAGGGCTGGGTGTCCTTTTTGCCTCCAGCGAGTGAGGTGAATTAGGACCCAGATGAACAAATAACGAGAGCGACCCACCTCCAAGTGGGGCCAGAAAGAGAGGAGGGGGGGGAGTGGTTATTTCACTGGGATGCATTCAAATGTCTAACAGACTAACAAGAACAACGTCTGCACTCTGTGCAGAAAAACAGAGGGGTGAGAGAGGGGGTGCACAAGCCAGCCCCTCCAGTGGTGTCATTCAAACAATTTAGGAACAGGAACTCACTTTTGATTGGCACTTGTCGGGAACCCGGAACCGGCCACGGAGCCCGTTAGGATCCGGAATGCCCGTTCTGGTCCGTTCCCCCTGAATGACATCACTGCCTTCGCCCTCCCCCCCAGGAATCCGGAGTTGCTCCCTTTAACCCTCTGAGTGCCGGCCAACCAAGAAGAAAAGCTCTTTGCAGAGGAATTGGGAGGGGGGAGGAGGGAAAGTGAAGTGGGCGGAGTCAGCCCTAATTTTTAACTAGTGGAACTGAGTTCCCCCGCGTTCCCCCTGCATGACATCACTGAGCCCCTCCCCCGCTGCTCGTGGATCCCCCACGTTCAGGAGACAAGAAGGGAAAGCCCCCAAGCCACACAAAGCAGGGCTCCCTAGGAAGGACAGGGGCGCACAGGGGGCAGGTTACCTGGCAGACAGGTGCAGTCGTAGGTGGTGTCTCCGGTCTGGCGGCAGGTGCCCCCGTTCTGGCAGGGCGAGGGGTTGCAGGGCACGTACAGGTGCTCGCAGTTCTGGCCCGTGTAGGCCTGCCGGCAGTGGCACAGGTAGGAGCCGACCTCGTTGACGCAGGTCCCGCCGTTCCGGCAGAGGGAGGGGCTGCGGCTGCACTCGTTGACGTCCTCCCTGCAGGTGGCGCCGTGGAAGCCCGGGGTGCACTTGCACACGTAGTTGGAGTCGAAAGGCACACACTGGCCCCCGTTGGCACAGGGGTTCGAGGCACAGGGGTCTGCCTGCTGGCACGTCTTGCCTGGGGGAGACACACGCCGGGCACTGCTGGTTAGCCGTGAACGCCCAAGCGAAAAAAGGGACAGCATCGAATGCAGGTGGGGGGGGGAGAGATCCAAAGACTTGCACAGAGCCCCTTCTTTTTTCCCCAGAGTCACAAACATACGAAGACCAACAACCATCGCAGGCGCCCGCGTCCAGCAAGGGCCAGACCAGTCTCGGGCATCTGCCCCACGGTGAGTTACTTCAGGCGAGTTACGACTTAATCACACTGGGCAGGAATCGATCGATCGGCCGTCGATCGTATTTTATTTATATACCGCTTTGCAACACAAAAGTTCACAAAGCGGTTTACAGGCCAGTTAACAACAACAAAGTTAATTGGCTCCCTGTCCCAAAACGGGCTCGCAATCTTAAAAAATAAATAAATGCAGGCCACCAGCAGCAACAGCCACTAGAAAAGACAGTGCGCTGGGGAGAAGAGGGACAATGACTTGATCCAAGAGGAGCACCCCTGGAAAAAGTGCCGCTTGCCCAGTCAACATAACCTTCAGCCAGAGCTCGGGGTGACCCCCAGGCAGCCTCCCCCCCCTGCCATCACTCAGGCCCCCAGTTCAAGATTCGCCACAGCCGTGGCAGACGCCAGCCAAGGAGTGGGGCCCCCACCCGCCAAGCCAGCCCCTGGAACAGGCACCAGGTGAGAGGGACACTTGAGGCACCCCACCACCACCACGGCCAAGGCGCCCCCCCCCACTCACCAGACCACCCCGGCGGGCATCGGCACTTGTACTCCGTCAGGGTGAGCAGCTCGCAGCTCCCTCCGTTGTGGCAGGGGCTGCTCAGGCAGGCGTTCTCCTCGGGAGTCAGGCAGAGCTGGTCGGTGAAGCCCAAGGGGCACGCGCAGGTGTAGCTCACGTCGTTGCCACGGACCACGGCCTGGCAGGTGCCGGCGTTCTTGCAGGGGGAGCTGAGGCAGGGGTCTCGCGCCTGGCACCGACTGCCCACGAACGGACTGGCGCACCTGCGGGGGGAAGGAGAAACACAGTCAGCCTCAGTGGTGTCATTCAAATGATTTAGGAACAGGAACTCACTTTGGATTGGCACTTGTCGGGAACCCGGAACCAGCCACGGAGCCCGTTAGGATCCGGAACGCCCGTTCTGCTCCGTTCCCCCTGAATGACATCACTGCCTCCGCCCCCCTAGGAATCCGGAGTCGCTCCCTTTAACCCTCTGAGTGCCGGCCAACCAAGAAGGAAAGCTCTTTGCAGAGGAATTGGGAGGGGGGAGGAGGGAGAGTGAAGTGGGCGGAGTCAGCCCTAACTTTAACTAGTGGAACTGAGTTCCCCCGCGTTCCCCCTGCATGACATCACTGGTCAGCCTCCATCAGCAGTGCTCGACCCATCACCCCTCGCAGGCGTCCGACAACCCTGCAAGGCAGGCCAAGGCGAACAGACCGTGACAGGAGAGGGGGCTGCTTTGGGCCAGCTGGCGACTGCAACCCAAAGGAAGGTGGTCCAGTGACTTTCACGGATGCCCCCCTCCCACACACACACACACCTGACATCAATTCCAACTGCCGGGTCCCAAGGCACACACAGCCATGCGCACAGATGCACCAGGAGAGAGGAGCATTGAGGCAGGCACAGGAAGGAGACTTAAAGGCCACAAGTTGCCCAACAAAGCACAGGGAACTTGGTAGGGCACCAGCACCTAGAAAAACGTGCCCGCAGGGCCAGTGGGCAAGAGGGCGCCACAATCCACCCCCTTCCACAGACTGCAGGAGGTTTTTGGTCTGGCCGGGACAGAACACCTCCAGAGTGCTGGTCTTGGACCCGAAAAGGCTGGGCTCCAGTCCCCTTTCAGGCCCAACGCGTCTTGGGCCAGGCACACCCTCTCTGCCCAGCCAACCTCACAGGGCTGTTGTTAGGGTAAAGGAGGAGTCATGTCTGCGTCTCCAATTTGAAGTTGAGGAAGGCAGGGCAGGATTAGAAAACGGCTCGTGTTTAAGCAATCACCAAATTTAATGAAAACATTCCTTTAAAAAAGAAAAATACTTTTGTTTCCCCCAAACAGTAAATGCTCACCAGAGTTTAGACCACCTAATAATCCTAAAGTGATATTGAGTTATTGTCGTTTTCTTAAAGTATTTGACAGGAAGAAAATGTTTTTTTTTCTCTCCCAAAAATAGTGAATTTTCATAATATAACCTGAATCCGAACTCTAACCCTAACCCCACATTTGGGGAGCAGAATTCTGTGAGCGAAATAATAGTATTGTCGCGTCAACGTCACGTTACACATTTGGTGAACATTTAACTAAATTTGGTGAACTAAATTTAGTGAATTCGGTATAACCACGGTTTGTTTTTGGACCATAGTGCTAGGGGATCACTCTTTAATTTGGTAAGCATTTAATTTGTTCCCTAAACAAACAAACAAACAAACTGGTTTGACTCTCAAGAGTTTTTGTCTTCATATTTACAGGTCTCCTTCGACCACTCAGCCTGCTCAGTCCAAAAGGCTTTAATGAGAATAGCAACACATTCATAAGACCAGCAGAAGATTTCTGCTGGATCAGGCCAAGGGAAATGGGAAATCTTGGGGAAATGGGAAGTGACATTTGCAGGCCCTTATAAGGCCTTCTAGGCCCCCAGAAAGCCTTGAAACGCCTCAGAGGGCCTTGTTAGGTCTTCCAGAGGCCCAAAAGCATCACTTTCGGTTTTCAGTGAAAGCTGCAAGTGACTTTTCAGGCCTCTGGACGCAACTGGGTGACACGGGAAGGGGGCGTTTGCGGTCCCAGCAGCAGGCACCACATGGGCCAGGATCACAACTGATTCTGGGGTAGCCTATGCCTAAAGCAAAGAGGTTGCACGTACCCATCCACCTGTCCAATCCCCTTTTAAGAGCTTGTAGGTCAGGCACCATCACCACATCCTGTGGCAAGGAGTTCTACAGATTAATCCCCCACTGCGTACAGGAGCGCAGGGGCGTAACTGTATGAAACGTATTGTGACGGCGCTGGCAAAGTCCTCGCAGAGTCAGAACCCCAGTTCTGACAGGGGCCGAAATGGGCCGCCAGCAAGCCCACCTATCACAGCTGACCTCCGTGAAAGTGTCCAAACCCTTCTGACCACCAGTGGTCACCACGACACCTTCTGTTATTGAATTTTTCAAGTTCATTGTGCCCCATGTGTGTGGGGGGTGTGCGTGCGCCACCAATCAATTCCCCCCCCGCCACACACACAGTGCTGCTGTCAGGCAAGAAGGTCGCGACGCATGTTCAAAACAGAGCTGCATTCCTCCCATTTTTGCGACCGGTGCAAGCTTTCATCCCCACAGGAGAGCTCCTACAAAAGGACCTCCGGGAATGCTGACAGCCACCTGAGGAGCTTTTGCACTTTCCCCTCCCTCTGCACACTTCTGGCTCTTTGCACAAACGCTTGCAGGAGAACGCCTGGCCCCACTCCTGTGACCTCCCTCAGGGCACAGGGAAGAAGCACCACTCATCAGTCAACTGTCCGAGGGGCCGGCTTCCCAAGGACAATTCTTTTTCACACACCTCCTCCCGCCCTCCCCCCAGCTCCCCAGGGACACCAGCCCCAACACTCCCCAGGGCCATAAATCTCCCTGGTTTCAGAGGCCACAACAGAGTTTCCTCCCGAGATCAAACAGCTTGGCAGCCCTGTGAGAATCACACCCTGGGCAGCTCCACCACACCCAGACCAGGGAGTTCAGAGGGCCAATTTGCAGAAGACAAAGAGGCGTGCTTTGTGTTTTCCTTATTTCCAAGGGAAGCTGCAAGCCTGGATTTCTGCATCCGACGGCTGCTACTCTTGGAACAGCCGTGCCTTGTTCACCCCAAATGCTGCAAATTCTTGAATGGTTCATGAGGGAGAAGACGAAAACTGGCCAGGAAAAAGATAACCATGGCACAGAGGGGGAAAAGCACACATGCACCACAGACCATCACGAGTTACTTAAATTTTTCCCCCCCCCAAAACTTGCAACATGCTTAATTTCATGCAGAATCTGACGCTCGGCGCAGAATACTGAAACTTGAGTTAAAACAAAGCAACAACATCTAGAAATCCTATATCCCCTTTTAACAACACATTGGGAAAAAAATTGGGGGCTTTGAGGAAAAGTTTCCATGGTTTCGGGAAAAAAAAATCAATTTGCTGATTCACCTTCACTGCCCCGGAAGGAAACAAACACACCTGTGGTAGGTTTGCTGAAAATCAACTGAAGAACCAAATATCCTGAAACAGCATCCCTGAATTTCCACAACAGAGTTTAAAGGGTTTTAAAAAGATATCCCCACAATGCAAGTTTCCAGTCCTCACAGTTGTGACAAATGTTTTGGAAAGCATGCAGGCAGTGTTTGATTCCCCCTGTAACCCTGAGCTCTGCAGATTTCAGAGAGGAAGATTCCATTCTGTGCTTGTCCACAGGCATTCTGCTGCCGTTTGGGAAGCAGGTGGGGCACGGTTGACCCCCCCCCCAGCATCGGTGAGAATCCTCCAGAGCAACTGCTCCATGCAAGCATTAAGAGAGAGACCCCGTTCCAAAAGTTCTTAGCCGCAAAAGCAAATGTGGGGTGGGGGAGACGCCACCCGACTGCCAAGCACACCATATGCTGGACTCTCCTCTCAGCAAGAGGGGCTTTAATTTTGACTGTCTTTTCTTTAGAAGCCCCCACCCCCCAAGACACACGTCCATCCATCAAATGGCCACTGGCCTGGGCATCTGTTCCCAGAAGCCAAAAGGGTCTCCGCCAACTGGCTCATTAAGAAGAAAAAGAAAGAAACCAAAAGGGCACCCCGTGTGAAGATGTAAGAACATAAGAACATAAGAAGAGCCCTGCTGGATCAGGCCAAAGGCCCATCTAGTCCAGCTTCCTGTATCTCACAGCGGCCCACCAGGTGCCCCAGGAAGGCATGAGACTACAAGATGCTTGCATCCTGTTGCCACTCCCTTGCACCTGGTACCAGTAGCCCAACACCTTTGTAAGGAGGTTGCACAATCCATCATTGCCTATAGCCCACGATGGACCTTTCCTCCAGATATCTGTCCAATCCCCTCTTGAAGGCATCAAGATGTACAGGCGGGCAGCAGCTTCTGGAGCAACTGGACCAGGGAACAGCTCGCCGAAGGTGGTGTGTGTGTGTGTGTGTGTGTGTGCGTGTGTGTGTGTGCGTGTTGTGACACCAGGGAGCAAATGTGCGGCTTCACTGTACTGCTATGATCACACAGTCAGCCATTGTGGGATTGCGTCTTTCAGGCGCACAACATCCAGAGAAGATTAACGCCTGGGAAACCACCACCCCCATTTCCCTTTGACCCAAAGCGAACCCAAGTTGTTGAAGAAGAAAGACAGGAATTGGAAAGCAACATGGAGATTCTTGCTAGCCCAAACGCAAGCCAAATGCTGCTGACCCAAAGGCTTCTGGGGAGGCCGCAGCAAAAGGGAGCTCTGTGGGGTCAGCAAATGGCTCCTCAATATGGATCGTTTCTACAGACCTTACAGTATGTCTTGTCCATCCTCTCAACCACTCAATCAACTGACAGCACTAGGGCTGCCCCTAAGTTGACCCATCAAACTTCTAAAACCAGCAGGCTGCTCACACCCATCAGGTTTCTTCTAGAAATCTGCCTCGCACTTGAGCAAGTTGAGCTGCAGCATAAAACTTTCTGGAGAACTCAAAAGTTTCCTTGTGCCTTTAGCTGGTCCTAACAAAAGAATCTACCCTTTTTCATTTTATTTTTCCTAACGGGTTTTCCAACCCAGCTCCCTGTGGTCGGTGTGTCCTTTGGAGAGGCCACTCAGAAGAGTCTCCCAGGATCCAAGTCACCTGACTGAAGCAAAACTGCCTCTGGACAGGTGCAGAGTGGAATCTCCCTCTTGGGTATAGGCTTGGGGGGCTGCAGGAATGCCTGCCTGTCTGCTTTCCAAAATATCACAACAATATCACAACAATGAGGGCTGGAAGCTTGCACTGTGCGGCCAGAAGGTCCACTGCAATTGCAAGCTTTCGCAGACAGTGATTGGGCAGGCCAAGATGATAGGAAATCGACCTCTGGCATAGCAATTAAATTTGCAAACGTATCGACTGGATGCAAATCCAAGAAACAAACGTGTATAGCAACATCTACAGCCGAAGCCGAGTTTTCGGCACTTTCACAACTTTGTTTGGACCTAGTGTGGTATAGACAGTTGTTAGTGGACTTGGGAGTAACTGAACAAGGGGCATTTCCTGTGTATGAAGACAACTTAGCTTGTATTCAGATGGCCACATCTGAAAGGATAAAGAACCGCAGCAAACATGTTGATTTGAGATACCAGAGTGTAAGAGAAGCAATTCAGGATGGGCTTATTGAGTTACATTATTGCCCATCAGAACAAAATGCTGCAGATATACTTAACCAAGCCGTTGACAGCACCAAAGTATGAGGAAGGGGTGCAAAAACTGGGAATGAAAAAGGATGTGTGTACTACAGAACAAATGTAATGTATGTGATGGCTTGTGTATGAGAGAGAGAGAGAGAGAGAGAGAGAGAGAGAGAGAGAGAGAGAGAGAAACATATAAGACTGAGTTGGTGGAGGAATCCTTCGCTTCAGTGTGTTCCCTTTGCTCGGCGTCCTTGGCTGCAAATTCCACTACTCTGCCTGGATAGCTTCACATCTATCCCTGACAGGAGTGACGCGCTTAAAATCTAATCACCTTTTGCACGAGCCAAGTCCATACACTTAAAGTCTGTCATGGCGATTCCAGAACGCCCTTTCCGAATACTGTGTTCTTGCTGGGCCTCTGATATAGACCTTTGTCAGTCAGCTGCCTGCAACACTTTTCCTTTGTCTTGCTTTCTTTGCTCTGTTGCTGAGCAGGAATATATATATAATATGTATGCATAATATGTATGCACGTATTTTCTGTGGAGCTTGTTTCAATATTATTCTGCCAGCATTGCTTTGCTTCATTATTATAAGCAGCTCTACTGTTGTGAGGTCCGGTCCTGGGCAGACAGTGACTGGGTAGACACCCCCCCCCCCATTACATCTCCCAGAAACCCCGACTGCTTCCTTCCCTCCCCACATTCAACACTGAGCTTTACCTCCTTTCTTGGGACTGGGAAGTCCAGTCAAGGAGGAGCACTTCACAAGCCTCTCTTCCTCCCCATGAGTATTATTAAGAGTATTAAAACATCACTTTTCAACAGGAGTAGTTCACAAAGTGGTAGCAAAATAAGAGCGCAATCCTAAACTGGAGTTAGGCCTAAGTTAGGCATAAGATAAATCAGCGAGGTTTGGCCAGCACAAGGGCCACTGTAAAGCGCGTTTGGCCCCGCTCTCGGAGTCAGGGAGGATGGCGCACGTCTGTCTGCCGGCCTCTCTGACGCCGAGAGTGGTCCAAACATGCTTTACAGTGTCCCATGTGCTGGCCAAACTTTGCTGGCTTACCTTATGCTGGCCTAACTCATTTTAGGATTGTGCCCTGTGTCAGTTCCCTGTCCCCAAAGGGCTTGCAACTGAGAAAAAAAACAAAACACCAAACAGTAGCGACAGCCACTGGGAGAGACACCAGACTGGCCTGAAGAGAGTCAGTTGCTCTCCTCCAGCACCCCACTAAATTTAAGAAGACTCCACTTTGAAAGGTGCCTCTTGCACTCTTACTCAGCATTAGGGATCCTCAGACACCTTCGCAGGAGGTGGGGATGGTGAAAAAAAAAATTCCTTGACCCAGCATGTATGTGGGATTCCTTGCCACTGGGTGTGGTGATGGTGCCTAGCCTAGATGCCTTTAAAGGGGGACTGGACGGATCGAGGGAGGAAAAGTTCAACGTGTGTTACGATGGGGAGTGCAACCTCCAGGCTCGAGAGTGAGCTGACCGCACAATCCCAAGTGCAAGGGTGTGTCAACAGGATGCAGGTTTCTTGTTGCCCTGTTGCTCCCACTGATAGGCCACTGTGAGAAACAGGAAGCTGGGCTGGATGGGCCTTTGGCCTGGCCCGGAAGGGTTCTTCTGGTGTCCTTACAAGCGAATGCAACTGACGGACGGCTGGGGACAGTCTGAGACCCAGGACTGAATGCAGCTCCCTAGCAAACACCAATTTGCTGTGGGGTGATGTACAAAAATGTTGCCCAGGACACTTTCCAGGGCATTTGTTTCTTCCCAGTTTCTTTGGTGGAGGAGGGCACAAGACCCCCCCCCTTTCCAGGCCCGGCTGAGCATCTCCTCCCTGGCAGGCTTTGCTTTGTTATTGCAACTCCCCCCCCCATCAGACTGGGCAACCCCAGCCAAAGCAGGTCTGAATTCTCTTCTCAAAACTATGGTGGAACTGGAGAGAGCACTGGGCTTTTGGGGAGATGTCGGTGCCCAGCATTTTCTAAGAAACCGACAATGTTTCAAGGACAAAAGATGCCGTTTGGCTGAAGTGGAGCAAGTGAAGAAGATCCAAGAGGAAAACCTAACAGAGAAGGCGGCAGAAAAAACACAGACGCCAACGATCCTCCTGGAAAGGCCAAGATAGCAGAGAAACGGGGCCAGCCCTCCCCCCCCCCCTCCAGCCCTAGCCCAACCTAATTGCTGGAATCTGCTGGAGGCTGAAGATATTTGCAGTTAATGAGGTGGCAGGATCCAGACCCCCTTGAAAGGGGAAAAAACGGGCACTGCAACAAAACCGGGGCATCTGCTGGGCAGACAAAAGGTTGCTGGGAGCAGGTGTGTATGCTAATGAGAGGGCAGCAGCTGCCACCCAGCCCAGCAGCTTCCGAGGGGGGGCAGGGGGGCAGGGGAGCGGTGGGTGGCTGGGCTGCCCCTCCCGGCTGCCGAGACTTCAGCTGGCAGCTCTGGAAACAAAGCTGTGCAGGCCCCCCCTTCCCTCCCCACAGGCCCAGGGGGAGAGTGAAGGCATTCTGGTGGCGCATGGGAGCCCTGCAGCCGGAGCCCCCCCCCCCCGGAGCTTCTCGCCTTCCTCCAGTCCTGGGAATTCTCTGCAGCTTCTCCCAACAACGGCGTCTTCCCCTCAGATGCTGCTCACAGTGCCTCAAAAACTCAAATGCGTCCTGCTGGCTTCCGGGGGCCTGAAGCGGCAGAGCAGGAAGGCCTGAGCACCTCCGGGACCTCGGGGGCCACAGGCCTGCCCCCACCCCAACAGCCCCAGGGCACACGCCACAGGAGGAATGTGCTTTTGCAGGATCTGGAGAGCGGAGTCGTGAAGGAGGGCACCTCGACCCACAAGCAAGGAAGGGGTGGTGGGGAACGACTAAGGCACTGCGAGGCCCCAGTGACAACACCCAAGCCTAACCTAGGCTGGCAAGCAAGGGGCTCCCCAGGGGCAGAGAGAAAAGCAACCTCTCGGGCCAGCAGTTCCCAAACTGTGGGGCTGCGGGCGGCCCACCAGTGGGTCACAACCCAGTTTTTGGTGGGTCACAAGACTGACTGGGCAGATCGGGCTCTGTGCATCGAGGGTTAAACAACCTGCCGCTTGGGGGAGGGGGAAGCACTGCTGCCCCATCCCCAGTGTAGCCCCAGAGGCTGGAGCAGCCGGTAAGGTGAGCCTCTTTCAGGTGGGTCCCGATGATGCTCGAGATCCCGACTAGCTTAGACAGAGGGGCAAAGAAATGCGGAGAGAGAAGGAGAAACACAGGAAAAACGGGGGGAAACGAAGAGAGAAAGTGCTGAGAAAGAGCCGCGCGGCCACTTCACACAGGGGGAACCTCCCTTGCCGTTGCAAAGGAAGCAAGATTAATGTGCCCGTTGCAAGGGGCAGGGCACGGCTCGCTCCTCTGCCCTCCACCACCACCACCACCCCACCACCCTGGTGGCTAGTTTGCCCACCCCAACAGCCAAGGTAGCCAGCCTTAGCCAGGACACGCCAGGGCCACTGCAGCCGCTCCCCAAGTCCTGCTGCTCCCCCCCCCACGGCCAGCGTGCAGGTCCAGGAGCCAAGCGATGCCCCCACGGCCAGCGGCAGCAGCCCTGCTCTGGGCAGCTGCACCCTGGCGGGATCCCGACTGCCTTCCTGGCGAGAGAGGACTGGGAAAGTGCCGGGGGCCTGGGCAGCTCAGAGGGCGCCTGCCACGACAGAAGCCCTTCCAGCGCAGATGACCTGGGCCATCTCTGCTCTCAGCAAGAAAAGTCATTCTAGCCAGTGGTGTCATCTAAATGGTTTAAGAACAGGTGCTCACTTTTGATTGGCACGTGTCGGGACCCGCCCACCAGAAGTGACGTCATAAGCCGGAAGTGAGGTCGTGGCAGGAAGTGACATGAAAAAAGCCCTTTCTGAGGCCTCAGACGATTTTAAACTGACCCAACAGTTGCAACAGTACTCCACAGCACCCCCAGAACACGTTAAGGAGGCCTGGCATCATGTTAAAGTGACCCAACAGTTCCAAAACTCCAGAGCAGCTCATTTTTCAGTGGCAAGGCAAAGCTCCGCTCGCTGCCTGCCTGCCTGCCTGGCTCTGAGAACGTGCAGGCAACTCAAACGTGCAGGAAATTCAAACGTTGCACGGGGCGGAGTCGACGAGTGGGTGGGCGAATGGGCGGGGCCAGCCGCAATCCTAGAAACCGGTACTTGTGTACCCCTGCGTACCCCCTGCATGACATCACTGATTCTAGCCCATAACGAAGGAGGAGAAACAGCCATGCCTTTCCCCCAAAGGGCCCACACCCAAAAGCTGGACGGAGCAGAGGCCTAAGGCTTGTCCGGAATGCGGGTCCTTCGGCCGAGGGACACGCTCCGGGCCCTGCTAAAAACAGGCTAAAAGCGGCTCCGGCGCCTGTCCTGCAGCCACACGCCGCCAAAAGTGTGAACACTTCAGGGCGTTGCACTTTTGTTGCAGCACATCTTATTTGCAGCAACTCTGAGCCGGGGAAGGAGGGATCGTTCGCAGAACTGGCCGCAGTCTGAGCAGCACCGAGAGGGCTTAAGGCGTTCATTTGATTCTTCCTGCAAATGAGCTTAAGGCGGCACACACTGTTCTCCCCCCCCCCCCACACACACATCTTATCCCAACAACCTTGACAAGGAGACGAGGCTCAGAGATGAACGGCGCAACTCTGCGAACGGCACGGCCAACGGAACCTGCCTGACATTTACCGTATTTTCCCAAGTGTAAGGCGCACCAAAGTATAAGACACACCTTAATTTTGGGGCCAGAAATTTGAAAAATACATTTTTGGGGCTGCCAAAAAGGCAATCGGGAGCACAGAGAACGCAGTGCTGCCCGGCACACCCCTTGAATAAGACGCACCCAATTTTTAGCCCCCGGTTTTTTGGGGAAAAGGTGTGTCTTATACTTGGGGAAATACGGTAATTCACACTTTCTTTCTTTAGACAGAATGTGGGAGTTCCTGAAGCAGAGTTTGGGTTCTCTTTGGAGAGTTGTTGCAGCCTGATGCTCTTCTCTTGCAAGCAGAAACGGATTCTTGAAATTAAACGCCTGCCAGGCACGAAGCGAAGTGCTGGGCAAAAGATGCCAGAAGGGGGTTAAGCCAGGCTGTCAACATCTCGTTTCGCAGAAACGGCGGAGACGAACGTTATTTGAAACGATCGGACGCTCCCACCCCAGCGCTGGCCTTATCAGAGTCGGAACGCAGGATAGGAGCCAACGGCTGGCAGATAAGCACCAGGCCTTGCCTGAGAAGGGGCCCAGATCTGAAGATGCTGGGCCAAGCAACCACAGGGTGCAAAGCACCAGCCCCCTGGGTGTCTTGAACAGACCCAAAGTGGCACCGTCCCTGCTGGGGGAGACCAAATCCAGCTATTCTCCTAGCCTCGGAAACCGAGTAGTCCCGGCACGAGCTCAAGGCCAGCAGACGGCTGCAGCCTTCTCAGCCCAGGCGGATTTTCCTCCCTGAGGCAGGCCAAGCGCTGGTGGAAGGACACACTTTGTGGCGCAGATGCCTCGATGTGCACCTGACACGTTCTAGCCAAGCTGGCCTGCAAGAACGACAACATGCATTTACAGGGGTCCCCACAGGAAAGGAAGACCCTGTCGTGGTTTTCCCATTGACACAAGCCAGCAGCAGGCAGCAAGAAGTCTTGCTTCCGAGCAGCGGTCCTCCAGAGCCCCTGGAACTCCCGAAAGGAGTCTCCGGAAGGCCCCTGGTGCAGGCGTCAAGTCTCAGGGAGCCCCAGAGCGCGGACGTCTGCATGCGCAGGAGGCTGCAGAGCGGAGCCCCATGTTGAATACAGGCAAGGAGCCAGAACGGGAGAGGCAGGAGGAAGGGCGGAGAGGCCTGCGGAGCTACATGCTGGACACAGGTCAGCCACTCCACCCTGGCACCACGGCCCTCTCGGAGCCAGGGGGCAGGACTGGCATTCCACGAGGCCACGGGACTCATCCAGGCGTCTCATCCTGGGGAGCTCCGGACCGACGCGGCGCTGCTCAAACTTCCCGGGCCAGCGACGTCCCTCCGAAGCGGACGATGCCGATGCAAGAAGCGTCACGCAGGGCCCTTCCTGGGTCAGAGGTCAGCCAGCGGTGAGGAGGTCAGGATGGGGGGCCAGGCGGCGCAGAGTGTTTGTGAGGTGTTGTGACAACGCCCCGGGGGCACCACAGCGCACCGACTGGGAACCGCGTCTCGAGCGCAGGCGGCATCACGGCCATCTATGCTGCCCGTGTTCCGACACTCCATAAACCGCGTCCGTTTATCTCCTTCCAAACAACACAAGTGTCCCTTTCTGCAGTTCGGCCGCTTGCAGCCCTGCCGCTTCCGGAACTCTCTTCCCCAGAGTGCGCTCGGTTGGAAGCAGCCCCGGCGGGAGAGGTGACTGGCGGCACCTCAGACCCGTTCCCCAACGCAAGCGTCTCCCGCTCCTCAGGGCAGCTCCTCAGGGCTGCTCTCTGGACCGAAGGGGGCCCAAGCGGCTCAGGAGTGGGGCTCGGGCCAAGGGGGCTCTGGGCCGGCAGACCGCTGCCCATCAAAGCCTGCCAGGGCCTACTCGACAGCCCCTCCCCCAGCCCAGCTTTTGCCCCGACCCTTCCGTGTTTCCACTGCTTGGCGGCTTTCCTGCCATCCTCCCAGCAACAGGTTTTGTCCTCCCTGCCCTCTTCGCCCTCTTCTCTCGGGAGCGGCTGTCCCCGGACACAGCCCCCGGCAGATGCTGTGCCGACCTTTCACCCCCCGATGAATGCAGAGAGTTCGCGGTTTTCCTTTCAGAGCAGCCAGCTACCATCTGCCACCCCAGGGACAGATGCCACACAAACACACGCCCCCCTTCTTCTGCCTGCCCCCAACATTCAAAGAGGAAACACACACACAGACACACACACACACACGGTACCAAAGAGAGGACTGTTGTTAGCTCAACACAAAAATCAGAAGCCTATCCTGGGATAAGGGAATATTTGAACTCAGAAGGAGAAGCAATCCAGAGTGGGAAAGAAGACAAACACACACACATGCACGTGCACATGCGTGCGCGCTTACACACACACACACACACGCGCGTGATCTCCCCAGACCCCTGCCCGTTCACAGGGAGACCTCAAAGTCTCCCCAGGGCGCCTCAGTCTTGCAGAGATGCCTCTTGGATACCTCCTTCTCCAGCTCCTAAGGATCCTTCGTAGCAAAGCTTCCAAATTTATTTATTTTATTTATTAAATTTATATCCCGCCTTTATGCCCGAAGGCACTCAAGGCGGCGTTACAGTAAAAAACAATAAAAACAAACTTGAACATTAAAAAAACAGTTAAAAAACAGTATTAAAATACAATTAAAAAATTTAAAAACAACAAACAAGCCCCGTGGATCATAAGATTAATAAGAATAAAAAGGTAACACCTGTCAACAATTAAAAGCTTTTTGGAATAAAAAGGTCTTCAGCCCCCGCCGAAATATTAGCAAAGAGGGGGCAGTTCTCAATTCGAAGGGTATTCCAAAGTTGGGGGGCCACCACCGAGAAGGCCCTCTTCCTGGCCGCCACCCCTCTCACCTCTCCTGGTGGCGGCACAGTCAAAAGGGCCCCCCCCAGATGATGTAAGAGTACGGAATCATAATCAAACTGAAGAACTCATGAAAGCCAGGATAGTGGACCGATTCGGGAGTTGGAATTAGCCCTGGAAGACCCAAGCTCAAGTCCCCGCTCAGCCACGAAGATTCCTGGGTGACCTGGGGCCACGCACCGTCTCTCCTACCTCGCAGGGCTGCTGTGAGGGCAAAAGGAAAAGAGGAACCAGGTAGACAAACTCTTTGGAGGAAAGGTGGCACACAAGGGTGAATGCATACATACAACTGTGGTTGCCATTATTATTATTATTATTACGGTCTGCCTTGTCAGTTGTGGGCTCTCTCTCATTGGAAATTTACAAGCCAAGGTTGGACGAACAGCCGTCTGCCGTTGTCTGCCCCAAGGAGGGGCTTTGACACGACAACCTTCAAGGAACCCTCGAGCTTCAACGTCCTGTGAGGTCCAGAACTTACTGGGCCCCAGTAGGAGGAAAAGGAGCCCCATCAATTTGTCAGAGGAGCCAAGTTACGCAAAATGTGCCCAACGACCACCAAATGTGGACAGTCACAGGGTTACACTGGGATGCGACATGCACTTGGGCCATTCGGCAACTGGGACAGGCCAGCTCATTTTAGAGCCTCGGCTGGCTTAAAGGTCTGCTCTTTGGCCCAAGAAGCAGATGTTGCCCTGGGGAGAGCCCCACTCCTTCAGCACCCCATCCGTGGCTCCAGGAGTCAACAACTTCAGCACCGTGTCAAAGAATCCGGAGGTGGGATACGTTTTGAAGGGTTCCGTGCTTCACTCCAGAAAACTGTCGTCAGTTTTTCTTGTAGTCAAGATTTAGAAAGTGTTGGTCAATTTTTCTTCCACATCTTGGTTAATCGCTTGAGTCAGTTTCTCAAAACCGCTCCTGCGGGGAAGCCTCTTCCCACCTTCTGGTCCACAAAGGGCTGCAACATCAAGCCAGGAAGTTGCATGTGGTGATGGCCCTCAAAGGCAGTGTTCCTGGCCCCCCCCACACACCCCCAGAGAAAACGTCCTGGCCACCCCCAAGGGTTGTGTTTTCAGTGTGCGAAATTGCCTGCCAGTGCATGTGTGAATTGGGCCCGTGCAGAAACCTCCAGGAGGCCATGCATGAGATTCCACCACCTCTCCCCGGCTTCCATGCATCTCTCTGTCATGCATCTCTCTGTCATGCAAATAGCTGCTCCCGCTAACCATGATCTGCTACAATCAGGATGGTGCTGCAGTCGTCTCCCCGCCCCCAATGGGAAAGTCTGGGGAAAACACATCAATCTGGTATTTAGAGCCTCTGCTTCAGCGTTAAGCAAACAGAACTCAGAAGCTGTCACTCTCTCCCTCCACCCCCCCCCACAACTCCCAGGTGAGGCTGCTCTCCAGCCTGCCCCTCCCTGAATTCCGGAAGCCCTTCTGATCACAGGGATCACCTGCTGGAGACTGGAAAGCTTCCTGCACTCCAGGTGTGGCTCTTTTAGGGACCAGCCAACCAGCCCCAACTCTCCAGGGCTTAATGATTGATTGATTCAGCCATTCCCACCGAACCTCCTCCGAGCTCAAAGTTTGAAGCTGCGGCTCTGGGGAAATCAAAGGAAGCCCTTCGACTGCGACCTGCCCCTGGAAGACAGCCAAGATAGGGTGGCAGCACTCCTCAGATTAAAGATTAAAAGAGGAGGGCTTTCACCATGCCCGGGAGGGGGTCGAAGGACTGGCTCAGCGCAAGGAAAGATCCTGCCAGCGTCCTGTGCAGAAATGGCCGGTCAACAACCAAAGATTTCACAGCATCAACCAGTTGCTTGTTGTCAAACTGTTTCCAGGCACTTTTGGAGAACTTGGGGAGGGGGAGTGCTCCAAAACGAGAAGAAGTCTTGAAGAGGTAGAGACTTTCTCCCAAGACAGAGTTCCAAAAGCACCGGTCCCAAGAGCATTTTCACTTGCAAGGAAGGAACTGCAAACACAGCCCCCAGACCCAAAATTCTGTCTGCACCCATTGCCAACAGGGTCTATCAGAAGCCGACAGAAATAGACCAGACAGATCCCTTGGCTGCCGATGGCACCACTATAAACTGAACAGGTCAACGGTAGACCACGACCCTTTTGGGGAAAGCAAACCAGTTCATGTCGCTACATAAACTGGTTTGGAGCTGTAGAGGATGCCAGTCTTGACCACTAATGCACGGCTTCCATGCAGGTGCCCACTGCCACGGAAGCCGCAAGCAGGTTTCTAATGAGCACCAAGTCCAGTGGTGTCATCTACAAACAAGGAATGGGAACACTGGGCGGGAATTGGGCGGGAATTCCGCGTGATTGGCAGCCCCCCCGTTCCGTTCCACGGCTGCCCTGGCCTCGCAGGGGGGCTGCCCCTGGTTTGCGCGCCCCACCGCTACTCACCCAGGCTCCGGCGCGCCCCCCACCC
>JAJKFI010000158.1:995424-1009071 GCA_029204185.1 Lerista edwardsae | reverse complement strand
GTTCCCGTTCCTTGTAGATGACACCACTGAGCAAGTCCCCTGTGCAGAATCACATGACCCATGCTGTGCAATGGTCTGATATTTGTATGTTTTCCATATTTTTATCCCACCCAAGCCAGACCCCCAGCTGCCCCTCCCCATCTCCGTCTCCCTGGGTCCAAAAAGCGGACAGTCGACGCAGCGCACAGACATGCACCTCTCGCCGTCCAGGTCACCCTTCCTCGTCTCCTTCCGCAAGCCGAGACCTGCCGGCCCAAATGCAAAACTGCCTGACCAAGGCGGGAAAGCAGTGAGACGGAAGAGTCGCTCAAAGTGCAGGTGAGGGGCGACCCACAGGAACCCAAGCAGAAAACGGGCTGCAGGAAGCAGGGGTGGTTCCTTAAGGAAACACTCAGTTGCAGGCGGCATCTAGTCTCAAATCGCAAACTGCCAGCCTTTAAGAACATAAGAACATAAGCAGAGCCCTGCTGGATCAGGCCAAAGGCCCATCTAGTCCAGCTTCCTGTATCTCACAGCAGCCCACCAGGTGCCCCAGGGAGGCACGAGACAACAAGATGCTTGCATCCTGTTGCCACTCCCTTGCACCCAGTACTCTGAAGTAGCCTACTGCTAATGTAAGGAGGTTACAACCCATCATTGCCTATAGCCCACGATGGACTTTTCTTCCAGAAATCCGTCCAATCCCTCTTAAAGGCATCCAGACCAGATGCCATCATCCTGTGGCAAAGAGTTCCACAGATTAACTACCCGCTGGGTAAAAAAGTACTTCCTTTTATCTGTTTTAACGGGGACAAAACAAGACTCATCCCAGAAGAGCCCGCTTTCCTTTTCCTGGCCTGCATGTAGGGGAGGAGTAACTTCGGAGTCCCTTTCCTTCCCCTCCCCAAGGAACAAGTGGGTGGGAGGAAGAAAAAACCCTGCGCAGTGGTGCAGACGGAGATTGGCCAACAGACTTCTGGACAGGGAGTTCCTCTTGCCAGGAAACAGGCGAGGAGGGAGGCAGGCGAGACGCTGCCGCTTCCGAATGGGAAGGAGAGGAGCCGCTTCTGAATGGGACGGCCACCGAGGGCCATTCACAAAAGGCGGCTCCGCGGCCAGCCCCACCACTTGCGTCCATCCTCAAAAAAAAAATCGCTGCAGCCGCTTTTATCGCCCCATCTCTCAACTGCGTCGTGCTGCAATTTGGAGCACCATTTTCAACGCGGGGGGGGGGATCATCACCACCACCTGCCGCCTGCTTTAAAAAAAATGGTGTCCGGAGCTCAGTTTGGACGGGGGGGACGGGACGCATCTGGGGAAGGTCTAAGCACTTGAATTAGCTTCAGTTCAGGGGTCAGCCTCCTTTCCAGGGACTCCTCATTCCCACTGCCTCCCCTCTGCCTCCCCAAAGAGAGCCTGAAGCATCTGCCTTGCTTCACCGACCTCCAGACAAGCCTCAGGGAAAATCAGCGGAGCCCCTGCCAGTGAGCCGGAACATTCCGCCCTGGCCAAATTCAGCCAGGCCCGGAGTCCTGTGTCAACACGGCCAGCCCAGACAAAGGCAGAGCCTCTGCCCTCAGGGCCGCTCGCCGGCATTCCTCGGGAGGGTCTCTTAGAAACCCACCTTTTATGGGGAACAGCAGGCATTCCGTCCGCTCGCCCGCAGCCCTGACTCTTGACTTTGAGGCCTGGACGCAGCCCTATGTTTAATAGGGGCTGGTTGGGGGTGGGAGGAGGACTCCGGACTGCCCTCCCCGCTTCCTCCAGGGGCATCCCAGCGCAGGGTCAGTCAGGAGGGCCTTTCCCCCTTGTCCCCCCACCCCCCACTCATGGCCTCCAAAAGGTCCTGCAAGACCCAAAACTGAGCAACCGTCAGCAAAAGGCAACTCGCTGCTTCCAGCTACTCCGCAAGCGTTGCCCGCAGCACTGGGGCTGGCTGCAACTCTCTGAAGCCCCCTTGCCTGCTTACTGGCCGCAGAGCCCGACCCGCTTGTGAGGCACATGCAGTGATGTCATGCAGGGGGAACGCGGGGGAACTCAGTTCCACTAGTTAAAATTAGGGCTGACTCCGCCCACTTCACTCTCCCTCCTCCCCCTCCCGATTCCTCTGCAAAGAGCTTTTCTTCTTGGTTGGCCGGCGCTCAGAGGGTTAAAGGGAGTGACTCCGGATTCCTAGAGGGGCAAAGGCAGTGATGTCATTCAAGGGGACCGGACCAGAACGGGCGTCCCGGATCCTAACGGGCTCCGTGGCTGGTTCCGGGTTCCCGACAAGTGCCAATCAAAAGTGAGTTCCTGTTCCTAAATCATTTGAATGACACCACTGGGCACATGAGCTGCACTGCAGCAGCAGGACACTGAGCGCCCCCCCAAGCCTTGACACCCTCCTCAAAGTCCACCACACCTGCAAAGGGGGGGGGAAGGTGTGACATGCGTAATGTCCTGAGGGGAAAGGGGAAGGAGAGTGAGAGCGAGAGCAACCAGTTTGGAAACCCTCCAGTGCGCATGGAAAAGCCCGTTAAGGGGGCCATGATTTATGTGCGTGTAAAATGGTTGCAACTAAGCCAGGCATTAAACATCCCCATTAAACCTGACTCCTCCCCCCCCGCCCCGGATCTCCACTCACCGCCTCTCTCACTGGCTCAGGAGGGGAGTTTAACTGGCATGCAAGATTTTTATCACTCCAGGGGCGAGAGGCGCAGGGAGGGAGGGAGGGAGGGCCGGGCATTCAACACCTGCTCACATCAGAGCCCGTCGTTCCCACCTCAGCCACCGTCGCCCCACGATGAGCGATGCTCAGCTCCGAAGACACTTTCCTCACCCAGGAGAGGGAGGCCGAGTCTTCGCAAGGTTTGGCCCAGGGCGACCCGGCTCTGGCTTTGAGTCTGTGGCTACGAGCTCTGCCTCCACCCCTGCAATGACACAGCCGTGCAGAAGCCCCTCTCCCCCAGAAGCCTCCAGCCGAGAAAGGGGCTGCTTCAGTGATGTCATTCAGGGGGAACGGACCGGAACGGGAGTTCCGGATCCTCACGGGCTCCGGGGTTGGTTCCGGGTTCCCGACAAGCGCCAATCCAAAGTGAGTTCCTGTTCCTAAATCGTTTGAATGACACCACTGGGCTGCTTCCTTCCAACCAACATGCGGCGCACATGTGCTGGGTCTCGCTGGGCAGAGCTCCTTCCCGCCCCCCCTGCCAGCTACCTGGCACCCTGCAGCTCCCTGGGCTTCGGACCCTCGCCCTGCCCACTTCCTTCCTTGCTTCCTGTTCTTCCCTGAACACCAGAACAGTAAAATTGAGAGTGCAAACCTCACCTGCAGTTCGGCCAGCACAGTCAAGCCAGCAAGGTCTGGCCACTATAAAATGCGTTTGGACCACTCTCTGAGTCAGGGAAGATGGCGCAGGTCTGTGTGCCGGCCTCTCTGACTCCAAGAGTGGTCCAAACATGCTTTACGGTGGCCCTCGTGCCGGCCAAACCTTGCCGGCCTCACTCCAGGTTAGGACTGCGCCCTTACAGACGAAAACTGCACACTTTGGGGGGGGGGAAGGGTCGTGCATTGTCTCCAGAGGATGAATTATCGCCCTGACCTTTGAATCATTCAACAGCCACCCTTGCTCGGCTGCAGAAATGGCGGGCGAGGCCGGAATTCCCTGGGAAACACACTGGAAAGCCACACCGAGTCCTCTCACATTCTTGAGGGAGAACGACAAACCCCGGTGGGGCTCGCCAAAAAAACATGCGCAGTTGAAGTCTCTCTGCACATCTCAAGTCAGCCTGGAAGAGCTATATATAGTTCAGGGGAACTTTCACAACTTCTTTGCATTGCAAATCTCAGCGGCTTCAAGGCGAGAGAGAGAAGGAGGCTCCTCGCAGGTAGCGCTCGCCCCAAAATGCACAGAGCAAGCTTCCAACAGGCCTGCCTGGCAGTGGGCGCACCAGGATCCTGTCCCGCACAGAAAAGGCACAAAGCCCACTTCCTAAAAATGCCAGCCTGCAAAAACAACTTTTAAGCAAACAAACAAAACCCAAAAGACCCCTTTCCAGCCCTTTTACATTTCTGAAGGGAGAAGAAGAGGAAAAGATGAGTGCCCCGGACCCTTGCCCCTCCCCAGGACACAAAGCAGCATTATGCCAACTCAGAAAAAACAGTCATAAGAACATAGGAAGAGCCCCGCTGGATCAGGCCAAAGGCCCATCTAGTCCAGCTTCCTGCATCTCGCAGCAGCCCACCAGATGCCTCAGGGAGCCCAGGAGACAGCAAGATGCCTGCATCCTGCTGCCACTCCCTGGCACCCGGTACTCTGAAGTAGCCTACTGCTAATGTAAGGAGGTTGCCCAACCCATCATGACCTATAGCCCACGATGGACTTTTCCTCCAGAAATCTGTCCAATTAAATCCCCTTTTGAAGGCACCTAGGCCAGATGCCACCACCACCTCCTGTGGCAAGGAGTTCCACAGCTTAATTACCCGCTGGTTAAAAAAGTATTTCCTTTTATCTCTCCCAACACTCAAATTCAGCGGATGCCCCCTGGTTCTGGTGTTGTGAGAGAGGAAAAAGAACACCCCTCTATCGACTCTATCCCTTCCGTGCATAACTGTGTATGTCTCAATCACTTGGGAGAGCTGCTTTGCGCGACCAAGAAAGGGGACAGTGTGACACACACAAGTTGCGGAGCCCAGGTTTTTCTCGACACAGGCTTTATCCACACGGTCTTTTTGCCAGTCAGCGCCGCTCTGCCGAGCCCACCAGACACACTGCCCCCAGCACACCGTCACGGGAAGCATTCACAGGCTGCTGGCAGGGAAGGCGGCACGGCAGAGCCCCTGCCGAATGCCAGTCCTGGGCCAGGAAGCGTGCCAAGGGATGCCGGGGTCTCCCAAGGGGGTCAGTTCCTCTGGGTCTGGACAGGAGGCCAAGCCACTCCCCCCCCACACACACACAGCGCGCAAAACGCACTTTCTGCAGATGGCTCAGAACTCCATCGGAGCACATCTGGAGCAGCTGCACAGCCTAGCGGGATCTCGAAGGCAGAACCCCCAAATCCCCCCGCAGGCTCCAAGTGGAGCTCTGGCCCAGGGAGGGAGGCGGCTAAAACGAGTCATGTGGCAAGACCTGCACAACACACACACACACACACACACACACCCCAGGGCCCCATTACCAGCTTCTGGGTCAGAGGGAGTGTCCCTGCTGCCTCCCATTTGCTTCTTTCCAGGAACTGGACTTCCTGGCCGGAGAGGAGTTTGTCCCTCCGCCAAGGCCATTTGTCAATCGGATGGCAAAGGCACCAATGCCAATTCTCACTGCCGGAATACGTTTGGGTCACCCACAGCTAGCCACCCTTCGTTGGCTCGCCGTCTCCTCATCCTGCCACACCTGGGAAGACCCCGCGGTTTTGCACAAAAGTTTTGTACCAATGAGAAAAATCCCAAGAGGCTCGAAAAGCACCGCAGACCAGAACTTTCTGCAGACTCAGGGGTTTAAACCCATCGGCAGTGCTCTGCAGCGACTCCTGCCCCCCAGCGTCCCAACCAAGCGCTTCGGCACAGGCAGAGTCCGTCTTATCTGGGGCTTTTTCTGGGTTAAGAAGATTTAGCCGAGAGGGTTAATGCCTCCGTTTGCCCGAAGATAACAGCTGAAGATCTGAAGGTCGTGAGCTCGGGACTGCCGGAAGTCTCTGTGAGCGGCAGACCTTGCAAACTGCGGCTGATTAAAAGCCGAGTTCCAGCTGCCTCGTGGGAGGAGGAGTGTGCTGAAGTCAGCTGCGTCTCTGGTGGGAGCAGGGAAGCCTCTTATCAGCCGGCAGAAGACAGACAGACGGGTGGCTAAGAAAGAAGGCTAAATCCAGAAAGAAAGATCTGTACGAGTGTTGTTCTTGAAAGACAGAACATTTCTATAAATTGTAAAAACCTTCAGGTTTATGAATAAAAGTCTGCCTATGTAAACCGCCTTGAGTTACAGTCATTAGAGAAATCTAGTGATCTTAAGAAAGGCGGTATATAAATACATTTTTTAATTATTATTATTATTATTATTTTGCACAGGGGCAATAATGCCGTGCCAACTTCTGGACAAGCAACCTGTGTAAGCCCCGCACTGTTGTGAAAGTGCCGTCTCAACCACCAACCTGAAGAGGGATTCACTCTTTGGACCAGCAAGTCACTTTGCTCTCCGGAGCCCTTTCCCCTCCTGGGAATGGTCTCGTGGGGGGGGGGGGCTCTGAGGAATACACACTGGGACACCCCACTCTGGAGCTCCTGTGCAAACGCTCAAAGCCTGACTGCCTTAAAAACCACACCTGCACTCGCACAGAGTTTTGCTCCTCAACACCAGCCACTTAGAAATAGACCGAAGATCCTTTCGCGTGCCCAGGTCTCTAATTCCTGCCACAGGACAGGAGGTCACAGGGGGACACAGGCTGGGGAACACCCCACAGTCACACACACACACAGACACACACACACACACACACACACTTGCTCTTGCAACTGAGGACGTCCAAAGAGCCCTGCTGGATCAGGCCAGAGGCCCATCCCATAACTGCCCACCTGACGCCCTGAGTCTGGGCAGCGGCTCTGCCCTGCCCAGCCTGGCATGTGGCAAATTGGGCAGCAGGATTCGCCTCCCACGCTGAACCCTACGCAGCCGTTTCCAGGATCCCAGCGGCAGAAACTCGGCAAAGGCGTCATCTCTTCCTTCGTCTTCCTGTTGACCCCACCAACCACTGCTTAGAATTGCAGCTGTTCCTGACCTGCAGCCAAGACCCCAAGATCCCTTCTGGATCAAGCCAAAGGCGGCTCGTCTAGTCCAGTTTCCTGCCTCTCAGTGGCCCACCAGATACCTGGGAGCACTCAAGACCACAAGAGACCTGCATCCTGCTGCCACTCCCTCGCATCTGGCATTTGGATACAGCCCACTTCTAAAACCAGGAGGTGGCCCATACCCACCGTGGCGTGCAACACGTGACAAATGTTTCCTCCCTCAATCTGCCCAATTCCCCTTTTAAAGGCCTTTAGGCCAGATACCATCACCACATCCAGTGGCAAGGAGTTCCACAGACTGGGTAAAGAACTATTTCCTTTTGCCTGCTCTAAAGTCTCCCAACACTCAATTTGAGTGAATGTACCCTGGTTCTGAGGTTGAGCGAGAGGAAAAAGAGCATCCCTCTTTCCATTCCCTGCATAATTTTTTAATGTCTCCATCATGCCCCAGGTGTGTGTTTCGCACACTGAGGAGCCCCCAATGCTGCAGCCTTTCCTCGTCAGGGAGGGCCCCAGCCCAGTAACCACTCTGGTCTCCCTCTTCTGCACATTCTCTAGTGGCACAGTGTCCTTTCGGTCCGCTATGTCACTTCCTCCCTCCACGACCAGACAGGCCCTTTCAAATCCCCAGAGCACAGCTGTGGGGAAGCTGGAAGGGGAACTGCCGTCTTTGCGGCTCAGCAGCGGGCTGCACTGAAGGTCACCCGACCCCACGTGACCAGGGGAGCGTTCAGGCCCTCTGCGGGCACAGCAGTCCTTTCACCCACAGGGAAACACGAGCCAACCCGTGCCTTGGCTCCTTTCCTGAAGGCCCAGGAAAGTCGGAGGCATTTGGGCGGGCTGGAAAACTGCAAAAGCTGCACTGCTCTGAGACCACATCTTGTAACCCCATCCAGACAAACCCAGAAAGTGCTACCATTAGAGGGGGGAGCGGGGAGATTTCCACACCAGCCACGTTTGTATTCCACAAAAGTGGAATTCCACATTTCACAAACCGCTCTCATGCCCGGCCACTCGTTCATTGGTCCCCCTGAGTCACACACTCTCCCACCTGTGGCAAGCATCCTTTCCTTAAAGAAAGAGTACCCTGAAGCATGTACAGAGTGCCCTTCCTTCCTCTCTGAAGCAGAGGCGTTTCTACAGGGATGGCAAAGCTCTAAGTGTTGCAAGGAGCCTTACCCTGTCATGTAAATCCCGCCTCTCCCTTGCTGCTGTAGCCAGTAAGCAGCGCCAAGATGTTGCTGTTCCCTGTGAGGATTGGCTAAAACAGTGCAGGAGAGGAGCGATTTCCACTGCAAGGTGAGGCTTCTTGCAAAACTTAGAGCTTTGCCATCCCTGTAGAAATGCCACTGCTCTGAAGAACTGCAGCCTGCCCACACAGCGCTTGGTGAAGACCAAGTTCCTCCACTGCCTCTTCTCTCCAGTTGGGGTTTGGCTCTTGGAGTTGTTCTATGCCCTAAATTTGTTTCTTTAACGAAAAGGAGGCGGCCGCTTACACAGCCTAGAGACCCCCCACCCAGCACTTCCTTTTAAGCAAAAGCTGGCCTGCCCCACCCCACCCCCACCCCACAGGGTCGAAGTTCAGAGACCTTTTTGAACACTGCAAAGCAGATGTTGACCCTCAGCCACCGGCCAACGCTTTATGCCAGCACAGCCGCCCCTAGAAGGCAAGTCAAGCAGTCCAGGGCGCCCCCCCCCATGAAGGCCATCAGCTGTCTGGACCCTGAAAGCCGAGAGCGGCCACCCAGGTGCCCTAACGGAGGGGCGGCTCTGTCAGGACTCCATGAGCATCCCCACCCCTTAGAAGTCCTCTTCCGATCTTCCAAGGGCTTCCACAGGATGTGGCTGACCCTCGGCTCTGGGGTTTTGTTTTGTTTCTCAAAGGGTCTATTCCCGTCAATCTGGACTGCAGGCCCTGGTGGGAAATCTCTCCCCTGGTTCAGAGGCAGAGCATCAGCACTTTGCACGACCACCGGCTTCTCCTCCAGGGTGTCTGGTCCTGACCATCTGGGTCTTGCAGCCACCAGGGGCTTCTCAGGAATGGTGGGCAAAAGCAGCTGGCACGTCCCCACCCATCTTCCCCCGCAGAACCTTTCACACACACCCCTCTGCAATAGGCAAAGTTCCACAGGTTGCTGCAGGATGAGGCCCCTGCAGGTAGGACCAGTGCTGTCATTCAAATGATTTAGGAACAGGAACTCACTTTTGATTGGCATGTGTCGGGAACCCGGAACCAGCCACGGAGCCCATTAGGATCCATTCCGTTCCGTTCCCCCTGAATGACATCACTGCCTTTAACCCTCTGAGTGCCGGCCAACCAAGAAGAAAAGCTCTTTGCAGAGGAATTGGGAGGGGGAGGGGGGAGAGTGAAGTGGGCGGAGTCAGCCCTAATTTTAACTAGTGGAACTGAGTTCCCCCGCGTTCCCCCTGCATGACATCACTGGGTAGGATGCTTAGAAGCTACCAAAGGAAAGTATGCAGAGGGTGCTATAAAATGGGCTGGATTCATTCCACTTTGCCACACCTGAGGGAGACACAGCCAGTCACAGCCCTTCGTTCTCACCAGCCTGGCAAAAGCACCACCACAGCTGGACACACTGTGCCTGCGCAAAGGTCCCACTGACTGCAGCCACCCGTCGCCCGGGGAGCCCAGGTGCACAGACAAGTGGGGGCGCTCCAGCTGACTCCGCCCAGTCAAGGGGCCTTTTCATCCTGCAAGCCTCCTCCTCCTCCTCCTCCTCGGTCGGCCGTCCCACAGTGCTTCCTGCAGCCAGGCCCCGAAGGAGAGTGTGGCGAGTCCCGCCTGGCCGGATCCCTCCCAGCTAGACTCGGCCGGCCTCTCTGCAGACTTCCTCTGGCTGTTTTGTCACCCCACCCTTTTCCTTTGGCGCTGGTGTCTTTGTTTCAATGAAGTTAACAAAAGGGGGGGGGTCGGAACAACACCAGGCAGAAGCAGGAAGGAACGCAAAACGCCAGCAAAAAGAAATTCTTCTCCCTCCATAGGAGGCAATCATGACCTCAAAACAAAACCCCCGGGGGGGGGGGGGGGGGTTGGGGTCACCAGAATACCCGGGTCGCTTTTCCCAAGAGCACTGGCACCCCCAGCCTCGGAAAGTTAAACACAGCCAGCTTCCTTGCCGCTAGTGCGGTGTTATTCAAACTGTGGGTTGGGACCCACTTGGCGGGTCGCAACCTGACGCCAGGTGGGTCACAGAAAGCTGGGAGCAGCCACCTTGGAAACTGCAGACGTCATATTCCTGTTGTGTTAACAGTTTGAATTTTCAAGTGAGCTGCTCCAAAAATTTTGGGCGTAACATTTTGTCTGCAATAACATTTTGACATAACATAACATTTTGTCTGCAAAACGACATAACATTTTGTCTGCAATGTTTTGATGCAGTCCAAGAATGCCAATTTACATTTCTGGAGCGTCGTTTTATTATGTTACGACGACAGCACTTCCTGCTTGATGTTGTCACTTCCTGCCACAACATCACTTCCAGGTTAAGGACATCGCTTCTGGTGGGTCCTGAAAGGAGTGCCATTCGAAAAAGTGGGTCCCGGTCTAAGACGTTTGAATACCGCTGCGCTAGTGGGTAGGCAACCAGCATAAATGACCCTTTCTTTGACTGGACTGAGCAAAGCTCCAGCTATGAGAGACCCTTGGGGTGGACTGGTTGGGGGTCCTTCCCATGTGACCATCTGCCCCATCTTGCACCAAGGAGGCTCCCCCAAATGGGCAGATCAAAGACTCTCCCCAGTACAGGACTAATAAATGCCAACCTAGGATGGTGGCCCCCTGTACACACATGGATGGCTGCCACAATCTGCACACACACCCCGCCCCAAGCGGGGTTCTTTCTTCTCAGCAGACCTTTGGGTGGCAAGAGGAGGGCGCAATTTCTTGCCCCAGGAAGGCTGCTCTGCACCAGCCCAGTTGTGGGTCAGAGGGTGAAGCAGCCAAGCCCGGCCTGAATGCCGGAGGCAAATCCCCTTGCCCGAGCTCTCAGCCACCACCCAAAGGCTCCATCTGCTTCTAACTAAGTGTGCGGCGGAGGGCTGAGCTGGGAAAGTGTGTCCTGCATCACCCTAAGCTATTTAAATAAAAGAGAGTGAGAGCCCCTTGGCGACTCGGGGGGGGGGGGCAGCCCAGAAATCCAGCCGTGCCAATGTTTAATTGGTACCCATCACTGCGCGGCCCCAAAATCCTTAGAGAAACCTTTTCATCTGATCTGGGGGGGAAAAAATCTAGCTTCAGCGAGGGGCCCATTTTGCAAAGTAAAGCTGCAGTTAATACTCCCCACCACAAAACCACACTCGCAAAAAACCGTGCCAGCCGTCGTCGCTGGTGGCTTTGAACACACGACTGCCCACCCAAATGCACATTTCCCACTCCCCAGCTTCTTATGCCTGAATGTTTCCCATTAGGTTTGCAAGAATACAGGACCCCCTGCAAGCTGTCTTGTTGCATTAGAGTAGACCCAAACAGTCTTGAGCCTGCAGGGAGTAGGAATCCCCCCCAAGCACGGGAATTATTATTTTCATTGCATTATTTAAACAAAAGGTTAGTTATTTTCTTCTTGTAGGCCAACAGTCATCACGGCTGGTGCGCTTTGGCTTGCAAGCTGACCAAGGTGTGGCTAGAAGGAGAAGAGAACCACACCGGCCTACCAAGTCACCCAGATGCCATTCCAACTGGCCACAGGGGGCCAAGCAAGGGAGTATCAATGTGCCCGATTGAATTTGTCTGGGGGGGGGGAGTCTGTCCACACCAATCAAAGAATGTCAAGATTAAAAAGTGAAGGACAATCTCTGCAGCTCTTTTCACAGTCAATTAATACCCACCACCTGTGTTGCCACAGGCATCACGTTCAGTGTACAACAAGTCCTCCTTACCCATGGGGGTTCGGTCCCGGAAACCCACACAATAAGAAATTGTGTGGGTCATCCATTTCTGGTAAGAAAATGAAGTTAATATGCAGAAATTGCATACATTTATGGAAACTGCATACACTTAAATAGCTGAAGACAGGAGTTCTCAAACTTTTTAGTACCGAGACTCACATATAAAAGGGCACTATATAAATGGCACTACCCACTTAGATTTACGAGACTTTCAAAACAATCCAATCCATTCTCATAATGAGGCAGTCCTAAGGAATATCCCAAGGCTTGAGGGGCCCCATGTCATTGACGGACTTGGGGGGAGGGAAACACACCAGAAAAAGACAATCGCACATTTATCTTCCTTGCAAACTGCAGGAGCTCAGCTCTTTGCAGGTTAGTGGCAAAGAGTGAGCCGATCCTTCCATCGGCTGTGTTTGCATTGGAGGCTCTGTGGGACCCACCAGAAAACGGGTTACGACCCACCAAGTGGGTCCTGACCAAACGTTTGAGAAACACTGTCCTCAGAAAGATGGAAATTGCTTTAAACTGGCATCTGTGGTGGGCATGACGTGAGTGAGGTGCCCGAGTGCTGGGCAATGGCAGGGGATGTGAATTTTTAAAAATAATTTTACAATCTGTCGTTGGTCAAATCGTGGGGGGGGGGCATGAAGCCCACCAATAAAGAGGGACCACTGTAACCACTACTGACTCCCACCGCTCCACACTCAGCACCCCCTTCAAGTTGGCTGAAAGACCAGTTTTGGGCTCTGCTACCACAGCACGGCCAGGAATCCTCCTCCAAGAAAGCTGTAGTGGGCTGGATCTGCCCCTTCAGCCGGAACCCCTTTCCTGGGTACGGCTGTTAGGGGGCAAATCACGCAGGAGCTGCTGCCACTGCAGGGTCTATTGCTAAAGGCACCTGTTGAGAACACCTGAAGTCACAATCACAAGGGCATTTCTGCCTGGGCCAACTGCACAATCAATCAATCAATCACTAGTATTTATATACCGCTTTTCAACACAAAGTTCACAAAGCGGTTTACAGGCAAATAATAACATTAAAGTTAAACGGCTCCCTGTCCCAAAAGGGCTCACAATCTAAAAGGAATGGAGACCACCACCAGCAACAGCCACGAGAAAGACACTGTGCTGGGGTGAAGAGGGACAATTGCTCTCCCCCTGCTAAATATAAGAGGACACCACTTGAAAAAGTGCCTCTTGCCCAGTTAGAGGGCTGGAGTCTGTTACTGCTCCGATGTTGAAACTCCATGTAGGGGCAGACCCCTGTTCCTAACTAGTGGGGGGGGGGCACAGAACCCATGGGACCGACACCTAAAAGATTTCTGCAAAGCCCTTGTGCCACCTACATACAGTTGCTGAGCGCCCAAGAAATCTTGCACACAGCCACTGCAAAACATGGATAGTTTCACAGATGTGGCCCAGGGATTTCCAGGCTGTCTTGGTAACCCACAACCCAGAGGGAAATGTCCAACTTTTCTCAGCCATTGAAAACTTCTTCCCGCTGGAAGATCCAGGCAGACTTTTGAGAGCTCTCTCTCTCTCTCTCTCTCTCTCTCTCACACACACACACACACACACACACACACACCAGGCCGAATGAGATTCTGCTGCCATCTGTACGTCCAATGTAAATCAGGAGGATACAAGAGGGCTTTTTCTCCGAGAAGAAAGAACAGGAGAAAGAATGACCAGAAGAGGGGAGAGCCGGGAGGGGGGGGGGACAGCGGAGGGAGTTCTGCATTCTGGGAAGCCCTCCACGATTAGTCACATAGCATTAATCTGCCTCCCGCAACAATAGCTGCCGAATTTCGGCCGAATCCCAGCTGTCGCTCTTTGAATGAAAGAAAACAAGATTTAGAGCGTCAAGCGTTGGTGCAGCTTCGGTGGGTAAGAAAAAATTGTGGCGTGCATTCATTAGGGCCGCACAAAGGCGCCCAGCCATTGTCCCTCCAATTGCTCATGTGCCCGATTAATTTGCTGAAGGCTTTTCTCTGCCGGGGGGG
>JAJKFI010000158.1:955074-989754 GCA_029204185.1 Lerista edwardsae | reverse complement strand
CACACACACACACACACACACACACACACACACACACACACACACACCTTCAGCCCAAACCAAATGGCAGTGGCAGGTCCTCTTTGCCCCAGAGTAGCCTAGAACCAGGGCTTGTGCGCACATTTTGCGTGTGCCATGGCACATAATGGAGCTACGGCAAGACAATCCAAAGTCTACGGTCTAAAAAGCTAGAACAAAGCAAAACTGTTTTTGAAGCAGACACACCTTCACTCTGCACCACTTACTCTGTTTTCAGAGCTCAGCTTTCCAGACACCCTTGTGGAGACACAAGATTTAGGCCTCCAGAACCAGTCAAGGCACAGTCAGTGGCGTTTCTACAGGGAGGGCAGAGCTCTAAGTGTTGCAAGAAGCCTTATTACCTTGCAGTGGAAATCACTCCTCCACTGCACCATTTTAGCCAATCCTCACAGGGAACAGCAACATCTTGGCGTTGCTTACTGGCCACAGCAGCAAGGGAGAGGAGGGATTTACATGACAGGGTAAGGCTCCTTGCAAAACTTAGAGCTTTGCCCTCCCTGTAGAAACGCCTCTGGGCACAGTAGCCAGGAGAGAGGGGCAAAGTGCTGCAAATCTCAGCTCGGCCTTCCCACAACCCCCAGTCATAGCCTCTCTCACGCTTGGTCCTGGCCAAATCAAGAAGCTCCACGATTCTCTCCACATCCACAACAGCTCTGTTTTTAACAGAGAAAGAGTAAAGGAATTAGCCGATTTTTCAGGGCAGCCAGTTGCACAGTTACGTGATCCTGGGGAAAAAAAGTGTGCCCAGCCAATGAGCGCACTTGCAGTGTGAATACAACAGCACCCAGTGTGTGCGCTCCTACCAGACATGTGGCTACAAGCCACAGTTTGCTTATATTAATCAGCAGCGAGATCTCAGAGTCAACTTTGCTGGCAGAGAAACCGCTAGAGAGTGCGGCGCTGGCCTGACTTTTGCAAACAGAAACCAAAAAGGACAACTTGGGTTTGTCGGACTGACGGGCAGGCCATACTTTTAAAGCTGCATCACACACGAGACTTACTGGAAGAATAAAACAGAGTATTATATCACAGTTGCAGCCCTGGCTGTCCCAGGAAAAAGAAAACTGCCCAGAGTGTTTGGGGAGACAACTCAAGCGGGCAGGGCATTCTGTATAACCTTCCCTTACGCTGCAAGAACCACCATACAAGGAGTTTCACGGTTTCAACATTCTTATCCATGGAAATGTTCCAGGCACTCAACTGCTGGCACCCCCGAATTCTGACAGTTTCATGATTTTCACAGCAAAGAATTTGAGAGGCTTCTCCCTCCTACAAGTCTGGTGGTTGTGCTGAAAGCCTGGGGGGGGGGGTGTATAAGGCCGGGAAGCTACCATAGAAGTTCATGGATGCTCAAGCAGCCACGGGGAGGCCAGAACAGCCCTACTTCTTGTGCTAGTTTGAAGCCTTCAACAGAACATGGCTGCAGTCCATTCTCAGTCCAGGCAGGACCACACCAGAGTTTCTCAAATGATGGGTCAGGACCCACTCGGTGAGTTCAGGTGGGTTGCATAGAACTTAGCACAACCGTCACTGAAAATATCGGAAGATGGGACGCTGGAAAAGGGGGAGGGCGGTGTGGCTATTTTGCTTGTGCCAAGGTTGTAAATGGGCTTTTTCCCTTTCTGATTCACTTTGGTTTCGGAAAGCGGCTGAGAAATCACCCAACTTATTGCTGCGTTCTCAGGAAAGCAGCAGGGTATGGCATCACGACGACAGCACTTCCTGCCATGACATCATCCCTGGTGGGTCCCAGCAGGTTGTCATTCTGCAAAGTGGGCCCTGGTGCTAAAAAGTTTGAGAACCACAGCTCTGAAACCTTACCTGGGAGTAAATCCCATTGCACTCAGTGGGACTTGTTTCTCAGCAGACATGCATAGGTTTGTGCAGTGAGTAGCAGTATGAGTAACAATATGCCTTCGACCCAGGAGGACAATGCAATCCTCATATTCTGCACAGGTGTGTCTACCTGTAGAGTGCACGACTCCACCCTACTCCTTTATGGGGTGCCTGCAGGCAAAACCAGTCTCATTCAGTCCTAAGCTAAACTCCCCTCCAAATAAAAGTAGCCAACCATCCATCAGGAGAGGGCTCGTGGCTCCTTCTTTTATACCAACCATGTGTCACCCGTGAGAAATAGAGGCATGCACAGCTTGTTGGCTGACTTGCCTGCAAGGTCTTTCAGCTACTGGGCAAACACCACTCTCTCTCCATCAACCCTACACCACAAGGCTGTTGTGGAAATAAACATGAAGCCAGGCTGGGTCGTGATTTTCCCCGAGGTCCAGTGAGAGCAAAAAGACTCGATAACGGGAAACATCCCACTAATATTTTGCCTTGGTGCTCCACAAAGTAGGTTCAACTCAGCCACCCTGGCCCGAGACTCTCTCTGCAGGCAATGGGCAGACACGATCCCGGCAAGGATGAGGAAGAAAACTCCTTCTAGAGCAGTTGCTCCCAACCTGGTGTTGCAACCCTCAAGCTGATTTTCCTGCGATTGCAGAGACCCCATTTATTACCATAGCTGCATTTGCGCAACATTTAAAAAGTCATTTTTGCAGCATTTTCAGGGCATCTCTAAGCCAAGAAATGTTTTTGGAAAAATTTTCAAAGATGTTTCCACTTTTCTGAAAACAACTGTTGCATTTGGTAAGCTATGGCAGTCTGCATACATGTTTTTACAGGCACAATGATGTCATTTCCTGCTTAATGGCCTCACTTCCGGTCTTGGGAGGAGGGGGAAAATCCCACCAGGTTGTTGTACCTAAAAAGTGGGCCCTGGTGCTAAAGAGGTTGGGATGTTCTACTGTTCTACGGCAACTGTGCCAGAGCTTAGCAAAGTTCAGTGCTTCCCCAACCAGTGCGAGGAAAAGATTGGATAACACCATCTTGGCAGGCTGCGCTGGAGTTTTGCGAGAGAACTCAGCGCTTGAGTTCTCCGAGGAAAGGAAATCTGGCTTCTCCGCACAGTGATCCGGTTTCAGACCCTTCCCTCCAGAGGACAGGCAGACCGAGTCGCACACACAGCCCCCCCCCCATCCCGCTCCCACACACGGCCCTGGCGAGCTGCTCCTGAATGGTCCGGCTGCTCAGATATTCATGATTTTCAAAGGGGGGGAACCCCCCACCCCCCCAAGAAGCGAGGCGGCAAATGGAGCCCTGCAGAGGGGAGAAGAGAGAACTGGAAGGCCCCTCCTCGCTCGCTCGTGGGAAAAAGCAACAGCTGCAGAGCAGAGCTCTCTCCCCACTCCAAACAAAGGGGGGAAATCAGAGCGGCCCATTGTCGAGGGCCAAGGATACCTCATTGACTGCCGGCCCCGGTGGGCAGGGCCAGATCGGCCCCTTGATACTCAATACCTACCTGCTGCTCACTGAGCCAGGCTGCTGCCGTGATGCACACAGGCAGGCAGGCAGGCAGGCAGGCAGGCAGGCAGGCGCACACACACACACACACAAGGCCACTTCACGTGGGCTCGCTGGAGGAAACTCAACCGTGCAGCTGAGCCTCTGGCTCGGCGAGGCAACAACAACGCAAAGTGAAACTAGACGCAGCCCAAAAGGTGGGGTTCCTGCTCCGTTCCCGGAAGGTAGAGGCAAAATGACTCTCCTCGGCAGGATGACTAAGAGGCCGCCGACTCCTGCAGGGCTCAGACGGGGGCCCCTGACCTCAGGTGACGTCTCGGGGGGGGGGGGGCCCAGGTTTTCCGAGCCAGCAGGCCTTGTATTGCCCCGGGCTGGCTCACCAACGCACACGTGCCCTCACCACTTGATGGCTGCCTGCAGCTGCACGTGTGAACAGCCTCCGTGGAGACCGGGGGTGGGATTCAGAGGCCATGAAACGGGCTGGCTGGCTGCTCTAGGAGGGCTCATTTGCACAAGCCGTTCTTCTGTCCCTGGAGCTTCTGCACATGGAACAGCCAGGAGCTCACAGCCTGACTGGCTACTTCAGATCGTCCCGTGCCCCGTCCCCCCCCCCACTGCCTGTGCTCCTGGCCTTCCCTGGCCCCTCAGAATTGGCCAGTTCAAGGGCTGCAGTAGCAGAGACCCCATATGAGGCCAGCATGTGGAATGGGGACAGGCCTTTCCGCAGGGCCACGATCCGGGGCAGGCTGGCCCAGGCCACGAGCCAACCAAGGTGGCAAACAGGGAGAAGAACCTTTTGTGGGACACCCACAGGGCACTGGGGGGGGGGGCGCCGAGCAGCAGCAGTCACGTTTGTGAGCCGCACGCAAGGCTTATCCAGGGCACTTTGAAAGGGGGCAGGGGGCGGAGCTCCGTGGCGGAGCCCTTCCTGCTCTGAGCAGCACCTCCAGGCCAGTCGAGAAAGACAGGCAGACTCCCCCCCCCCCGAGACCGGAACCCCTGAGGCCATCAACACTGTGGAGACGGAAAGTGCAACCCTAAACTGGAGTTCGGCCGGCATAAGCTAAGCCAGCAAAGTTTGGCCAGCACAAAGGACACTGTAAAAGTGCATCTGGACCCCTCTACGACAGCTCCCACGACAGCCTCCCCTTTGCCAGGGCTCAGGAATCTCTCAGCCCTGCAAGTTTGCTCGAGCAGACACCTGTTGAACAGTTGGCTCCTCATTCCAGACTCGTGGCCGGCTCTTTATCCCTCCTTCCAAAAATGCCTCCCCCAAAGCCCAGACCCCCCAGTCCCCCCCCCCAGGCAGCCTGCACACCCTCCCCTCGCAATGGGGCACACGATGCACAAGAACCTGAAACCGGCACCCTTTTGGCCACAGGCTGCACAAGGACAGATCCAACTCACAGACCCTGCCTGCTCACCTCCACCTGGTGTTGCCACAGTGCAAGCAAGCCCTGCTCTCCCAGGAAAAGCTGCAAAAGCTTGCAGTCTAGTCTAGTGCACCAAATGCACCGGAGATAGGAAAGTGATTCTGAATAAATAAACCCAATACATGAGGCAGGGGGGGGGGGGAATTTCGTCTTCCAGATGGCCCCATGTTTTGATGAACCCAGCATGCGTTTTGCAAAGCAGGGGAGGGAAAACAGTGAAGTTGAAAAGTGTGCTTTGTGCTGCTGAGGAACTGTGCACAAGAGCCCCCCCCCCACCTCCCCCAAACAAGTTTCCTCCCCGCCCCAGAAAGGAAAGGGGGGACAAACACACACCGTGATTAACAATCACTGGCCATTCTCAGTCATTCAAAAGTGCAGAAAAACAAGGGCTCCAACTGCAAAATCAAAATGAGGAATTGCCCTCTTCACCGAGCGTGCAAAGGACTCTGGTGGGGTCAGGGAAAGGAGGAGAGGAAGCTGACGTTTCGGGGGTTCAGGGAAACTTCCAAATCAGACGCATCAAGTTTTAGATTCAGTTACGTTCCTGACGAACCGCTGTCCCAAAAGCTCTGCAGCGCGCACAGACAAAGCGTGTGACATCTGACATCCGCCTCCAGAAAGTAACACAGTCAAGAAAAGGAAGGCGAGGGGGAGGGGGGGCACTGTGAGCACAGGAAATCTGACGCATGTTCACAAACTGAAAGAAAGGCCGGCTCTGAGCCAAGAGGGCATTTCCCACTGAAATGTGCCCCACAAAAATAACGGCATCTAAAGAGGCTTCTTTGGCAAGCATCAGGTCGATCCAGTCCAGAGGCGTTTCTACAGGGATGGCAAAGCTCTAAGTGTTGCAAGAAGCCTTACCCTGTCGTGTAAATCCCTCCTCCTCTCCCTTGCTGCTGCAGCCAGTCAGCAACGCCAAGATTGGCTAAAACGGTGCAGGAGAGGAGTGATTTCCACTGCAAGGTCAGGCTTCTTGCAAAACTTAGAGCTTTGCCATCCCTGTAGAAACGCCACTTAACTGGATCCAGTCCCCACCAGAGTTCGGGGCGGCCTTCCTGACGAGCCTGCGGAACAAGCACCCTCCCGCGGACAGGCACTTCGGAGCAGCCCCGGGGAGGCAGAAGCCAAGCAGCGCGGCGGGGCGCCCGCTCGGAGGGATGCCCGCTGGGGCCGAGGGAACGCCACTCGCTGCCGGCACTCCTCCCCGCTCCACAGGCTTGTGCGAGGTCAATAAAAGGAAGCCCGGCGCGAAGTTTGGAGGGGGCCGCGGAAGGGGGTGCAGCGCGCGCACCCCACCTCCTCCTCCTCCTCCCTACCCCGCGAGGCGCAGCACCCAGCGGGCAGCCCCCCGAGCCAGCCTCTGCTCAGCGCCCGCGCTGGGGACTCCGCGGAAACCGAACTGTTCCCAGGCGGACAGACGAGCCGGTCTGTTTGCTTTCACTTCGTCAGGCCGAGCACGCACACGCGACGGTGGGGCAGCAGACGCCCCCTCCCCGCCCTCCCTCCCCGGCAGCACTCGGGCTCTGCTGCCCCTGGACGTGGAGGCTCGACTGAACGCCCCGAAAGCCCCTGGCTGGGTAGATCCAAGCCTTGGAGGGTCCCCCCACCCCCGGGGGCCGAGAGGGTCCGGCCCGGGCTGGATGCGCCCCGCGGGGAGGCTGCCCCCGTGCACGGAGGGCCCGCTCCGGGCGCCTCGCCCCCAGCCCAGCCCAGCCCAGCAGCCCCGCCGCCCCGCGCTCGCCCGGCGTACCTCGCGTCAGGACGGGCAGCAGCAGCAGCAGCAGCAGCGACGGCAGGAGGGGAAAGCGGCGGCGGCCGGCGCTCGGCACCCCGAGTGGCCGCATCCCTCCGCTCCGCGCTCCCCGGCGCGCTCCGGGCTCGGCTTCCCCGCCGCCGCGTGGGGGTCCCGCGCTCGACTCCCCCGCCGGCTGCTCCGGGCGGTCTCCGCGCTGCAACTGCGGACACTTCGTGGCTCTCGGCGCGCGCCCCGACTGATCCCTCCGCCCGGCCAGGTGCGAGGTGGCCGCGGGGCTCCGAGAGGGCGAGCGGCGCTCTCGGCCGCTCCAGCCAGGCAGTGCGCCTCGCCTCGCCCTGCGCGCTCCGCGGGTGCCCGGCCGGCCGCCCTCCCTCCCGCGCCTCCCTGCGAAGCGCGGCTCGAAAAAGGGGAACTTCTTCTCGCCGGAAAGTTTGGCAAGTGAGTGCGCGAGGCGCGCTGGGGGCGGAGGGATCTGGGTCGGGCCTGCACCCCGCCGCTTTGCATCTTAATAGCGGAGGGAGGACGCGCCGCCGGCTCTTCCCCTCCCCTCCCTCCCCCCGCCCTCCCCCGCGCCCGGCGCTTGGTGCCTTCAGGCCAGAGAAGGAAGGAAGGAAGAAAAGAAACGGGCGAGTGAGTGCTTGGCACGCCGGATGGCCACAGCACGGGCCTCTCAGCTCCTGGCCAGCTTAGCTGGCAACTCGCTAAGGTGGGGGGCGGCCTCAGCTGCTGCTCAGGGCGACCCTTGGAACTCCCTGCCACCACAGGCTCAAGCATCAGGAGCGCTGGCAAACGTGGACTTCAGGCCAACGAAAGGGGTCTGCAGGGACAACCACCTCTGCCATTCCTCCAGTTCCCCAGTTGGAACTGGGGAGGGGGATGGAGGGGAAGGGTGTGGTGGTCTCCTCCAGGCTCCCTCCTCTGCTGCACACCTCCTTTCTGCACCATGCCTTTTTGAATCAGGCTCTGAGCCGGAAATGGGGTAGATCAGAAGAAGGATCTTGGGGTGCTGGTGGACAGCTTGATGAAAGTGTGGCAGCAGTGAAGAGGGCCAAGTCCGTGCTTGGGATAATGAAAAAGGGGGTTGAGAATAAAACGCCCAATATTATTTTGCCATGGTACAAGGCCACATCTGGATGATTGTGTACAGTTCTGGTCGCCACATCTCAAAAAGGACATAGTGGAGCTGGAAAAGAGAGGGATGAAAATGATTCCTGGGCTGGGGCACCTCCCTGATGAGGAAAGGCTGCAGTGTTGGGGGCTGTTTAGAAAAAAGGCACTTGAGGGGGGGGACATGATTAAGATATATAATTATGCCTGGGATGGATGAAGGGGAGTTTTTTCCCCAAGGCGCATCCACTAAAATAGAGTGTTGGGAGAGGTTTGTTCTGCCAAAGGAAATACTTATTTGCCAAGCATGTAGTATATTTGTGGAACTCCTTGCCACAGGATGTGGTGATGGCATTTGGCCTGGATACCTTGAAAAGGGCATTCAACAGACTGAGGGAGGAAACGCCTTGTCACGGTCACAATGACTGTATGCCACCCCCAGGTTTCAGAGGTGACGTATCTCTGAGTGTCGGCTGCCAGGGAGCGCAGCAGCACGTGGTATCTTTGGTGCTCACTGAAGGCACTGTGAGATGCAGGAAGCTGAACTAGATGGGCCCTGGGCCTGATCCAGCAAGGCGCTTCTTATGCTCTTAAAAGGAGCAGAGTTGGTGACTGGTGCACACTTGGGAGGGGGGGCATCCTTTGGTGTGGCACCTCAAGTGCCTGGAGGCCTCTGGGTTGAGTTGATGCAAGGGGGCAGGGGGAAGAGCCCAAGCCCTCCTTTCTGGCTCAGACGCCTCCCGGGGGGGACAAGAACACCCCCTGCAGCCTGCAGGAACTTTGGCCAGAATTGAGGAGTCGGGTGGAGCCTGAAGTCGCCTTGCCAGCCCTCCATTCAAGAAGACCTGCTGCATGACAGCTGGGTTGTGGGTTCTCACGTTTGTTTCTGGACGGAGCCTTCCTCCCCCCCCCCCATCACCCCCTGAAACTTATTGGTACAACAGACAAAAGCAAAACAAATTGGCGCAACAGGTTTCTTCAGGCAGCGCATAATCAGCCTATGGAACTCCCTGCTACAAGATGTGCTGATGGCGACTGACTTAGGGTAGGGAACATTTCTTCCCTTATCCCGTGCAGCACCTCCACGGGTTCAGTGGGGCTGCTTGGATCTATGCCAGCTATTTAGCCTGGCACAGAATCAAGCAGCCCCATATGAGGCTTGTTAGGTCCACAATCCAGTTTACACATAAGTAGCACTTATGCTTTATATTCGACTGCGGAGAGCAGGCTCAGGGATTTAGCTCTAGAGAGAATTGGTGTAGGTCAGGGCTTCTCAAACGTTTTAGCACCGTGACCCCCTTTGTAGAACAACAGTCTGTCCACCGGAAGTGATGTCGTGGCCAGAAGTGACGCCAGAGCCTGCAGCTTTCCTGCAAATGCAGCAATAAGTTGGGCTGTTTCTCAGCCATTTCCCAATAGCAAAGTGAATCAGAAAGAAACAAGCCTGTTTACAACCCTGACACAAGCAAAACAAGAGCACAGCCCTCCCCCTTTCCAGCATCCCATCTTCCCATACTTTCAATATGGCTGTTCTAGGTGCTTTGCGACCCACCTGAAATTGGCTCACGGCCCACTGCTGGGTCCTGACCCATAGTTTTGGGAACTACTGGTGAGGGTGGTGGCTCAGAGACTGAGCTGTGAATCAGGATTGGATCTAGTCTCTGCCCTGAACTCGCTCTGTGGCCTTAAGCAAGCTGCTCCCCTCTTAGCCCAGGGCCCAATCCTTTCCAGTGCCGATGCTGCAGCAGTGCTACTACACACACACACGCACACACACACACACACACACACACACACACACACTGCAGGATGCTGCGCTTGCCCTGTTGTCATGGCTGCAGCAGCACTGGAAAGTCAGACAGGATTGGGCTCCCCGTCTTGCCCACCTGCAAGATGCAGATTAATGACATTTTCTTGTATTGCCTTACAGAGTTGTTGTGAAGGGTACATCAAAACGATATCTGTGAAAGACTTTGCACATTCAGAAAGGCCGAGGGCAACAGTTCTCAAACTTTTTAGCACGGCCCCACTTTTTAGAAGGGCAATCTATTGGGACCCACTGGAAGTGATGTCATTAACCTGGAAGTGATGTCATGATTGGAAGTGATGTCATCAAACAGGAAAAAAATTAACAATAAAATCAAATCAAGAGTGCAATCCTAACCTGGAGTTAGGCCGGCACAGTTAGGCCAGCAAAATTTGGCTGGCACAAGAGACACCGTTTGGACCAGATGTGCGCCACCCTCCCTGACTCCAGGAGTGGTCCAACTGCATTTTACGGTGGCCCTTGCGTTGGTGAAACTTTGCTGGTCTAACTGTGCCGGCCTAACTCCAGGTTAGGATTGCACCCTAAATTAAGTAAATTAAAAGTTTACAATAAGCATGAATGTTTAAAAAAAAAAAAAAAAAGATTAACTAACCCTCCTAATCCTTCCAAGGAGTTGCTGATCTGTTTTTTTTTTTTTAAAGTTCCCCAAATATTCCAAAGGCTGCAATCCTATCCACACTTACCCTGGAGTAAGCCCCGCTGACTATCATTGTTACAAACATATACTGGCATGCCCAATATCAGCTGGGGGTTTGTTCCTGTCATCCACTGTCGATACCTGAAATTGTGGATACTGTGGGTGCCTTTTTCAAGATAGGGGAACTTCAGTGGTTTTGCTGCAACATTATAAAAAAAGAGATTTGTTTCATGTCCCCCTCTCTTTTTAATAGGCAGCCAAGTATCCATGGTATCTGTGGATAACTGACACTGTGGATACCGAATCAGTGGATATCAGGGCAGGCTTGTGCATAGTAGTCTGTTAAAAGTTCCAATCTGTACCATTTCCTCAAATCCAGCCACATACCCTGGGACAGTGATGTCATGCAGGGGGTACGCGGGGGTACGCGAGTACCGGTTCCTAGGATTACGGCTGGCCCCGCCCATTCGCCCGCCCACTCGTCAACTCCGCCCTCTGCAACGTTTGAATTTCCTGCACGTTCTCAGAGCCAGGCAGGCAGGCAGGCAGGCAGCGAGCGGAGCCTTGCCTTGCCTTGCCACTGAAAAATGAGTTGCTCTGGGGTTTTAACATGATGCCAGGCCTCCTTAACATGTTCTGGGGGTGCTGTGGAATCCTGTTGCCACTGTTGGGTCAGTTTAAAATGGTCTGAGGCCTCCAAAAGGGCTTTTTTCATGTCCCTTCCTGCCACGACCTCACTTCCGGCTTATGACGTCACTTCCGGTGGGCGGGTCCCAACACGTGCCAATCAAAAGTGAGTACCTGTTCTCAAATCATTTAGATGACACCACTGCCCTGGGAGCATCCAGTCCAATATATTAGAACGAAAACACACATTGAAAGTGTAATCCTACCCTGGAGTGAGGCCAGCCCAGTTAGGCCAGCGAAGTTTGGCCAGCCCAAGGGCCACCGTCAAGTATGTTTGGACCACTGTCGGAGTCAGAGGGGCCAGCAGCACACAGGCATGCGCCATCCTCCCCGACTCCGAGAGTGGTCCAAACGCGCTTTACGGTGGCCCTTGTGCTGGCCAAACTTTGCTGGCTTAGCTTATGCCGGCCAGACTCCAGTTCAGGATTGTGCTCTCAGACCTTCCCGCCCAGTCTCTTTTCCTGGAAGCTGTTCCAGGAAGCAGAAAGGGGGAAGCTGAACCTTGTCGTGTGGGCAGCCAGAAATAATGCAGGAGGAAGAGCTCAGCCAGGCACTGCAAACAGCAACACTGACAGGGAGGCCCACAGGGAAGCCTTCAGCCCCCCCCCCGAACCACCCCAGGCAGGGAGCTGCTGTTCTCCGCCATTTCCTTCTTTCCAGAAGCAACAGGCTGCCTCCGGATTTTGGAAAACAGGGACCGAAAGACAAAAGTGCAGGTTAATGGAAGCAGGAAAAAATGAGAGGCAGCAGGAAGTTAGACCAGGACCCCCCTGGGAATGAGGCATTTGGGTCCTGGGGACAATTGTGCTCGGGTTAAATGCAGCCCAGGCCTTGGCATCCCTCGACAGGCGTGTTGGGGGTTTTCTGCTCCCTGGCCACAAACATCATAAGAACATAAGAAGAGCCCTGCTGGATCAGGCCAAAGGCCCATCCAGTCCAGCTTCCTGCATCTCACAGCGGCCCATCAGGTGCCCCAGGGAGGCATGAGACAACAAGATGCTTGCATCCTGTGGCCACTCCCTTGCACCCAGTACTCTGAAGTAGCCTACTACTAATGTAAGGGGATTGCACAATCCATCATTGCCTATAGCCCACGATGGACCTTTCCTCCAGAAATCCGTCCAATCCCCTCTTAAAGGCATCAAGACCAGATGCCATCATCACCACCTCCTGTGGCAAAGAGTTCCACAGATTAACTACCTGCTGGGTAAAAAAGTACTTCCTTTTATCTGTTTTAACTCTCCCAACCCTCAGTTTTAGCGGATGCCCCCTGGTTCTGGTGTTTTGAGAGAGGGAAAAGAACATCCCTCTATCGACTCTGTTCCTTCCATGCATAATTTTGTATGTCTCAATCATGTCCCCCCTCAGGCGCCTTTTTTCTAGACTGAAAAGCCCCAAACGCTGCAGTCTTTCTTCATAAGGGAGGTGCCCCAGCCCCGTCATCATCCCACTATAACTGGGCAACCAATCCCATGTCCTACACCCCTCCCTAACCCTGCCTTTGCTCTTCAAAAGTAAAAGAAGTACATCTACTATAAATGTACAAATACTGGGACACAAATGTCCAGGATGCAAAAAAACAACAACCCACCCCACCCTCCCTCCTTCCTTTGCAAATCCACGGAGCAGGGGGTGCAGCCAGTGGCGTTTCTACAGGGAGGGCAGAGCTCTAAGTCTTGCAAGAAGCCTCACCTTGCAGTGGAAACCGCTCCTCTCCCGCTCCGTTTTAGCCAATCCTCACAGGGAACAGCAACATCTTGGCGTTGCTTACTGGCTACAGCAGCAAGGGAGAGGAGGGGGTTACATGACAAGGGACGGCTCCTTGCAACACTTAGAGCTTTGCCCTCCTTGTAGATCCGCCTCTGGGTGCAGCAGAGTGAGTGACAGCTGGGGGGTGCTGTTAAGGGGAAGGGGGGCCTCAGGGTGTGTGTGTGAGTGGCCCAGGGCAGTCCCTGAGAGCACAACCCTAAGCAAATTCCCAGCCCCCGGCTAAGGGCAGTGCAGCTCCGAGGGAAGGAAAGAAACGTTCCCCGACCTGGAGGGGGCCTCCGCGACGCCTACCCCCTGCAGGACGCAGCGCAGGCCCCCTTGGCACGGCCGTGGCAGTGCCGGACCGTTGGTGAGGACTGTGCCCCCCCCCGAGGCAGCAGGAGGGGCTCCGCACTGCCCCGCCCCACAAGGCCTGCAAAGCGCTGCAGCGGGGGTCCCCCTCCTCAGAGGGCCCTGCTGGGAAGGCGAGCTGCTGCCGGGGGCCTGGAGCAGAGCGCGCATCCTTCCTCCTGCCTGGCCTCTGGGCGCCCCCCCCCCAGCAACGATGGCCCAGCCTCGCCCAACCGCCACGTTGCAGACGGGCCGGCGGAAGCTGACGGACGGGGGCCTGGTGGGAGGACGGAGGAAGGCCAAGATGGACCTCCCTGTGAGATGCAGGAAGCTGAACTAGAATCCTAGAGTTGGGGGGGACCTGCAAGGCCATCTAGTCCAGCCCCCTGCCTGGAGCAGGAAATCCTCCTACAGCATCTCCAGCAGGTGCCTGTCAAGCCTCTGCATGAAGGTCTCCAGTGAGGGAGAATCCGCCACCTCCCTCCAGTGGCAATCTGTTCCACTGTCAAACCGCCCTCATCGTCAAGAAATTATTCCTGCTGTCCAGCCGGAATCTCCTCCCTTGCAGTTTGTCCCCTTTGGACCGAGTTCGACTGTCAAAGGCAGATGAGAACAGAGCTGTCCCTTCTTCCTTCTGACATCCCTTCAGATATTGGAAGAGTGCCATCATCTCCCCTCTCAGTCTTCTCTTCTCCGACCTAAACACACCCAGTTCCCTCCACTTTTCCTCCTAGGACTTCTTTTCCAGCCCCCTGATCATCTTCGTTGCTCTTCTCTGAACCTGCTCCAATTCGCCTGCGTCCTTCTTGAACTGAGGTGCCCAGAACTGGACACAGGACTCCACTGGACATAGAACTGGACACAGGACTCGACGGGCCTTGGCCTGGCCCGGCGGGGCTGTTGCTCTGTTCCTGTTGAATCACTGGAAGCTGTTGGAGGAGGAGGCAGGGGTGTTCGGTGTGGGGGCGGCAGGGAAGGCGGAGCCGCCCCATGAGAGTCCTTGCCGCCACCGCTGCCTCCGCGTGTTGTGCACAAGCGCTCACAACCCACACGCAGCACCTGGAGGGCTACTGCCTGCCTAGGGTCATGACCGGCCAAGGAGTGTGTGCTGAAGGGGATGGCAGCCTGCCATGCCCTGACAGGTGCCCATTTCATTCTGCTTCAGAGGCGTCACTCTGTGCATAGAACCCGCCAGAAGGGAAACGCCAAGTGTTGCCTGAGCTCCTGTGTAAAGTGGCCCCTCCCCTTTGCCTCCAGAGCCATTCGCCGCTACAAGCTGCTTCTCTCAGCTGCGAATGGCTCTGAAGATGAGGGGGGAGGGACCATGTTACCCAGGAGCTCAGGCTCCTGCAACACTTGGCATTTTGCCTCCCTCTCTAGGAACGCCACTGGAACCGGCAGCAGTTGACCAAAAAAGGAGGTACCCCTTGCAAGTCATCACAGAAATGGGGAGGGGGGGACACCCTCCTTGCCGACCGTAGGTGGTGCCTCACTTCCACGGGGTCTGTTGCTGCTCAGGGCTGGCCTAACACCGCCTGCAGCCTGACAAAGGATAGTCTCTCCTCCCCTTCATGCTCCTTCTCTGCCTTCCTTTCCAATCCAGGGAGTGGGAAGAGGAGGAGGCCGGTGGGCAGGCAGGAGCGGGTGTCGTCCCCCCAGCAATCTGCTGCCTGAGGCAACTGCCTCAGCTGGCCTGTGGATGGGCCGACCCTGTCTGGGCTGGAGGGGAAGGCTCAGCAGTAGGACTGCAGTGAAGGAGACACCAGGCAGAATCCCTGTTGGCTCCCGATCCTCAAACCTCATGTCTCCTTTATCCCCCCTCCAGCCCACCCCCGGAAACTCCTGACCATTTCTGTGAAGCCGCCCCTAGTCTCCCGGTTTTAAAATCTCCTTCCGACTGTTGCCCAGGCTTGTTCTCCCAAGAGCAGTGAACTCCTCCTGCCTGGCAATTGATCGAATACGGGAGGTCAACACCCCAGATAGCGAGCGGATGTCAGAAGACGCAGAGTTGGGCCTCTTATTTGTTGAATTTTTTTTTTTTAGGGTGGTGGGAGGGTTTTTGCAGAAAGACAAGGTGGAAAATGTCTAGGAAATGGAAAGCAGTTTGGGAGATAGCTGAAAAAATAGCTCTCTCGCTCTCTCCTTGTTTCCACTGATCCCATTCATTGACCGAAAGGCATCTATTTTTGTGTTTAAATCACAGGACTCCAGACATAGAGATTTCTTTCTTCTTTTACAGTAACCGCTTAAGGTTGCGTATGGTGTGTGTTTTTTTTTAAAGAAGCTACACTGGAGAGAATTGTTTTCACAAAATAAAACTCTTAACTGATCCAGGGTGCGGGGCCATCATGTTAAAAAAGAGCCATTTGAGTAGATGTTTTGGGTTAAAATAGCAGGACTTTAGGCATTTAAAAATAAACGATAGTTAAGCTGGGCTTAATGGAAACATTGGCAGGCCTCCATATGATTAGCTGTTCTTTTAAACTTTTTTTCCCTGCCCAGACATATTTAAACATGTCTTCAGTTTGGGGTTTGCTTTTTTTTTTTCAAATTAAAATAAAATGGATAAGAAAAACCTCCATGGGATTTTTTTTTTGTTCCTGCAAGCTAGGGAATATTATGTTCAGTAAGGGAAAACTCAATGCAAATACAAACAGGTAACACACATCTGTAAATTATTTTCATGTCCCCAGGGGCAGGAAAAAAAAAACCTCTAAGTGAAACCAGCATGCTTATATATTTTGTCCTGACAGCTCAGGGAACAAAAAAATTGCCAAAATGTGCAGGCTGAGGAACGTCGCAGCGTGGGAAAGTTGGTTTAGTGAGAAATTTGCCCGGGGCTATTTAAATAAAACCAGCCGCTTTCTACTGGCGAATGCTCAGCCACGCTCTTGTCGCGACCCGCTCCCGGCCCACGCAACGATGGATGTTCTGTCCGTGGTGCTTCATGTCTCTGTCATCACATTCAACGGGTTTGCTGCAGAACTTTTGGTGCTCAGAAAACTGGACCCCAAAAAGGCAGCCGTCAAACTTTATTTTCCTTGCCTCAATCTCTCTCTCTCTCTCTCTCTCTCTCTCTCTCTCTCTCTCTCTCTCTCTCTCTCTGCATTCCTTTGCCTTCTGTCAGCTGGCTGAAGTCTTCGAAGCTGGGGAGGACTTTAGCACGCCCCCCCCACGCACACATTCTGTCGCATATCAGCAGCTAAGGCCAAAGGAAAAATCCCCACATCGGGCAGCCTGGTGTTGGGAAAGAGGGCAGAGGGGTTGAGCAGAAGGTCTGCTTTGCGGGCAGAAAACCCGGTCTCCGGGAGGGGAAGGGGGACTTCCTGGGCTGGGGAACTTTGAAGAGCTGAGGACTTGGGGGGCCACCACTGGTATTGGGAGAGGGGGCAGATTGTGCAGTGGGAACAAGCCGAAGGTGGGGGTGGAGCAAGGGGGCACGTCGAGACCCCAGCCCACTCCTGAGAAGCACCCAACAAAAGCAGCACGTTTCCATCGTGTGGCTGGCTGGGAGCAGGGGGGGGCACATTGGGACAGGCATCCGTGCTGTCCAGATTTGTGGGCCACATTTTTGCAGCAGCCTCAAAAGCACACTTGGGGGGGGCAGTCCATGGCCAAGTCCCCCCTACTGCCATTGCCGCGGCCTTGGTCACCTCCACCATCATGGATTCTCCGCAGGGCTGCCCTGCAAGGTGGCCCAAATCCTTCGGGGGGGGGGGGGGCTTCTCATCTCACTGGCTCTCTCCATGAGCTCCAGCACCAGTCTGGCCTCCTCCTGGGGTGACCAAGGGTCCTTCTCAGTGGTGTCATTCAATTGATTTAGGAACAGGAACTCACTTTTGATTGGCACTTGTCGGGAACCCCGAACCAGCCACGGAGCCCGTTAGGATCCGGAACGCCCGTTCCGGTCCGTTCCCCCTGAATGACATCACTGCCTTCGCCCCCCTAGGAAACCGGAGTCGCTCCCTTTAACCCTCTGAGTGCCGGCCAACCCAGAAGAAAAGCTCTTTGCAGAGGAATTGGGAGGGGGGAGGAGGGAGAGTGAAGTGGGCGGAGTCAGCCCTAATTTTAACTAGTGGAACTGAGTTCCCCCGCATTCCCCCTGCAGGACATCACTGGCCCTTCTGCCCAGCTGAAAGCCCGTTTGAAGGTCTCGTGCGTGAGGCTTGCCTTTGTCCGTGCATCCTGCCCTCCGGCCATCACGTTTGGTGTGGCTGGCCCTGCTTCAGCATTGGGCCAGGAGGAAAGCAAGCCACCAGGTTCCTGCTCAGATGTCCACCTGGACATCAAAGGAGCCCCACTGGATCAGGCCAAAGGCCCATCTTGTACAGCTTCCAGCATCTCACAGTGGCCCCCCAGGTGCCTCAGGGAGCACCCAAGACCTCCTGTTGCCACCCCCTTGCACCCGGCATTCTGAAGGAGACCATTTCTAGAACCGGGAGGCTTCTCATTCCCATCATGGATTGTAACCTACGGTGGACTTTTCTTCTATAAATCTGTCCAGTTCCCTTTTAAAGGCATTCAGGCCAGACACCATCACCACACTCTGTGGCAAGGAGTTCCACAGACTAATCACACACTGGATACAGTATTTCCTTTTGTCTATCCTAACTCCTGACCATGGGAATGCGGGGTGGGGGTGGGTGGAGCAGCTGATGGGAATCTCTTGGTCCCCCTAAAACTAAAAAGGGATAACTGGACTGGCATGTTTGTGCTGGAATTTTATTCCATCCTGCTTCACATTCCCAGGCCCGGCTTTTGAACCTTGCCTGCTTTCTCTCCGCATCTTTTTGTGGTGAGCTCCTTCAGTTTTTCCTGAAAACTCGACAGCCCGTTTCACGAAGACTCCATCAGGGAGCCAGATCGTTTTTTGCTCTCTGACAGACCATTTCTGGCAAACACTGCAAGGCGTTGTAAGTGCAGAGGAGCTGAGGTTGGCTAGGTCAGTTGGCTCCCCCAGAAGCCTCCCCGCTCCTGTGTTGCGGGAACCCCAGTAACTGGGCTCACCCAGATGGTAGGAATTGGATGGGAGCCTGAATCGTGCACTGGAGTTTCCCTTCCTGGTGGCTGCAGATGACCCTTTCTCGGGCCGTCTGAGTCAAGGTGCCTCCGCCTCTTGCAGTTTAGTTGTCCCTTGAGGCACCTGCAAGTACCTGCTGGAAGGTCAGGCAGGTGCCTGGGCCCTGTCCTGGCTTCTCCCCATCCCTGCTCAGTGGGTTGCCGCAGCCCCACCTGAACTCCTCTCCGGGACAGATGAAAGCCAGTTCTGCTTCCGCCAGGAGAAACCAACTTACAGCCCAAGCCTATGCTTGCCTACTCAGAAGTAAGCCTTGGTATAGTCAATGGGGCTTACTCCCAGGTAAGCGCCGATAGGGCTGCAGTCTTAGGGAGTTCGTAGCCACGAGATGTGGTGACAGTGGCCACTAGCGTAGATGGTTTTTGGGAAAAGGTGCAGGCGCATTGCATGGAAGTTGGGCTGTTGAGAAGTAGCAGAACCTCCATGATCAGAAGAAATATACCTGCAAAAACCAGGTGCTGGGGACAGCGGGCTCCTAGGGGGTGACCACTGATACAGAAGGCGGAGGTGGCTGAACCCTTGGTCTGATCAAGGAGGCCCAGAGGGAGGGAAAAAACGGTCCCCACCTGACTTTTCTGGCCCTTCTTCCCCCCACCCAACTCCTACTGGAGGAGGAAGAAGTTCCGGGCGTGGGAGAGCTCCCGAGATTGGGCACCGTTTTTCAAAAATGCATTGCCCAGAATCCCCTGCCGGCAGTGGCAAAGCCAGCCAAGAATGCCGCCAGCCCGATTCCCGGCCCGACGTGTCCAGGCAGGAGCCTTTTCAACGGCCTCTTTCTTCACTCCCAACAGCGCCTGAAGGCGCAGGGATGAAGTCACCGTCAGCAGGAAGGGAGGGAGGAAGGCCCTCGGCACAGCTGAGGCACCGACTCAGGCTGCTGCTGCCACGGTTGCCAAGGTGGGTCTTCCCAGTGCTTTCCAAGAACAGCTCCCTACACCGAACAGCCGGCATAAAGGGCCGGCTGTTGGGTCAGGCCACAGGTGTGGGGGCTCAGACGTTCTTTGCATGCACGGGCAAGAAAGGCCCCCCTCGATCTGCTCCCAGTTAGGATAGGATCAACAGCCCGTGCAGTCAGTAAGAGGCAGCATCCTGTGTCCAGATTTTCGAGCCCTTTCAGCAGGGCTGCCCGTCCGGGTGGCCAACTGGTGCCGGTGCCTCAGGCGCAGTGATGTCATTCAGGGGGAACGGACCAGAACGGGCGTTCCGGATCCTAACAGGCTCCGTGGCTGGTTCCAGGTTCCCGACAAGTGCCAATCAAAAAGTGAGTTCCTGTTCCTAAATCGTTTGAATGACGCCACTGCTCGGGCGTGGGGTGTGCCCACCAGTGCCAGCCGACTCCCCTCCCCGTTCTTCCTCCTCTGACGCCCGGGAGTAGACAAGAGAAGGGGGCAGGGCAGAAGAGGAAGTGGAGAGGAGGGGAGAGTGGTGAGCTGGAGTGGGGGAGATGCTACTCTCCTCCTCACTTCCTCCTCCTTGGCTCTGCCCCCTTATCCAATCCGGGCAGTGAGAGGAGCAGAGGCTGACCCGTCACCCAGTCAGGGGTGGCAGCATTTGGCCAAGAGAGCCCGGGCTGGCCGTGCCCTGAACATGAGTTGATTTCTCACCTGGAACTGCGATTCCTCCGAGCGCACCATGCCTGCCCTAGAGCCAGTGGTGTCATTTAAATGATTTAAGAACAGGTACTCACTTTTGATTGGCATGTGTCGGGACCCGCCCACCAGAAGTGACGTCATAAGCCGGAAGTGATGGCAAGAAGGGACATGAAAAAAGCCCTTTTTGAGGCCTCAAACAATTTTAAACTGACCCAACAGTTGCAACAGTATTCCACAGCACCCCCAGAACATGTGAAGGAGGCCTGGCATCATGTTAAAACCCCAGAGCAGCTCATTTTTCAGTGGCAAGGAAAGGAAAGGCTCCGCTCGCTGCCTGCCTGCCTGCCTGGCTCTGAGAATGTGCAGGCAACTCAAACGTGCAGGAAATTCAAATGTTGCAGGGGGCGGAGTCAACGAGTGGGCGGGCGAGTGGGCGGGGCCAGCTGTAATCCTAGGAACCGGTACTCGCGTACCCCTGCGTACCCCCTGCATGACATCACTGCCTAGAGTCAGCAGTGCGCCGGCAGCGATTCAGCAAGTCTTGCTGTGTAGGTGGCACTTCCCAGAGGAGGGGGCTTCCTTGGTCTCTCCCGGGAGAAGGGGGGGCGCTGCGTGGGGGATTCGCAGTGGAGGATCCTGGTGGCCGCCGGGGCAGCGCTCTGTACAATGGGATATTCTGGGAACACCAAGCTGTGGCTTGAGGTTGAGGAGCCCCTGCGGGGAGCAGGCGAAGTCTGCCTGGCTGGAAGGAGTGGAGGGCCTGGAGCAGCAACCCCTGTCATGATGCAACGGTGGCTTCACGTGGACCCTGCTCTCGCACTGGTGGTCGGAAGAGAATTATGCACAGAAGGGATAAGAGTCGACAAAGGGATGTTCTTTTCCCTCTCTCAAAACACCAGGACCAGGGGGCATCCGCTAAAACTGAGGGTTGGGAGAGTTAAAACAGATAAAAGGAAGTACTTTTTTACCCAGCGGGTAGTTAATCTGTGGAACTCTTTGCCACAGGAGGTGGTGATGACATCTGGTCTTGATGCCTTTAAGAGGGGATTGGACGGATTTCTGGAAGAAAAGTCCATTGTGGGCTATAGGCCATGATGGATTGTGAAGGGGGTTCCCTTGCATTAGTAGTGGGCTACTTCAGAGTACCGGGTGCAAGGGAGTGGCCACAGGATGCAAGCATCTTGTTGTCTCGTGCCTCCCTGGGGCACCCGGTGGGCCGCTGTGAGATACAGGAAGCTGGACTAGATGGGCCTTTGGCCTGATCCAGCATAGGGGCTCTTCTGATGTTCTTATGTTCTTAACCACTTGTGTGTAAGCAGTTCAGGTGAGGATGACGGGTGTTACTGGGATGAAGTCAAAAGCCTCAGAGAACAAACCCTTTTGCTGCTCTCGGGGCAGGTTAACCTCATTGGGTGCTGGGAGCACAAGGGAGGAAGGAGGCAGCCGAAGCTGGTGGCCATCAATCTGTCAGTCAGTCGGAGGTAAAACTCTGTAGGTGTCTTTTGTTCCCCTTTCGAGTTCCTCTTGGTTAATTTACAAACAGAGGGTTTTTACTAGAGGGAGGAGTCTTGTGAGTGAGAGCCTCCCAGCTTGTATTTCCACTATTTGGATTTTATAAAACAGAGGCTCTGTAATTTTAAGTGTAAATCTTTAATGTATGTTAATAAAATTGGGGTTTTTATTTCTTCTGTGTGGTTTTCTTTCAAGAGGGGGTTTGCCCAGGAGCTCCCTTTTCTTGAGCCTGGGCTGGGGGCAGCGGCAGCTCCTTAAGGGGAGGGAAGTTGTCCCCCCGTCATAACAAGGGTTAAACAAGGGGGGAGGACACTCAAGATGATGCACCAACACGAGCGCAACAGAATTTGCTGCTCTGCGATATTGTGGTGACTCCAGGCAGGGTTTTCCCCAGAATGAGGCACACGTGGAAAGCGGAAAGCAGCAGGTGGCTTTTGGCCGCGATCGAGAGATGGAGCCTCCTTTTTCAGGTCCGCTTTACCCTGAGCGCCAAATCCAGGGGGCGGAGTGCGGGAGACGGCCATCCACGCCACGTCCTCTCTGTGATCGCCCCACAAGCATCTGCTTGGCCCCCGACAGTGGCAGGTTGCTAGGCTGGATGAAAATCATCCCCCCCTTTAGGGCTGTTCAGATAAGGCGATTCCTGTGTTCAGTCAGAGGATTCAGCCCATTGCAATTTGGAAAGAACATAAGAACGTAAGAAGAGTCCCGCTGGATCAGGCCAAAGGCCCATCTAGTCCAGCTTCCTGTATCTCACAGCGGCCCACCAGGTGCCCCAGGGAGGCATGAGACAACAAGTCGCTTGCATCCTGTGGCCACTCCCTTGCACCGGGAACACTGAAGTAGCCTACTGCTAATGTAAGGAGGTTACAACTCCTCATTGCCTGTAGCCCACGATGGACTTTTCTTCCAGAAATCCGTCCAAGCCCCTCTTAAGGGTATCTAGACCAGATGCCATCACCACCTCCTGTGGCAAGGAGTTCCACAGATTAACTACCCGCTGGGTAAAAAAGGACTTCCTTTTATCGGTTTTAACTCTCCCAACCTTCAGCTTTAGCTCTGGCCTTTTGCACCCTTTTGGGGTTTGGGCCAGAGGGGTCGGGAAGTCAAATGCAGGGGGGGGGGAAACTCGGAGTGCGGCGCTCCAGTTTCCAGGGTTCCAGCAGCCATAGGGGCATCTGGGCTGCAGGGCACCTCCACAACCCCCCATTGTGGGGCCACTGGTGTAGGGGGAGGTTTTCCTGCCAGGCCCCACAAGTGCAGAGCTGACAGGCAGTTGCTCTCCAGGCCCCCTTGACTTGCTCCCACCAAGGGAAGAGGGAGACTCCAAACTGCTGCCCCCCCCCCGCCGGGCCAAGGGCCTGGCTGGAGGGGGAGCTTCCCACCCACCCCTTCCTGACCTTGGTGAATCCCAGCAGAAGCGCTGGCTGGACGGAGGCCAAGCATAACGGCCCGGCTCCTCCGACTCCTCCCCCTCCCTTCCTTTCCAGGCAAACCACATTATCAAATTAGCAAAGCTGTAGAACTGCGGCCGAGAGATGCTGGGAGCCGAGGGCCGGCGGGAGTCTGAGGTGGGAAGGGAAGAAGCCATCGTGCGCCAGCCCTCCAAACGCAGCGCTGCCATCCTGACTGCGGGCTGAGCTGGGGCAGGGCTTAGCCCCTGTTCTCAACGGACCCGGTGCCCTGAGGATCCAGGCCAGCCTTAGGGTCCCAGGTGCACAGCCAAGGTCTGTGGAATCAGAGAGAACATAAGAACATAAGAAGAGCCCCTATGCTGGATCAGGCCAAAGGCCCATCTAGTCCAGCTTCCTGTATCTCACAGCGGCCCACCAGGTGCCCCAGGGAGGCAGGAGACAACAAGATGCTTGCATCCTGTTGCCACTCCCTTGCACCCAGTACCAGTAGCCCACCACCTTTGTAAGGAGGTTGCACAACCCATCATTGCCTCTAGCCCACGATGGACTTTTCCTCCAGAAATCCATCCAATCCCCTCTTAAAGGCATCTAGACCAGAAGCCATCACCACCTCCTGTGGCAAAGAGTTTTTACCTGCTGGGTAAAAACGTATTTCCTTTTATCTGTTTTAACTCTCCCAACGCTCAGTTTTAGCGGATGCCCCCTGGTTCTGGTGTTTTGAGAGGGAAAAGAACATCCCTCTATCGACTCCATCCCTTCCGTGCATAATTTTGTATGTCTCAATCATGTCCCCCCTCAGGCGCCTTTTTTCTAGACTGAAGAGCCCCGAACGCTGCAGTCTTTCTTCATAAGGGAGGTGCAAATAAAATGTATTTATAGATTGTGTATTATATCTGTACTAGCTTTTTGGTACCCAGCATTGCCCGGGTAAAAATGTCATCGGGACTGTCACCAATCAGCTTAGCGACCCCGAGAACTGTGGATTTGACAGTAATGTCGGTCATTTCAGACATTTTGTTTTGCACCCCTTCTTACCCCTCCATGCCGAGGGGGGCCGAACCCGGACTCCAACGGCGTCGGGAGCATCGCTGCTTGTCTCGGCAACTCCGAAAACTATGGATTTGATGGTGATATTGGCCGTTTTCGACCATTTTCACGTGGGGCCCCCTGCGCACCCCCACCCCTGGGGTCGCCAGGGAGGTCGTGCCCCCGCAGTGTTTGTCGCCAGGCCGTAACGCGTACGCGTGCCGAGTTTGGTGGCAATCACTCCAGGTGTTCCAGCGGGTCAGTGTGGACGTTTTGCTTCACACCCCTTCTCACCCACCCCCCCACGCCAAGGGGGGCCGAACCGGGACTCAAACGGTGTCGGGAGTGTCGCCGCTCGTCCCGGCGACCTTGGAAACTACGGATTCGACGCCACTTTCGGCCGTTTTAACGCGGGGGGGCCTGTGCACCCCCACCCCTGTGGGCGCTGGGGGGGGGCTGACCCCCCCAGCGAGCAAGCTGGGCAGAAGGTGGTGGGAATGAGGGATGCCCTCAGCCTCTGGTCCCGGCAGTGCCAGCCTCTCCCCATCAGTTGGAGACAGGCGGAGTCTGGGGCGAGGACGTGCAGGCTGGGGGGCGGGGGGCGGGGGCGAGGGGTGTCCTGCAGCCCGGAACCTGAGAGGAAGCACATGGAACAGAGTGGGGGAAACTGGCAGTGTTTGGCCCGGCCTGGGAGACTCACAGCCCCAGCTCAGGAACAAACCCCACATTCCCAAACGCCAACAGCCACACCAAAGGCAGAACGAGAGGGAAGGGCCGCCTCACCCACCCCCCACAAGGCCCTACAGCAGTGATGTCATGCAGGGGGTACGCGGGGGTACGCGAGTACCGGTTTCTAGGATTACAGCTGGCCCCGCCCATTCGCCCGCCCACTCGTCGACTCCGCCCCCTGCAACGTTTGAATTTCCTGCATGTTTGAGTTGCCTGCACGTTCTCAGAGCCAGGCAGGCAGCGAGCGGAGCCTTTCCTTGCCTTGCCACTGAAAAATGAGCTGCTCTGGGGTTTTAACATGATGCCAGGCCTCCTTAACATGTTCTGGGGGTGCTGTGGAATCCTGTTGCAACGGTTGGGTCAGTTTAAAATCATCTGAGGCCTCAAAAAGGGCTTTTGTCATGTCCCTTCCTGCCACGACCTCACTTCCGGCTTATGACGTCACTTCCGGTGGGCGGGTCCCGACACGTGCCAATCAAAAGTGAGTACCTGTTCTTAAATCATTCAGATGACACCACTGCCCTACAGCTCTGATAGCAACGACGCCTAGGCCAGGGGCGCCAAACCTCAGGCCAGCATGTGGCCCCGGAAGCGATTTCTCCAGCCCCCCATTATAATTGGGCTCATATCTTGGAATTATGAACAAAACTGGCCTACTTGCTCTTCTGGCATTTCAGCCAACGACGTTCTCCGTGAGAACCAAGTGCTTATCTTTGGCCATCAACTGCTTTGCGATGCTTCGCCGGCTCTCAGCAGGTGCCAAGAAGGCTATCCGTGAAGGCTCCACGAAGTGAGTTTGTCACCCGACTTGGACCAAGAGGCCCCCGACAAGCACAGTCCACAGGCACAAGGCAGACCTTTGCCAGACTCACGTCCTGCCGGCCGAGGCCTTCTGCTGAGGCTGGGGAGAAGAGAAGCCACGCTCTGTTCGGGTGGTGAATGTGAGAGCCAGTTTTCATTGCGACTTTCAGGGGAAAAGGTGGTGTGAAGAAGCTGGGAAGCTCTTCCTTTCCCAGCCCCGCCAAGCCCTGACTTCACTGCTTCCGTGATGATGGCCAAAGATCTCCCGCCAGGCAAGAGGCAGAAGGTGCTGCCCAGGTATGTCTGCCCAGCAGAAGCTGGATGCCTGGCAGATGTGTAACGGCCACAGCAGCAGACGTGCTTGCACGCCGGCGTGTTTTGCAAGAGGGAGCAGGAGCCAGGCGGAGAGAAACTGGGGATGACCCAAGAGAAGGCGCTTTGTTCTCGTCAACAAGGGTGGATGTCGCTGAGCTCAGGAAGGGGGGGACGGACCCGCGTGAAGCCTTTGAGGCGCCAGGTCGTGAACGGACTTGCAGTGGGCAGGTGCTCGGGGGCAAGGCTGGCCTCCACCTCCCCCCCGCGCGATCTAAACACTCCAAAGCAGCTGTGTGAGGCTGGAGGATTAGAAGCACAACACGGCTACGGAGGAGCCCTTTGCCTGGGTCTCAGAGCACAATCCTAACCTGGAGTTAGGCTGGTGTAAGCTAAGCCAGCAAAGTTTGGCCGGCACAAGGGCCACCGTAAGGTGTGTTTGGACCACTCTCAGAGGGGGGATGGCTCACATCTGCGTGGTCCAAACATACTTTGTGGTGGCCCTTGTGCTGGCCAAAATGAGCCTCAAGGCACTGAAGCAGTCAGTCTACTGTCACATCCCAGGTGAACAAGGGATAACTAGCAAGGGATAACTAGGGGTGGGGTTTTTTGGTGATCAACACAGAATGCTAAATAATTAGAATTTCTACTCAAAATGCTATAGAAAATGAAATTTAGATCAAAACGCGAAATAACACCGCGTTTGCTTATTGTTGACACAGTTTGACACAAATTTCGATCGATTTCACAAAAACAACACCGCTTGTGCTTACTTTTGACACGGTTTTGAGGAATCCATAAATAGTTTTCAGTAAGGGATCAGGAGGAGGAGGGTGGCAGAAACAGGAGGAAGCTTGCTTAAACTAGGAACACTCGTGTTCATAGTTCACAGTGCATGCTGGGCAGCTTTAATGGAATGCGGAAGTTGTAAGCAGCAGTTTCTTGATGCTCTAAGCGGCAATCAGAGGGCAGCTCGGGAATTTTTGAGCAGGTTATTTTGGGATGGGGTGTGTGAGCCAGTGATTGCTTTTTTGGGATGGGGGGAAATACAGCCTCTGCCCTCCGCTTGTTCTCTGGCAGCAAGGGCTTCCCACATGAGAACCCCCCCCTCAGTGTCATCAGAACCACTTCGCTGCAAGGGGGCTCTCATCTAAACACTCCAACAGCGGGTTTTTCCTCTCTCCAAGTGGCTTACAAGTGAAAATAACCAATACAGGAGAGCACAACACTCGACACAGACGCACCCCAGCAGCAAAAACAGCACCCAACAAACGAAGTAGCCAGAGGGACTTGGAAACATCAGGAGAATGCAGGACAGGCCCGTTGGGGAAGAAAAACAGACACACACAGGTCTTCAGGAGGGGGGACAGCACATTTATCTCTGAATGCCAGGTGCCAGGGAGTGGCCACAGGATACAGGCATTTTTTGTTGTCTCCAGTGCTCCCTGAGGCAGCTGGACGAGAAGGGCCCTTGGCCTGACCCAGCAGGACCTTTCTGAGGCTCTTATGAAAGGCGGGCAGACGTACATTGGATGGCAGGAAGATGGCAGATGGAAGCCACCGCTGAGAGGACCTCTCCTGGCATCGCATCCAGTGATGTCATGCAGGGGGTACGCAGGGGTACGCGAGTACCGGTTTCTAGGATTACGGCTGGCCCCGCCCACTCGCCCGCCCACTCGTCGGCTCCGCCCCCTGCAACGTTTGAATTTCCTGCACGTTTGAGTTGCCTGCACGTTCTCAGAGCCAGGCAGGCAGGCAGGCAGCGAGCGGAGCCTTGCCTTGCCTTGCCACTGAAAAATGAGCTGCTCTGGGGTTTTAACATGATGCCAGGCCTCCTTAACATGTTCTGGGAGTGCTGTGGAATACTGTTGCAACTGTTGGGTCAGTTTAAAATCGTCTGAGGCCTCAAAAAGGGCTTTTTTCATGTCCCTTCCTGCCACGACCTCACTTCTGGCTTATGACGTCACTTCCGGTGGGCGGGTCCCGACACGTGCCAATCAAAAGTGAGTACCTGTTCTTAAATCATTTGGATGACACCACTGATCGCATCACCTTGAAGGGCGGTGGGCCTGCAGGAGGGAGATCTTCTGGGGTTTGTATGGAAAAGAGGTTTGTCTGGAGGAAGGCACAGTCCACCACGGGACGTCTGGGTCCTGGGCCGTCTCAGACTTCCAAAGCAGCCACCAGCTCCTCAGAAGCTAATTGGTGACAAATGCAACAGTGACCAGGAGCTGATTGGTTGGGCTGGACCATTTCTCCAGGCAGGAAGGATAAAATGGCCCTAAGTGGAACCCCCCCCCCCCGGCAACTCCCTGGAAGGCAGCGAAGTGACAGGAAGGGGGGCGTTTCCTGGCTCCTGCTGGCTGTAGGCCTGCCTGCCCTTAGCAGCAGACTCTGGGGGGCTCTCGGGGTCCTGGGAATGTTTCCAGGGGTCCTGCTTCCACTCCCACTTGTCTGGCTCTCCTTTCTGCCTCCCTGCCGGCTCTCTGCAGCTCCCTCCACACTTCCTGGAGAAACAGGGGATGCCGGGGGTGGGAGAAGGAGCTTTGTGCAGGGTTGGTTCCCCCAGAGAGAAGAGGAGATTTCTGGGGCATCGCCATAGCAGAGATGCGGTTATTCTCTCAGGCAGAGAGAGTGAGGACAAAATTCCGAGGGCCAGGCTCCTGCCTGGCCAAATTCAAACTCCCCCCCCCGTCTCACAAGGGTGGGAAAAGGGACAGGAATGAAAGGCGAGGCACTCCCACGGGGCCGCCTGAGGATCGTTGCCCACCTCGCAGGGGAACGTCACCCAACGGCCGGTTCCTACAACAGGACACCAAACACAGAGGGCATCTGCCGGGTCGTTTTGACTGCTGCTTCCTGTCTTGAGGCCAGTGGGGAACTCCCGAGTTGGCCTGTGCTTGGCTGCCTGGCCTCCTCCCTTGGGGCTCTGCTGGGGCAGCCCTTCCTGCCTCCGAATGGCCCCTCATTTGGGGCTCATGTCCCATCCTGGGGGGCCACAAGCCGCCCCTCCACTCTGGTCTGCCAGAGACCAGCTTGCGGCCTTTCTGTTTCAGGCCAGGGCTGAAGATCAGTGATGTCATGCAGGGGGTACGCGGGGGTAAGCGAGTACCGGTTTCTAGGATTACAGCTGGCCCCGCCCATTCGCCCGCCCACTCGTCGACTCCGCCCCCTGCAACGTTTGAATTTCCTGCATGTTGGAGTTGCCTGCATGTTCTCAGAGCCAGGCAGGCAGGCAGGCAGCGAGTGGAGCCTTTCCTTTCCTTGCCACTGAAAAATGAGCTGCTCTGGGGTTTGATGATGCCAGGCCTCCTTCACATGTTCTGGGGGTGCTGTGGAATACTGTTGCAACTGTTGGGTCAGTTTAAAAAAGGGCTTTTTTCATGTCACTTCCTGCCACGACATCACTTCCAGCTTATGATGTCACTTCCGATGGGCGGGTCCCGACACGTGCCAATCAAAAGTGAGTACCTGTTCTTAAATCATTTAGATGACACCACTGCTGAGGATCCAGCCTCTCCCTGTCCTATGGGCTTCCTCGCCCACCGGCTATATAACTTGCCTTTATAACTGGGGTGGGTGGGAACATGCAAATTAGAAGCATTGCATGATGGTCTCCGCTCAGATGTGGCTTTTTCAGACACTGACGCAGATTGTTAAAAGTGGAGACACAGGGATTTCAAACTGTACTCAGCAAACATAAAGCAAACATAAAGAACCAACTACAAAAGAACTAAGGCTGAGCTCACCATAACCTTAAAAGTTATGAAGCTTATATATCCATGAAGCTTATAGAGCTGGCTTTCAGGCTACTTTAGAGATGCCTTGGCACTTTAAAGGTGTTATGAATGGGTTGGGGAAGGTCCAGGCAGTTCTGGGGGTGATCCAGCAAGCTGGGGGGCGCCCCATCCCCTGCTCTATGAAGCGGGAGGGGTGCCTCATTCCTGCCGGCTCGTTAATGCCAGGGACCTTAGGAGAATGCAGTGTAGGGCCTGGGGAGTTGCAGGGGTGTGGTGGGTGCCATGCTAATGGCGCCCACACCCAAGATGGCACCCATGGCTTGTGCCACCCTTTGCATCCCCTAGATCCGCCACTGCACTGTGGTCCCAAACCAACCTGCGCACTCCTGGGCAGGGGCTGGGACAGTAGCAGGGACCTCAGGCGTGTCGCTGTTCGTCATGGCCAGTGCCAGCTGCAGGCTTCAGGGAATCCGATCGGGAGTCAGAGAGAACTACCCGAGAGGAGCTCTGATGGGCCAGCCCCACTCCTTGCACTCGGGATCGCGCAGCCTTCCTGAAGGAACCTGCACCCTTCCGGTGTCACGCCGACTGTGCTGACTGCAACTCTCTGCACTGCACGGATCCCGCTGGAGCAGGAGTGGCAGGGGCCAGAAGATGGCAAGGATCCTGGGACGTGCCTTAAAGTACCAGAATGTTGCCCCAAGGAGGGCTGGGCCATCACCAGTGCTGGGGCCAGCTCTAGGCCTATTGGGCCCTGCGCCTAAGGGGCACATACCAGGGTAATCTACTCTAGTCTGGTCAAATACACGCAACAATACATTGCAACTGACACCGAGCACCACATTGCAGATGTTATACTGTGTGTGTTTCGAAACCTTTATTGACATATAAATAAACTTCACAAACATAAATTTCCAGTAGGGAAATTAACCCATAATTTATGATTTTGCTTGTTGTTTTGAGTACATTCCTCTATTACTTTGCTCTATATACCCTGTTCAGTGTTATTGTATTTATGTTGTGAGGTTTATTTGTATGCCAATAAAGGTTTCGAAACACACACACAAACATAAATACAATTACAACACTGATCAGGGTAAATAGAGCAAAATAATTAGAGGAATAAGCGCGAAACAACAAGCAAAACCATAAGTTATGGGTTAGAATGGAAATTTCCAATAGGTATCCTGTAACGGCAGATGTAATAGAAGGACAGAGATCACTCAGGAACAAGGAAAGGGAATTGGGAAAAAGAGAGAGCCATGGTTCAAGGAACAGCTGGCGAAGGGAGAAGTGAGCCGGGCAATGAAATAAAATATGATCCAAAGTGTCCGGCACCTTGTACTGAACAGCAACCATTTTAATTTTTGTCTACATTCTTACAAAAATCAGTAGCGTTTGCTTATACTGCTCATATTGTGACTTTTTTTTTCTTGCACTTGAATTACAGGCAATGTTAATTACAGAACAGCATAAAACATTATTCCACTTTTTAAGCGTGCATGTTTATTGCTTTCCATCCTACTGGAGAGACAGCATGACCTTTAGGAATAGCTCTAAGATTCTACCGACCTTGCTGTGGCCCTGCCAAAAATGCGCCCCCCCCCCGGGGCCCTGCATGTCCTAAGGCTGGAGCTGGTCAGGGAGAAGATTTATGACACGCCAAAGTTAGTAGCCAGGTCTCTCTGACCAGAACCAGCAGTTCTGACTGACAGACATCACCTAACGGTGCAACTCTGGCTGCTTTTTAACTGCTAGCATGTTGAAGTAGCTGCTAACCGTTAACAGGCTGTAAAACAGCTCAGAAAGAAGGTGATGTCTTCACATTGCAGGGCAGACCTGCATGGAAGGGGTAGAGTCGATAAAGGGATGTTCTTTTCCCTCTCTCAAAGCACCAGAACCAGGGGACATCCGCTAAAACTGAGGGTTGGGAGAGTTAAGACAGATAAAAGGAAGTACTTTTTTACCCAGCGGGTGGTTAATCTGTGGAACTCTTTGCCACAGGAGGTGGTGCTGGCATCTGGTCTTGATGCCTTTAAGAGGCGATTGGACGGATTTCTGGAGGAAAGGTCCATTGTGGGCTATAGGCAATGATGGATTGTGCAACCTCCTTACAAAGGTGGTGGGCTACTTCAGAGTGCCGGGTGCGAGGGAGTGGCAACAGGATGCAAGCATCTTGTTGTCTCGTGCCTCCCTGGGGCACTTGGTGGGCCGCTGTGAGATACAGGAAGCTGGACTAGATGGGCCTTGGCCTGATCCAGCAGGGCTCTTCTTATGTTCTTATGTAGATCAGTATGTCCCCTCTCTGCCGCGGGGAGTGAGCCTGCAAGGGCCAGATTCTCAACAGCCCCGGGCAGGAATGTCGTACGACAAGCTGCCCGTCCATCAGGAAGGGCGACCCTCTCGGAACTCCATGCTGGAGAAAACCTCCGCCTCCACGAATTATTTTTGTGAGAAGCAGCCGCCTCAAAACAAAAAAAGTCAGAAATGCCGGCTCAGCTCGGATTAGAAGGAGCCCGTCGCTGTTGACCTTGGGCCCCGGCTTCCCAAAGATTATTGTGTTCAAAAGACATTCTTGGGATGCTTTGCCACCAGTCATCTGTTACAATCCTCGGCTGCTCGGCAAAGTGGCCTGTTTGCGCCAGCTCCTCCCCACCAGCGCAGAAATGTCGGCTCGGGATCATTCCATGGGGACAGCAAACGTGTTGAAGAGCGTGAAGAGGGGGACTGCTTTTCCCACTGCTCACAATCAAGTAGAGGTGTCTGGCCAGCGATGAAAGTTGGTGTGCACCCAGAGGCAGATCTAAGGGAGGGCAAAGCTCTAAGTTTTGCAAGGAGCCTTGCCTTGCAGTGGAAATCACTCCTCTCCTGCACCGTTGTAGCCAATCCTCACAGGGAAAAGCAACGTCTTGGTGTTGCTGACTGGCTACAGCAGCAATACAAGGGAGAGGAGGGATTGACATGACAGGGTAAGGCTTCTTGCAACACTTACAGCTTTGCCCCCCCTTAGATCTGCCTTTGCCAAGGTGTAGGAGGAGGAGGACGACAGGTAGCAGCTGGTGCATTCATGTGCCACTCCAGGAACCAGGAGAAGGAAAAGGCTACACAAGAGCCAGGACGGGGTAATGGTTTGGACAGAGTGAGAAGATCTGGGTTCAAACCCCTGCTCAGCCTCGAGGCTTCCTGGGGGATCTTGGGCCCGTCACCCTCTCTCAGCCTCACCTACCTCACAGGGTTGTTGTGACAAAAAAGGGAGGGAAGGAAACACGTGCAACACCCTGAGCTCCTTGGAGGGAGGGGGCAGTGGCGTTTCTACAGGGATGGCAAAGCTCTAAGTTTTGCAAGAAGCCTCACCTTGCAGTGGAAATCACTTCCTCTCCCGCACCGTTTTAGCCAATCCTCACAGGGAACAGCAACATCTTGGCGTTGCTTACTGGCTACAGCAGCAAGGGAGAGGAGGGGTTTATGTGACAGGCTCCTTGCAACACTTAGAGCTTTGCCCTCCCTGTAGATCTGCCTCTGTGTGCACCCGAAGCACATAATGTGGAGGAAATGATGCTTCACTGGGACATTGGAAGAAGGACTCCTGGACTGCACAAGAACCTAGGCAGAGCCCCATTGGTTCAGACCAGGGAAGAGCCACCAGGCTGTAGCTCAGAAAGTCCCAGGAGCATCTCCCAGTCAGAGGCGGATCTAAGGGGGGGGGCAAATCTGTAAGTGTTGCAAGAAGCCTTACCCTGCCATGTAAATCCCTCCTCTCCCTTGCTGCTGTAGCCAGTAAGCAACGCCAAGATGTTGCTGTTCCCTGTGAGGATTGGCTAGAACGGTGCGGGAGAGGAGTGATTTCCACTGCAAGGTAAGCCTTCTTGCAAAACTTTGAGCTCTGCCCCCCCTTAGATCCGCCTCTGCTCCCAGTCAGGCTGAAGAGCTGGAGCTGGTAAGTGTAGACCAGGGGTGTCAAACAGGCTTCCCACAGTGGGCCGAATACACCATTCAGCAGGAAGTGACCCCATTAAGCAGGAAGTGACGTCCTTAAGCAGACGGTGTGGCCATAAATAAGCACTTGGCTCTCAAGCAGGGACTCATCATCAGCTACAAACGGCAGAAGAGAAAATGCGCCCACCCTGATCCGATTTGGGAGGCGTGGGTGAGCAGGGCTCCCTTTTCAGCCGTGCTGTTTCTCTCCCAGCGCTGCATTCCCAGGGGGATGTGCCCTGCTTGAACTCTTCGTCCCCTGGGAGGCTGGATCCTGCGTCTCCCCGCATCGTGTGCAGTTGTGCCCCAGGACTTGACAGGGGAGTCCACAGCTGTCACGGCAGTCGGGATTTCCTGCAAATGGACAAGGGGAGGTCAGACGAAGGTGGCTCTGAAGAACCGGCTCCGGCAGCAGCCAGGCCGGCCGATTGGATGTGCTGCTCTAAGCCCGGCTGCGGGATGTGGCGCCCGCTCCACTCCCACCTCCAGATCCGCCACGTGGCTTTGCAGGTCGTGCTCTGGAATGCCCTTCAGTTGCTCTCTGGATTCAATCCCCCCCATGTCTGAAAATGCCTTTCCAAAAGGGGAAGGACTAGGGACATGGTGGCGCAGCAAGTTAATCCGCTGCTGCTGGGCTTTCCGACCGGAAGGTTGGGAGTTCAAGACTGCGCGACGGAGTGAGCGCCCGTCGCTTGTCCCAGCTCCTGCCAACCTAGCAGTTCGAAAGCATCTAAATGCAAGTAGATAAATAGGGACCACTTCGGTGGGAAGGGAACGGCGTTCCGTGCACTACAGCATACAGTCATGCCGGCCACATGACCGCAGAAGCTTGTCCTCGGACAAAACGCCGGCTCTACAAGCTTTGAAACGGAGATGAGCACCGCCCCCTACAGTCGGTCACGGCTAGACCATTCGGTCATGAGAAAACCTTTAACCTTTACCTTAAAAGGGGAAGTAGGAGGAGGAGGAGGAGGTAGGACTTCGGCATGGCAGAAAGAGCAGGAGCTTGTCAGGATGACTCCTGCAGGAGGCAGGGGGGCTCCCCTCTCTCCCCCCCTCAGGCATGGTCTGGCCAAGCTTTAGGGCTTCTGACACTAGACGGCTCTGCAGCCAGAAGCTGGGCACAGACACGTGCACCTGGGGCACTGCCCGGCCAGCTCACACTCCACTTCGCACATAAGAACTTCAGAAAAGACCACTGAGTCAGGCCAAAGGGGGCCCGCCTAGTCCCGTTTCCTGCATCTCACAGAGGCCCACCAGGGTCCTCAGGCAGCACACAGCCCACTTCTAAAACCAGGAGGTTGCACAATACCCATCACAGCTTGTCATCTGTGGTGGACGTTTCCTCCAGAAATCTGTCCAATCCCTTTTTGAAGGCACCTAGGTCTTCAGATTGAAGCTGAAGCTCAAGTACTTTGGCCACCTCACGAGAAGAGAGGACTCTTTAGAAAAGACCCTCATGCTGGGAAAGATCGAAGGCAAAAGGAGGAGGGGCGGCAGAGGATGAGATGATGATGATGATGATGATGATGATGATGATGATGATGATGATGA
>JAJKFI010000158.1:921711-955064 GCA_029204185.1 Lerista edwardsae | reverse complement strand
GATGATGATGATGATGATGATGATGATGATGATGATGATGATGATGATGATAATAATAATAATAATAATAATAATAATAATAATAATAATAATAATAATAATACTCGTATTTATATACCGCCTTTCTTAGGTCATTAGATTACTCCTCTGACTTTAACTCAAGGCTGTTTACATAGGCAGGCTTTATTCATAAACACAAGGTTTTTACAAATTACAAGAAAGTTCTATCTTTCAAGAACATACAACCTACAGATGGTACTTCCATGGTGTGGTCTTCTTTCTGGCCACACAATTTCCCTTCCTGCTGGCTGATAAGCAGGTTCTCTGCTCCCACCAAAGAAGTGCCTGGCCCAGCACACTCCCCTCTCACAGGCAGCTGTAGCTCAGCTCTAATCAGTCGCAGTTTACAAGGTCTGCCGCTCATGGAGACTTCCGGTGATCCCGAACTGGCGACCTTCGGATGTTATCTTCAGGCAAACGGAGGCTTTAACCCTCTCAACTACAACCTCCTGTAGTGGTTAGAGAGTGTCACCGAAGCAATGAACATGAAACTGGGCAACTCCGGAAGCTAGTGGAGGACAGGGAGGCCTGGCGTGCTGTGGTCCAGGGGGTCGCGGAGAGTCGGACACGACTTAGCGACTGAACAACAACAAGGTCTTCAGATGCTGTCCCCACATCCTGTGGCAAGGAGTTCCACAAGTGGGACTCCAGGTTACTCGACCAACAAGGGCCACGTGCCAACACAGGCGATACTGAGCTGGATGGACCCCTGGCCTGACCCAGTGGGCTTCAGAGGCTCCCCACTGTCCCTGCCCTGCTCCTCCTTCCCAATGGCCACCAGCGACACACACACAAGCCCACATCAAGGGAGGGGGAGAAGTCAATGAAAAGATGCATTAATTTGCCTGCATTTAATTTGACTTCTCCTCCTCCACCTGACTGTGAAGAATTTTGATTGCTTTTAGTGGCTAAAATGTAGCCCAAAGAGTGCCCGGCGGGGGGGGGGGCTGAATGATCTCCTGGGGCAACGTGGCTCCCCTCGCACAACAGCTACGTTCAGGTGCCCCCCCACTCCCACCACAAACGCTGCCCCCCGGAGGACTGTGTAGGCAGCCTGTCCGACTTCGCAGCGTCCCCCCAGCCAGGCCCCCCCCCGTGCCTGTGGGGCTGTCAGGCCCTGCAAAGGCAGGCGGAATGCCTGGAACGGTTCTCATTCTTGCCTATTATCGGGAGGCTGATCTGGGCCGGCTCCTGTTTCCCAGGACTGGGAGGAAGGACACCTCTTCCTGCCTGCCCAGGCCGGCTTCTCTGTTCCTCCTCCTCCTCCTCCTCCCGCACAGGCCCTCGCTGGCACCCTCCAGGCTCCGTCCTCTTGTGCCGCTGCCCAACAGATAAACCACTCAAAGCCCCTTTGTGGGGCAGAACAAAAGGGCATTTTGGGGGGTTGCTTTCCCGCTGCAGTCCCTTCCCTGCTCCAGTTTGAAATGCCCCTTGGTGAAAACTGAAGGGCCTTGTGCACAAACACGGGGGGAACAGCCAGCCAGCACCCAGGACTCGGCAGGGCCCCACGGAAGAGGCAGATCTAAGGGAGGGCAAAGCTCTAAGTCTTGCAAGAAACCTTACCTTGCAGTGGAAAACACTCCTCTCCTGCACCGTTCTAGCCAATCCTCACAGGGAACAGCAACATCTTGGCGTTGCTTACTGGCTACAGCAGCAAGGGAGAGGAGGGATTTACATGACAGGGTAAGGCTCCTTGCAACACTTAGAGCTTTGCCCTCCCTGTAGATCCACCTCTGCCCCACGGAAGAGCCGGGTGGAGTCCTGGGCACCAGGAGGGGGGCACCCCCAAGCACACGGATACGAAGGCCCCTCTGACCCGCCCACTGGGCCCCCCGACCCCCCTGGGCCTCAAGCGGAGGGTGGCGTTCTGGGCACACATCCCTTGTGCAGCTGCAACTCAGCGTGGCCGGAGCAAATTTTGGGTCAGACGCAACTTCTTTTGAAGGCTCCATTTGGCATGCAAAGGAAGGAAGATGGCTGCCCCACATGCGCACTCGCGGAAGGCAAAAGCCTCCTTCTGCGTCCCAAGAAGATCGTTTAAGAATCCTCAGCCCTCCCCCTTCTCTACCAAGTTGCTCAGTTCAACTACGGAGTACACAAGTACACAGACCTGTGACTGGGCTGGCCCAAGATCTCGGGTGCCTGAAGCGGTTGCCCCACCTGACCTGCTGCTGCCGCCGGCCTCTGCCCCTGCAAGCCCTGCACTGGAGAAGGAAGAGCAGCTGGAGGGCCCCTTGGCAGCCCTCAGCTGGCTTCAGAGTTGGCCGGCCCTGCCTGGCACAGCCTTGCTGCTGCTGCTGCTGCTGCTGAGGGGTACTCCAACTTAATTGATTCCAACCCAGTTATTTATTATCTCTTAATTCCAACTAAATTTATTAATTCATTCCAGCCTGACCCTCCACCTCCACTCTGAAGAGTACCAAAGTCGACCATCCCTGCTCTGTGTGGCGATGCGGAACTGGACTCCAGGGGGAGAGTCGCAAGTGTGCCCCCTTCCCGCCCCTCTGCCAGCTCAGCTGTGCCCTTAATTTCACCGTTCTAATAAGAACATAAGAACATAAGAAGAGCCCTGCTGGATCAGGCCAAAGGCCCATCTAGTCCAGCTTCCTGTGTCTCACAGCGGCCCACCAGGTGCCCCAGGGAGGCGTGAGACAACAAGAGGCATCCTGTTGCCACTCCCTTGCACCCGGTACTCTGAAGTAGCCCTCCACCTTTGTAAGGAGGTTGCACAATCCATCATTGCCTATAGCCCACGATGGACCTTTCCTCCAGAAATCCGTCCAATCCCCTCTTAAAGGCATCAAGACCAGATGCCATCACCACCTCCTGTGGCAAAGAGTTCCACAGATTAACTACGCGCTGGGTAAAAAAGTACTTCCTTTTATCTGTTTTAACTCTCCCAACCCTCAGCTTTAGCGGATGCCCCCTGGTTCTGGTGTTTTGAGAGAGGGAAAAGAACATCCCTCTATCAACTCTATCCCTTCCATGCATAATTTTGTATGTCTCAATCATGTCCCCCCTCAGGCGCCTTTTTTCTAGACTGAAGAGCCCCAAACGCTGCAGTCTTTCTTCATAAGGGAGGTGCCCCAGCCCCGTAATCATTTTTGTCGCTCTCTTCTGCACCTTTTCCAGTTCCACTATGTCCTTTTTGAGATGCAGCGACCAGAACTGCACACAATATTCCAGGTGCGGCCTTACCATCGATTTGTACAATGGCAGGATAATAATTGGCTGTTTTATTCTCAACCCCTTTTTTCTACAGCCTCCCCCCTTCCTGGCCCTTTGGTGAGACCCCTCCTCGTCGCTGGTGCTTTCCAGCGGCCGGCCCAGATGATCAGCGCCAGCGGAAGCCGCCTCCGCTTACGTTCTGCAGGGAACGACGTTACTTTGCAGGCCGCTGTTGGCTTCCCGGGCCGGCCCTGCACGTCCTTCTCTGGGGCAGCCCTTCCAACGGCCCTGGGAGGGAGGTGCGTTTGCTCAGCGTCTCCAGATTGCAGCTGAGGCTGGGAAGGAGCGGCTTGCCCACGCTCACCTCCGGAGGGTTCACAGCAGGGTCGTCGTTCAGAGCCAGGAAGCCTCCAGCCACACTCAGGGCGCAGCCCTACTCTGCGCTGGAACAGGCAGGCCACCCTGGTCCACTGTCTGTATCCAGCGACGCTGGATGTGTTGGGTGACAATTTTTACAGAAACGTTCCATCTTCCGAGAACTACACACACACACAGATGGATCTTTCTAGATTTAGTCCTTCTTTCTGGCCACCCGTTTGCCTTCTGCTGGCTGATAAGCAGCTTCCCTGCTCCCACCAGGGAAGCAGCTGACCCAGCACAACTCCCCCTCTCACAAGGCAGGAGACAGCTCAGCTGTTCCATCAGCCAAAAAAGAACTTTTCATAGGTAAGGAGGCAAGAGGACCTTTGTTTTGGGCAGAAGATTTAGCCAAGAGGGTTAATGCCTCCGTTTGCCTGAAGATAAGAGCTGAAGATCTGAAGGTCGCCAGTTCGGGACTACCAGAACAGTAGACCTTGTAAATTGCGGCTGATGAACAGCTGAGCTGTCTCCTGCCTTGTGAGAGGGGGAGTTGTGCTGGGTCAGCTGCTTCTCTGGTGGGAGCAGGGAAGCTGCTTATCAGCCAGCAAGAAGGCAAACGGGTGGCCAGAAAGAAGGACTAAATCCAGAAAGATCCATCTGAAGTAGCCTACTGCTAATGTAAGGAGGTTACAACCCATCATTGCCTATAGCCCACGATGGACCTTTCCTCCAGAAATCCGTCCAATCCCCTCTTAAAGGCATCAAGACCAGATGCCATCACCACCTCCAGGCCGCCCCCCCCACAGGACCCCCTCTGCCCGGTCCAGAGCCATGGTCTGTGCACCCCGCCTGTTTGGCTCCCACTCCCGCCCCCCCCCCGTCCAGTGTCAGGCCAGGCTGCGGGGGGGGGGCTGGGCGCAGGAGTGACTTCCTGGTTCCCAGACTTCACACGCCAGCAGACTTTATTTCTGGCCCTCCAGGTTTTTCATATCAAGCAGAAATCAGGAAGGGAATCGGAGACGGGGGGGGGGAAGCAGGCGCTTTGCTTCCAGGCCGTCTTGTATGGCAGGAAGACCCCTGAGCGAGGGTCCTGAAAGAGTTAATGAGGGAGCGGCCCCCGTCCTCCCATAACCCCCCCCCCCACACACACAATTGAACCAGGAAATAAACAAGATGCCTTGTTTTGTTTCATTTCACAACTGAAAAAGGAAAGGATTTCCTCCGGAACTGGGGCTTTTCCCCCCCTCGCTCTCCAGAGGCCACCAAATGCTCAATAAATTCACGCAGAGGGAGAATTCTGTGGGAGGAACTGCAAGTGGCTACATTTCATGCACCAGGTATGCGCACCGGGGGCAAAAAAAGAGGTTTCCTGGGATGCAAACAACAGGACAAGCCCAGCCATGAGGCCAACTGAGCCGGCTGCCTCAGGGCCCCCACGTGACTCCATCTGCCACCCCCTCTGCCACACCACTTCTCCATGCATTTGAAAAGGAAGATGGTGGGAGTGGACGCAAGAAGCCTATATTGGGGCATATAAACGTAGGCAGGGGCTGGAGAGAGGGATGCTCTTTTCCCCCTCGCACAGCTCCAGAGCTGGGGGACAGCCACTAAAACTGAGTGGCGAGAGAGTCAGAACAGACACAAGTATTTTGATACCCAGAGTGTAGTCTTTACCTTCCATGCAAATCTGTGGAACCCCTTGCCACAAGACATGGTGATGGCACCTGTCCTAGATGCCTTGAAAGGGGGATTGAACAGATTAATTGGAGGAAACGTCCATCCTAGGTTACAAGCCATGATGGGCAGACACTATGTTCTAGAAGAAGGCTAGATGAGCAGAAGATTTAGTCGAGAGGGTTAATGCCTCCGTTTGCCTGAAGATAAGAGCTGAAGATCTGAAGGTCGCCAGTTCGGGACAGCCGGAAGTCTCTGTGAGCGGCAGACCTCGTTAATTGCAACTGATTAACAGCTGAGCTTCGGCTGCCTTGGGTGAGGGGGAGTCGTGCCGAAGTTCAGCCGCTTCTCTGGTGGGAGCAGGGAAGCCACTTATCAGCCAGCAAGAAGACAAACGGGTGGCCAGAAAGAAGGACTAAATCCAGAAAGACCCATCTGTATGTGTGTAGTTCTTGGAAGACAGAACATTTCTGTATACATTGTAAAAACCTTCGGGTTTCTGAATAAAGTCTGCCCATGTAAACCGCCTTGAGTTACAGTCACTAGAGAAATCTGGTGACCTAAGAAAGGCGGTATATAAATCCAAGTATCATTATCATTATCAATTATTTATTATTATTATTATTATTATTATTATTATTATTATTATTACTTCAGAATGCCAGGTGCAAGGGAGTGGCAACAGGATGCAGGTGTCTTGTGGTCTCCTGTGCTCCCTGAGGCACCTGGTGGGCCACTGTGTGATGCAGGAAGCTGGACTAGATGGGCCCCCTTTGGCCTGATCCAATGGGGCTTTTCTGAGGTTCTTATGAGAGTGTGGAGGAGGGGAGGATGGGGGTGGGGGAGAGGGTCTCTGTGGGACACCCGCAGATCCTCCAGTTCTGTTCTCTTTTTCCTTTCAGATCCAGGATGTAGGGAAGGGAAAGTCGAGGCAGGGGCTAGTGAGCCACTGGGTAAACTGGGTTGTGTCCCAATGCTCGAGAGGCTGTGAGGCTCATGAGCAAAGACCCCAGAAAAAAGGAGCTTTGGCATTTACGCAGAAGTTTATTCTTGGCCTCAGTTTTCCCAATCCATGAAGTGGGAGCGTTGTGGCAATGGGAGACGTCAAGGGGCTGGAGCAGGGAAGGCACAACAAAGGGAGTGACTGCATTTCCTGGCTTCCAAAAGGAAGGGGGGCAGAAGAGAGTGGAGGGCTAGACTGTCAGATATGCTCTAGCCCTCCACTCGCCTCCTCTGAAGCCCAGCTTATCAGCCAATTTCCGCAAAGGAGGCATTTTCCACAATGTGCGTTTTCACAGCACCTCAGCAGGCCCCTTGGAGAAGGAAAGTGGGGAGCCCCCCCCCCCCCGCCATTGCAGCAGGCTGAATCACAGCATAAGAACATAAGAAGAGCCCTGCTGGATCAGGCCAAAGGCCCATCTAGTCCAGCTTCCTGCCTCTCACAGCGGCCCACCAGGTGCCCCAGGGAGGCAGGAGACAACAAGATGCTTGCATCCTGTGGCCACTCCCTTGCACCCAGTACTCTGAAGTAGCCTACTACTAATGTAAGGAGGTTGCACAATCCATCATGGCCTATAGCCCACAATGGACTTTTCTTCCAGAAATCCGTCCAATCCCCTCTTAAAGGCATCCAGACCAGATGCCATCACCACCTCCTGTGGCAAAGAGTTCCACAGACTAACTACCCACTGGGTAAAAAAGTACTTCCTTTTATCTGTTTTAACTCTCAGTTTTGGCAGATGCCCCCTAGTTCTGGTGTTTTGAGAGAGGGAAAAGAACATCCCTCTATCGACTTTATCCCTTCCGTGCATAATTTTGTATGTCTCAATCATGTCCCCGCTCAGGTGCCTTTTTTCTAGGCTGAAGAGCCCCAAACGCTGCAGACAGGCCCCGGTCTCCCAGAAGCTGAGTGAAGGGCAAGGAGGAGACCGGCATCCAGCGGTTTTGGACAGGATCCGCAGACCCAACAGCCCTCACCTGCCCTGCACAAAAGAGGCACAGAGAAGCCCCTCCAGGCTCAGGGAGGGATCAGAGCTCCCTCCTGAAACGCGACCCCCCCCAGGGCAGCGGGCGAGGAATCGGGATTCCGCCTGCAGGGCCTCCGAGCAGGTTTGCAAATCGTGCCTGGGCAGAGCCCTGCGCCTGCGGTAGCCGTAGAGGGTGAGGCGGGGGGGGCGCGTATCTTCCTGCCAGGGGGCGCCTTGCTATCTTTGCGCCCAGAAGGATGCAATTTCAGCCGGGCAGGTGGGGGGGGGGATGCCCAGGTGGCGGCACAAAGCTCAGCACTGGCCAGACCTGTTAGGCGAGAGAAGGGGGGGGACTGTTTCTTCATGGATCCACCGAGTCACCCGCTGATTCAGTTCTTCCTCACACAGGCTGCCCTGCCCCCCCCCCCCCCCCCCCCCCCTGCGGGTCCCTCCCCACCCCCAACTTTGTTCAGAGGGCCAAATGGTGGGGAGGGCACAATCCTCCGCTGGCACATAACGCTGGAGGCACGGAGGCAGGGCTCTTTCCCCTCCCCTCCCGGAATGGCAGGCAGGCTCCCTGGCAGCTGCAAGGCAGCTCTGCTCCGAGGGCCCCGGGGAATGCCGCCCTCCCCAGTCCCCAGCCTGCCAGGGAGGTGACCCCGCTTTTTGGACAACAGCGAAGGGGTGCTTCCGACGGCCACCTGGGGCAATGGCGGGGGGGACCCCCAGGGCCTCTGAGAGGAAGGTCGTTGCAGGGGCGGAAAGTTTCCTGGGGGCCCTTCCCTCCTCCGTCAGCGCACACGCCCTACAATCGCTGGGCCATAATTTCTACAAATCACGACGTATAAAACTAGGTCGACCCACACCAAACGTGGCCGGCCAGTCTCCCCGCGGCACAGGTGGGCCTGCGTCACCCGCTGGCTCGGTATCCGCGGATTTCAGGGCCCTGTGGATACCAAACCCACAGAGGGACTCCCAGACGCGGGCGGCTTTCTCAAGAGCCAGGCGCCTGTCACAGGATGAAGCCCCGAGTGGCTCAAAGGGAACGCCCAGTTTTCGGTGACAGTCCCGGTTGCGTTCAGAGGGTTTGGGGGCCCTAAATCAGCGGGGGGGGGCAGCCCGGTCCTGAGCTGCCTGCTGCATCCCCCGGCAGCCACAGGAGACTCCGCGGGAGAAGCCGTCATTTGTCTCCTTCCCCCTTGGCGAAAGCACAGGGCGGGCAATGGGTCTACTTGTCTCTGTGCCGGTTATTCTGCAGAGACGAGGGCCTCTGGGTCGGGCTCCATGACCCAACACGGTGGACGGGATCCGGCGACAGGAGTCCCGCCCCGCCCTGCCCCTCCCCCGCCCAAAAAGTGCGCAACCCTGGCAACCAGCCTGGCAACCTCGCCGCCTTGCGTTGTCACCTCTGGTCGATGCAGCTGCACCTCAGCGGGTAGTTAATCTGTGGAACTCTTTGCCACAGGAGGTGGTGATGGCATCTGGTCTGGATGCCTTTAAGGGGGGATTGGACGGATTTCTGGAGGAAAGGTCCATCGTGGGCTATTGGACATGATGGGCTGTGCAACCTCCTTACAAAGGTGGAGGACTACTTCAGAGTACCGGGTGCAAGGGAGTGGCAACAGGATGCAAGCGTCTTGTCTCATGCCTCCCTGGAGCACCTGGTGGGCCGCTGTGAGATACAGGAAGCTGGACTAGATGGGCCTTTGGCCTGATCCAGCAGGGCTCTTCTTATGTTCTTATGCACTGCACTGGCCACAGGAGGTGGTGATGGCATCTGGTCTTGATGCCTTTAAGAGGGGATTGGACGGATTTCTGGAGGAAAGGTCCATCGTGGGCTATAGGCAATGATGGGTTGTGCAACCTCCTTACAAAGGCTACTGGTACCGGGTGCAAGGGAGTGGCCACAGGATGCAGGCATCTTGTTGTCTCTTGTGCTCCCTGAGGCACCTGGTGGGCCGCTGTGAGATGCAGGAAGCTGGACTAGGTGGGCCTTTGGCCTGATCCAGCACTGGGGCTCTCCTTATGTTCTTATGATGTGAGGCTGGCACTGGGCAATGGCTCACCGCCAGCAGTGGAGGGGCCTTGTGGCACCGTCTGCCGCAGAAGCGTGGGCAGGACGCTCACACACCCCGCGCAAAGGCCCACAGGGTCGGGCCCGGAATCATCCGCAGATTTCGGCAGCCACAGGAGCTCCAGGAACGAAGCCCTCGTGGCTAACAAGGGCTGCCTGGATATGCAAACGTTTTCCGTGATCCCGGGAAATTTCCGACTCCCCTCCTTTGAGCCTGAGCCAAGGTGTGATGTACCCCCAACCAGGAATGTGCTGAAGTCAACCCAAACAGGTTTCTGGGGGGCAGAAGATTTAGCCGAGAGGGTTAATGCCTCCGTTTGCCCGAAGAACAGCTGAAGATCTCAAGGTCGTGAGCTCGGGACTTCCGTGAGGGGCAGACCTTGGAAACTGCGGCTGATTAAAAGCTGAGTTTCAGCTGCCTCGTGGGAGGAGGAGTGTGCTGAAGACAGCTGCGTCTCTGGTGGCAGCAGGGAAGCATCAGCCAGCAGAAGACAGACGGGTGGATAAAGAAAGTGGGCTAAATCCAGAAAGAAAGATCTGTATGTGTGTAGTTCTTGAAAGATAGAACATGTCTGTAAATTGTAAAAACCTTCGGGTTTATGAATAAAAGTCTGCCCATGTAAACCGCCTTGAGTTTCAGTCACTAGAGAAATCTAGTGATCTTAAGAAAGGCGGTATATAAATACAAAAAAAAACAAAAAAAAACCTCGAGTCTCCACGAGTCGAGTGCCTCATCCCTGCCCCACCCCCACCCGCTTCTCATGGGCCCCAGTGAGATCAGAAAATGTAGCATCCCAGGAAACGTTTGGGCTCCCTCCTTTGGCATTCAGGCCCCATTTCTGACCCTGCGCCTCCTCTCATGGGCCCAGGGTGGACCCTCCTGCCTCGACTGCTTTTCCTCCCACCCCCAGGAGTTGAAAAGGGGGAGGGCCCCATGGGCAGAGCTTCAGAGGCAGGTGTTGGATGCTGCCAGGTTGGGGAGGGCAGAGTCCATGCCCTTCCTCAGGACGATGCCAGGCAGCCACCACACTGCACGGCGCACACAAATAGCGCACGCAGAGAATGGGGAAACGGGTGGCAAGCGCAGTCACAGCCCCCTGCTTTCCTGAAGAGGAACCTGGAAGTTCCTTGCAAAGGTTCGGAGGTCTCTGACCAAATGGGATTATTCTTCCTTCCAGGCAGTGAATGTCATGCAGGGGGAACGCGGGGGGAACTCAGTTCCACTAGTTAAAATTAGGGCTGACTCCACCCACTTCACTCTCCCTCCTCCCCCCTCCCGATTCCTCTGCAAAGAGCTTTTCTTCTTGGTTGGCCAGCACTCAGAGGGTTAAAGGGAGCGACTCTGGATACCTAGAGGGGCGAAGGCAGTGATGTCATTCAGGGGGAATGGACCAGAACGGGAATCCTAACGGGCTCCATGGCTGGTTCCGAGTTCCCGACAAGTGCCAATCAAAAGTGAGTTCCTGTTCCTAAATCATTTGAATGACACCACTGCTGCCAGGGTGTGACTGGAACAGCCCCACAGAGGATCCTGAGGCTTGACCAGAGTTCTTGGAGAACTTGGCCGCTGGCTCGAAAGGCAGCATCCTGGTGGCCGTTTCTGTGCGTGAGGGTTCTGGGGAAACAGTTCATCTGATAAGTTGGCCTCCTCCGCACGAGTTGGCGCGTGACGTGCGACTTGAGCATCCTACCCAGGAATGAAAGTAAAGAGAACGGGGACGGGAGAGGCTGGCGCAGAGCGGATGCGGCCAGGTTGCAGAGGGCAGCGCTGAGCACGGCAAGGGCTGGTGGGGGAGGCTCTTGCTCTGTCCGTCCCCCCCCACCCCAGGATGATGCTGGACAGCCTCCCCACTGCACGGCACACACAAACAGTGCGTGCACACTCTGGCCCCTCTCACAGCAGCACACAACGCGGGGCCCCGACGGGGGGGGCAACCAGGCCCCTTGGCCGAGCCCCACAGCTCTGGGTCCAGAATCAGAGGCCCTCCGCCTAGGACCCCCTTGCACTTGGCTTCAAACGCAGGAAGCGAAGCGGCGGCGAAAGGGAGAAGGGGGGAAGCCACACCCCGAAGAGGCTTCTGTAATGATGTGCGGGGAGGGGCGACCACAGCAGCTACTTACACTGGAAGCCCAGCAGCGGGGGGGGGGGATGAGTTTGCCACCTGTGGGGGTGGGAGGGGCCTCTGGGCCAAAGAGGCGCCTGCAGGGCAGAAGAGGCAGGTCGGGAATCCCAGAGGCAGGAGGGGCCGCCTTGAGGGGCAGGCGGGGCCCTTGCAGAGCCCTGGGCCACCCACGGGCTGCAGCTTAGCCCATCTCCATGGCGACCCCAGCTGCGTCCCGGCTGAGGTCCCACACGGGAAACCATGGGGGGGGGCGGCTCTGGGCATCAAGGCTGGCCCAAGTGCCCCTGACGCCTGAGGCAGGTGCCCAAACACCGTCCCCTTTAGCCGCTGATGTGCCCCCCACTCTGCCCCTCCCATGTTCCAGCTCAGCACTCCCTCCCCCCCAATTCCTCTCTGACCTCCCAACCTCCTTTTCCAATCCAGGGTGCGGAAGGAGAAGAGGCGGGCAGCGTGCGGCTGAGGCGGGGGCTTCCTCCACCTTCTGCCTGATGCGGCTGCCTCAGCTGGCCTCCTGGGCGGCTCAGCCCCAAGCGCAGTGCAGAGAAAGCGGCCCAGCAGCGGGGAAGAAGAAGAAGGGGCCGAAGCTCCAGGACAGAGCAGGCAGGATGGGCCAGTTCGGCCTTCCCGAGTGAAGTGGGGGGAGGACCGTCTGCCCGGCCACCCTCCTGCTCCCGGTTCCGCCCAGCTCGGTTTGGAGTGCAGGTCTGCGGAGCCCCTTGGCTCACTCTGGGGGTGCCCCCCTGGAGCTGACATTTGCAGGAGCCGGTTTGCATCACCCGGGGTGGGGCCCCACTGCTGCCGTCCTCCCTTCTTGCGCTGCTGAAAAATGAAAGGAGCGTCTCTGAGAGGAAGGGTGGGACTGCTGTGGAAGAAACTACCTGCCCAGATGGAAGATCTTTCCGTTTCCTCCCTTCCGTCAGGATGATGATGACTGTCCCTTGTAGTGCACTGAGGGCAGCCCAGGGAGGCTGCAGACTTCGGAGCTATGCAGAACACTCCCCCCCCCGCCCCCGCAGATGCAGGACAAACACTCCCAGCAGAGTCCCAAGGCATCTGGGCAGCGATGTCATGCAGGGGGAACGCGGGGAACTCAGTTCCACTAGTTAAAATTAGGGCTGACTCCGCCCACTTCACTCTCCCCCTCCCCCCTCCCAATTCCTCTGCAAAGAGCTTTTCTACTTAGTTGGCCGGCACTCAGAGGGTTAAAGGGAGCGATTCCGGATTCCTGGGGGGGGGGCGAAGGCAGTGATGTCATTCAGGGGGAACGGACCAGAACGGGTGTTCCGGATCCTAACGGGCTCCGTGGCTGGTTCCGGGTTCCCGACAAGTGCCAATCCAAAGTGAGTTCCTGTTCCTAAATCATTTGAATGACACCACTGCGTCTGGGGGTTGGGGATTTGCCCCCATAACACCCCCTCAGGGTGTGGGGCACTCTCAGGCACTGGGAGATTGAGGGCTAGCCCCACAGCTGGCTCTCCAGCCATGGCAGAGCTGGGCAGCACCACGACTCTGGAGAGGGCCGAGGGCTCCGGAGAAACGCAGGACCCCCATCCCACGGCTGGGAAGGCCTGCTCTTGTATGCAAGGAACTGACTCAAAGGGGGGGGAAGAGTCTAAAACTCTGCTTGGGGGTGACCCACATTCTGCACCTCCCTCCCTCCCCCACCACACCCTATCAGAATCTTTCTCATGTTTCACTTTGGAAAAGCCCTTTGACTAAAGGCCGAGTCTTGTGCTTATCTGCTCAGAAGTAAATCCCATTACAGCCAGTGAGGCTGAGGACAGGGGGAGCAGTGGACAGGATTGCACCTGCAGGCTGCTATACACTTCCCTGGGAGTAAATCCCATGGAACTCAATGGGACTTGCTTCTGAGTAGGCTTGTACCACCAGAATGCACACTGATGCATACTTACTAAGGGAGTAATGCTGCAATCCTATTATATACACACCTACCCCGGAGTAAATCCAATTGAACACTACTGTGCAGACATGCAAAGGCTCGGGCGGGCTTAGGAGTCCTATTAGCCAGGCTGGCTTCGGAGACGCCTGGGCGCGATAGCTTAAATCTGGCACTGCCCCTTTGCTGTGGGGCCAGGAGAGGAGCCCCCCCCCCGCCCCCCAGCGCTTGGAGGTCGCGGGCAGGAGTGAGCTCTCCGCCGTGTTGCGGTTGCGCGAGATGCTGCGGCCCCTCCGAGGGAGGCGGCTGGCCGAGCGCACCCCAGGGCGCGAGACCTCGCTCGGGGGGTCCTGCCCGGCGCCCGCCTCTGCCCCGATCCTGGCGGCGTCGTGCACAGCCTCCGACTCGGGCCAGCCAGCCGGGCCGGGAGGCGGGCGCAGCCGAGCAGCGGCAGACGGGGCCGGGGCACAAAGGCGCCCATTGTCTGGTGGGGCGCTCGCTCGCTCGCTCGCTCGCAGGCAGGCCGAAGAGGCCGCCCGCGAGGAGGACTCGCCTCGCCTTCTCGCCTCGCCTCATTACCCCCCCGCCCGGCTATCCTCGCGCGGGGCCGGAGCACAACGAGGCCGCCCGGCCGGGCGGGAAAGGGGTCAGGGCATTGCAGCGCTGCCGCCCGGGGAGGGAGACTCGGCAGGGCGGCTCGGAATCGGGTCGCCGACGGGCGGTGGGTGGGAGCGGGGCTTTCCTCGTGCGCGGAGCCCGTCTCCCGCCGCCCCCGCAGCTGCGGAGGGGCTGGGCGCGCAGAGGGGGGCCCCTGGCCGGCCGGCAGCATCCCCAAGGTGGTGGGAAGGACCTGCGCCGCGCGAGCCCAGATTGCCCCTCTTGAGCAGCGGCGTTCCTATGGAGGGGGGGGGGCGCCAAGTGTTGCAGGAGCCGGAGAGGCTCTCCGAGCCGCGAATGGCTACAGAGACAAGGGGGAGGGGCCGCGTCACACAGGAGTTCGGGCTCCTGCAACAGCGCCCCCCCCCAATAGGACTGCCATCGCTCTTTGCGGCCCTGATGTCTGTGTGCGGCGAGGACACGGTGGAGCCCAGCGCAAAAACCAACCTCCGCCATCCTTGGGGAGGAGACAGAATTGGGGCGGGGCTGCGCTTTCCACCCCTGGGAGTCAGCCCCATCGACCGCAGTGGGAGTGACCTCTGGGCTCTCAAGGGCCAGGCGTCCTGCTGCTTTCCTTTGCGCCAGGACTGATCCTGAGCCACAGAGTTGGGTCACCAGAGCGCCCTCACTCTCTGGAGGACCAGCGGCTCTCAACCCCTTCAGTCTCCACAGTCCTTTACACCCCGAAGGGGGTCTAGGGGAGCCCCAGAGTCCCGGCACATGTGTAGTGGCCCAGAACCAAGCAGGTGGTGGCCACTTATGGAGCCCCTACCTAAAGGATCTCAGGGAGCCCCAGGGCTGCTAGGAGCAAGCTCTGAGAAACACTACCCATTCTCCAGTGCCCTCTGCTGGCTGGATGACTTGCGGGGCTTGACAGTGCAAGTCACGCCTTCTGCCCAAACGTCAGTGGGATCTCTGGCCCCAGCGAGGAGCTTCCTTGCCGTCTTGTGACTGGAATTCGGGGCTGTCTGTGCAACACATGATGCCTTTTTTGTTAAGCGCCTGTTTCTCCCTTTTCGATGAAAGAGTTCTGTGTGACTCCAAAGTTGACATGCCACATTGCCAACTATTAGGGTGACCAAGGTTTTCTTTAACTGGTTCATGTGCCTTTTAGCTGCTCTCCAAACACGTCTCCTCTCCTGATCCTTTTTTAGACAAGCCAGGGCTTTAAATCCTACTCACATTTACTTGGTAAATTTACTTCTGAGTTGATTGGATTGGGTTCTAAAGGCCGTAGCCCTCTCCAGTATATAATTGGGCATCACAAAACAAAAAAAGATGAAAGAGTGGGTCACTCCACCCCAAAACCGTTTCACATAGCAGTCTGGAAATGGCATCCTTAAGCCAGAAATAAACACTTTTTTCCTCATCTAGGCGGCAATGACAGAAAAGTCTGCAAATCTTGGTCATATTTTCAAGATGTGGGAAAGCCAGTGATGTCATGCAGGGGGTACGCGAGTACCGGTTTCTAGGATTACAGCTGGCTCCGCCCATTCGCCTGCCCACTCATCGACTCCGCCCCCTGCAATGTTTGAATTTCCTGCACGTTTGAGTTGCCTGCACGTTCTCAGAGCCAGGCAGGCAGCGAGCGGAGCCTTGCCTTGCCTTGCCACTGAAAAATGAGTTGCTCTGGGGTTTTAACATGATGCCAGGCCTCCTTCACATGTTCTGGGGGTGCTGCGGAATCCTGTTGCAACTGTTGGGTCAGTTTAAATCATCTGAGGCCTCACCACTGGGGAGAGCCCAATAATCGTGTGGGCTGCCCTTTCAGCAGTGCCGCTTCTGCCAAGGTGACACTTTGCAGCTCAGCAGAAGCAGCGCTGCTGAAAAGGCCGCCTGTGTGATAACTGAGCAATCCCCGCACCTGGGTAGTGTCTCCCTCTCTCACCCCTCTTGGTCTGTCCCACCCCCAGAGCGTTCCTTGCCTTCTGAGGTCACCTTCTATCTCCCTCCCAGGCAGTGGTGTCATCTAAATGATTTAACAACAGGTACTCAATTTTGATTGGCACGTGTCGGGACCCGCCCACCGGAAGTGACGTCATAAGCCGGAAGTGAGGTCGTGGCAGGAAGTGACATGAAAAAAGCCCTTTTTGGGGCCTCAGACCATTTTAAACTGACCCAACAGTTGCAACAGGATTCCACAGCACCCCCAGAACATGTGAAGGAGGCCTGGCATCATGTTAAAACCCCAGAGCAGCTCATTTTTCAGTGGCAAGGCAAGGCAAGGCTCCGCTCGCTGCCTGCCTGGCTCTGAGAACGTGCAGGCAACGAGAACGTGCAGGAAATTCAAACGTTGCAGGGGGCGGAGTCGAGTGGGCGGGTGAATGGGCGGGGCCAGCTGTAATCCTAGGAACCGGTACTCGCGTACCCCCGCGTACCCCCTGCATGACATCACTGCTCCCAGGGCCTCAGCAGAAAGGGCAGCTCTGGGAGAGCCCAATTTTCACACGGGCCGGTAAAGTGCTTCCGCAGGCTGGATCAGGCCCACAGGCCTGATGTGTGGCACCCCTCCTCCGCTTATTCAGAGCAGCACCTTGGGCTACCAGTCTGTGTTTTGGCCACTGAGACCTGGAGTAGGCTGGGGAGGGCTTCCATTTTTCAACCCGTGATGCAGCATTTCGGTGAAGAAACCGTTTATTCCCTTCCTGCAGCTTCCCCTGAAACAGCTGGGATAGGTGAGGCTCTTTGTTCTGCTTGCAGCGGCGGACCTGCTTGGCCCCCTTTTTTGGAAGCTGAGCGAGGTCTCAGGGAGTCCCTGATTTGAATTTTGCCCTTGCAGTGAACTCATCAGGTGGTGGCCTTGAGTGAGCCACTCCCTCTCAGCTGTGCTATGGGGGGGGGGGATCGCGCTCACCTGGCAGGGTTGCTTAAGGCTTGCAACAAGAGAACACACGGGAAGCACTTTGCATCCTCGAGCCTGTCAGAGCAGGATGAGTCTGAAAGTACTGTTCGCTCAGTGGCGGCTGGTGCCCCGGGGATCGGACAGGCTCACAGTTCTGCTGCAGTGGCACAATCACAAAGGCTGTTTAAGGCACTCATAGCACACATGTAGCCCCCCAACCCCCGCACTACAGGCTTGCCAACTCTCCAGTCCAACTGGGGCAAGGCTGCACCCACCCACCATAATAGGCACTGGCAGCCCATCTCCAGATCGCAGAGGCAGATCTAAGGGAGGGCAAAGCTCTAAGTTTTGCAAGAAGCCTCACCTTGCAGTGGAAATCACTCCTCTCCTGCACGGTTCTAGCCAATCCTCACAGGGAACAGCAACATCTTGGCGTTGCTTACTGGCTACAGCAGCAAGGGAGAGGCGGGATTTACATGACAGGGTAAGGCTCCTTGCAACACTTAGAGCTTTGCCCTCCCTGTAGATCCGCCTCTGAGTGGACCACAGGCCCAGCATGACCTCCAGGCGAGTTTACGGTGGGGGAGGCCCCTGGAAAGGCCGCCTTCAAGATCGGCTCAGTACGCAATTCGCCTCTGTCCAGAGACAGATCTAAGGGAGGGCAGAGCTCTAAGTATTGTAAGGAGCCTCACCTTGCAGTGGAAATCACTCCTCTCCTGCACGGTTTTAGCCAATCCTCACAGGGAACAGCAACATCTTGGCGTTGCTTACTGACTACAGCAGCAAGGGAGAAGAGGGACTTACATGACAGGGTGAGGCTCCTTGCAACACTTGAGCTTTGCCCTCCCTGTAGATCCGCCTCTGCTGGCAGCCCATCTCCAGATGGCTTTGGCAGCTGCCAGGGCCCCACAGGGCCCCACAAAGGCTCTCACCAGAGGCCTGCAAGCTGAGGCTGGACAGGTTCCTTTGGGAGATAGATCAATCAATCAATCAATCAAACAATCAATCAATCAATCAACAGGTACTTAAATACCGTTGTTCAAAACAAAGTTCACAAAGCTGTTTACAGGCAGATAATAATCATAATAAAGTTACATGGCTCCCTGTCCCAAGAGGACTCACAATCTGAAAAAATGCTGTACCCCACCAGCAACAGCCACTAGAAAAGGCACTGCGCCGGGGTGAAGAGGGGTGGCCTCGAAGGCGCCACGATTCTTCCAAGGCCCAATATGCCATCACAACAGCCCTGTGAAGTAGGATCATGTGAGAGAAAGATAAGCCTGTGAGCTTCATGGTGGAGTTTGGATTTGAACCCAGGTCTTCACGGGCCACATCAAGCCTGCTCTTCACGACACCACGCTGAGCTCACGGATGCTTGAGGCAGGCCCGTGCCTCTATGGCAGGGCTACTTTCCTGTTTGCTTTCTTTCTTTAATTAAAGGAATAATTAGTGGAACTCCTTGCCACAGGATATGGTGAGATGGCACCTGGCTATTTTAAAAGGGGATTAGGCAGATTTATGGAGGAAACGTCCATCACACGTTACAAGCCCGGGATTGTGCCACCTCCTGGTTCTAGAAGTAGACCACCTCTGAATGCCAGGCGCCAAGGAATGGCAACAAAGATGCAGGCCTCCTGTGGTCTTGTGCGCTGCCTGAGGCATCTGCCGGGCCACTGTGAGGCACGGGTTGGACTGGATTGCTTTGAGCCGGATCCAGCAGGTCTCCTCTGCTGTTCTTAATAGATTTCTGTAACTGCTTTTCTAAACAGTATTTTCACAATGCAGTCTGCAAAACAAAACTCATCTGTGAGTGCCGCCGAGATAGAGATCCCAGCCACGCACCCCTTCTCTTGTCAATCCTCCCCAACACCCCTGAGGTGTCAATCTTTGGTATTCCGAAGGAGGAGAAGCTGCCAGCTGCGGCAGGCCACCCATTTAGACCACAGGCTGCGGCGGTGAATCTGGGTTTTCGGCCCCGTGTTTTCCAGGTGCAGCTGCAAGAGTCTGTCTCTGGTGTGCATTTCCTTTGTTCCCTGGCAGGCGTCACTGCCGCGGGGAGAGCTTTTTGCTCCTGCCCTGCAGACGGTGCCCAGCCACACATCCCCAGCGGTGCCACGAGCACCAGGGGAGGTGGCAGCCTCTCTAATCCCTGCCCTGCCCGAGCACGGCGCTCTGCAACCCGCAAGGCTTCTGGAGGGCAAATATTTTGCGCCGTGCGGCATCTGCCCAGACGTATCCCGGGAGCACTGTGGAACCAGCGCGGCAGGAAGGTTCCCACCGTTGCGCGTCCAAGTCCGTGGCTCCGGGCTGTGTGTTCTTGGAGCGAGGCGTGAGCAAACAGGTGGAACCTGGAACACCTGCCGAGGCGCCTCGCAGCGCCATGGAGAGTCCCAACATGTGCGGATGCGGTGGAGGAGGGGACGGAGCCAAGGGTGGTGTCAGGCACTTGGCTGCAGGAATGGCTGAGCGGCTCCCCCAGGCAGACAGGCAAAGGCAGCGAGTGGCTTTCCGTCCAGGGGAAGCTCCCAAGAACCTTCGCTCTGCACAGACCAAGACACATTTTGCTGCCTTAGAAGTCAGCTCTGCTCCTGGGTATATTTGGGGAGCTGGTTCCAAAAATGGCACCAGCTTTGCTCTGTTGCATCTAACTTCGGAGATAAGGCATCGCCTCATCAGTGAACGGATCACGCAGCCTCCTCGGGCTCGAACCGTTCACCAATGACGCTGTGCAGTATCTCCAAAATTAGACGTGGTAGCGCCAAGCTGATGCCATTTTTGGAATCAGCATCCCAAATTTATATAAAATCACCAAAAATGCTGGGGGGGAAAAGCTTTTCTGACCCTCAATTTTGCAGGCAGGTCTTACGGAGGCCCCTGAAGCCGTCAGCCCAAAAGGCAGTGATGGGCTGGTCCACCAAAGCAGATAAATGCTCCACACGTTCTGGGACGTCCACCTGGGCACAGAGGTGGCACAGAGATGGCCCCTGAGAGGGGGTGCTTTGAACCTGGGCCCAGGGTCAAAAAGGGAGGCCTGGGAGCCAAAGGAGGGGAGCTGGGGAGTGTTTGCACAAATTGCAACCTCTGCCTCCCTGAGCCCCTTCCTGTTCCCCTCCCTGCGCTCTGCCCCGCAGTCCTTCTTCCCAGAGCCCCCTTGCCAAAGGCAGCCATCCTCAGGGTCACTGTTCCCGGTGCCCCTCGTGAGGCTTAGCAGCCTAGACTCCCAGCAGACTCTCCGGTTTCTCTCCTGGTGGTCTCGGGCAGGAACGGCAAGAAGCAAATGGCGGCACAGACAACACGAGACTGCAGGGATCTGCCTCTCCTGGGAAGGATGCCGGAGTGGGCCCCCCTGGCATCACCTCAAGAAGGACACAGTGGAGCTGGAAAAGGTGCAGAAGAGGGCGAAGAAAATGATTACGGGGCTGGGGCACCTCCCTTATGAAGAAAGGCTGCAGCGTTTGGGGCTCTTCAGCCTAGAAAATAGGCGCCTGAGGGGGGGACTTGATTGAGACATACAAAATCAGGCACGGAAGGGATAGAGTCGATACAGGGATGTTCTTTTCCCTTTCTCAAAACACCAGAACCAGGGGGCATCCACTAAAACTGAGGGTTGGGAGAGTTAGAACAGATAAAAGGAAGTACTTTTTTACCCAGCGGGTGGTTAGTCTGTGGAACTCTTTGCCACAGGAGGTGGTGGTGATGGCATCTGGTCTGGATGCCTTTAAGAGGGGATTGGACGGATTTCTGGAGGAAAGGTCCATCGTGGGCTATAGGCCATGATGGATTGGGCAACCTCCTTACATTGGTGGTGGGCTATTTCAGAGTATCGGGTGCAAGGGAGTGGCCACAGGATGCAAGCATCTTGTTGTCTCCTGCCTCCCTGGGGCACCTGGTGGGCCGCTGTGAGATACAGGAAGCTGGACTAGATGGGCCTTTGGCCTGATCCAGCAGGGCTCTTCTTATGTTCTTATGTTCTTATGGATGCCTTTAAGAGGGGATTGGATGGATTTCTGGAAGAAAAGTCCATCATGGGCTATAGGCCATGATGGATTGGGCAACCTCCTTACATTGGTGGTGGGCTACTTCAGAGTACGGGGTGCAAGGGAGTGGCAGCAGGATTCAGGCATCTTGTTGTCTCGGGTGCTCCCTGAGGCACCTAGTGGGCCGCTGTGAGATGCAGGAAGCTGGACTAGATGGGCCTTCGGCCTGATCCAGCATAGGGGCTCTTCTCATGTTCCTATGACCCCCCCCCCGGCTTTGCGTTCACTTTGGCCTCCCCAGTTTTGCTAGCCCTGGAGTCCTCATCAGAGCTGGGTCTCCTGGAGGAAAAGGCCTGGCAGGGCCCGCCGAGCTTGGTCTTGTGCTGGTGATGGGCGTCCACTGTAGCTCTGCCTCCTCATGGCACCAGCTCTGAGAAGTCCGAGGAGGAGGAGGAGGAAGTCTGGATGTTGTCACTGGCCTGAGAGAGGAGGCAACTTCTGGGCCTCATGGAATTGCAAGGGGAGGGGGCGAGGGCGAGTCTGGACGTGTAGGTCTAACTGTCTGAATGCTGATCGGCTGCAAGCCGGCCAGAAGCCTCACAGGCAGAGCGCTGCACAAGAATGCAGTCCTTGTGCCGCACAAGTAGTCAGCTGCACGCTGCAAAGATACAGAACCGCAGGTCCCCCCGCAAGAATCCCCCCTCAAAACCTGCAAGAACGTTGATGGCAAAGCAGGAAAACTACCCCAGCCCCTACCTCAAACATAATCAGGCGCCAGGGGACAGCCACTAACACTGAGCGTTGGGAGCTAGAACAGACCAAAAAAATATGCCTTGACCCAGCGCATAATTCCGCAGGCTAGTGGAACTCCTTCCAACTCCCATCACCTCCATCAGCTATGGAACGCGGTTCCAAGTCAGCTGCTCTCCAGTATATAGTCAGAGGTTCACATCCAATGTTGTCAGACACCCAGCTGAGACCTGGGGCACGTCTGCCTTTGCGGAGGAGCAGAGTTTCTGGGAGCACAAGTCTTATCCGGACCAGCGCTGGGCAAAGAAAGGCTTCAAGGCTGACGATGCTTTTGGTCAGCTGCCTGGCGTGATCGTGTCCAGATATGGGCCCCCTCCTTCCAGTTCTGCTCCCATGGCTCACGCCCCAGTGCTGGGGTGGGTTTGGAAGCCGCCAGCCCCGGCATGTGTCGGAACCGCCTGCCTTTTCCTTTGACCTCCAAGCGTGGAAAACATTCTTGCCTCTTGCACAGGGGCTCAGCGGTGGCCGAGCTTTGGGAGGGAGGCTGGGAAATGGCCCCGGACTGCTCTGCGAATGCCCTTGCGAGGAGAAGGGAAGGAGGACATATGGTGTGGAGGGGCCCCCGGGGGGGGGGGATACTGGAGCCGGCTGCCTTAATCTGAGCGCTGTTTAAGCACTTCCTTGAAATCACTGTTTACGGGATCCGGGGTGTAAACAGTTCGGCAGTGGCAGGAGGCCGGGAGCTTTGATGTGGGAACTCCACTGTCCTAGGCGCATAAAGGACACTGGGTGGGCACTGCAGGGCATGATGGACACAGAGCCAGTGGGTCCCTGTGGGGGGCTTAGCATGAATCCAGCTTTGGATTGATGATGATGATGATGTTGTTAGTTAATCTTTAGTTATTCACACTAGATTCAGACTAGATTTAATTAGATTATTATCATCATAATCATCATTAATAAAACAAAATAATAAAACAGAACAAAAATATTGCTGCTGCTGCTGTTGTTCACATCTGGATGCCCCCCTTCCTCCAAGAAAGAATTAAACTAGATTTAATTAGATTATTATCATAATCATCATTAATAACACAGAACAAAAATATTGCTGCTGCTGCTGTTCACATCTGGATGCCCCCCTTCCTCCAAGAAGCTCCTGGCAGTGTGCACAGCTCTTCCCCTCCTTGTGTCCCCACAACAACCCTGTAAGGAACACGTGGGGGGCGTAAGAAGGACACACAGGCCCCCTCCCTTGCGGTGCCCCTGGGAGAGCTGCTGCGCTGGGTCTGCGCAGAGTCCCCCGCCACTCTCGTCAGTGGACGTCTCCTGGTTCTGGGGTTGGGGAGCAGCCTCCACGAGCCTCCGGGTGGTGGGGCAGGGCGAGCTCAATTGGAGGGGCAGCAGGGAGGAGGAGGAGGCGGTGGGTCGCTGGGGGGCATCCCGTCGCAACCTCTCCCCCAAGTCACTGGTCCTTGCCTGACCTTGACAGACCCCCAGCAGAAGGGCCCTCGTCTTTGGCCCCAAACCTCACGGCCCTCCTGCCTCCCTAAACCGGAACCAGCTCTCCTTGCAGGACGGGCTCCTCCTGGGGGACTACGGGGGGGAGGGGGCGGGGAGGTGTTGTTTCAGCTGCTGGGCTTGCCGTATCTCCACCCCTCCGCTGTGATCTCTTTTTTCTTTTCTTTTTTGAAAGTTGCCTGGGAAAGGAAGTGAGTCCGGGAGCAGATCTCGATGGCTCCAGCCAGGCACTCGCAGGCAGATAAGGAGTCCAGAGCCTGCATTTCTGCTCCGGCCTGACGCACCTCTTTGACACGGGGGAGGGGCCCCTGAGCCGCCTGCTGGGGTAGCAGCTGTGGATGAGAGCCGGGGGGGGGCCCGGGGGCCCAGGCCGGACCTCCAAGACAGGATCAGGCCGGCCAGCCCAGCACTGCGAAGGGGAAGCGAGCCCTGCGGCGGGACCTGGGCGGGACGCCTGCACCCAACACCCCCAGTGGTGTCATCTAAATGATTTAAGAGCAGGTACTCACTTTTGATTGGCACGTGTCGGGACCCGCCCACCGGAAGTGACGTCATAAGCCGGAAGTGAGGTCGTGGCAGGAAGTGACATGATAAAAGCCCTTTTTGAGGCCTCAGACGATTTTAAACTGACCCAACAGTTGCAACAGTATCCCACAGCACCCCCAGAACATGTGAAGGAGGCCTGGCATCATGTTAAAACCCCAGAGCAACTCATTTTTCAGTGGCAAGGAAAGGAAAGGCTCCGCTCGCTGCCTGCCTGCCTGCCTGGCTCTGAGAACATGCAGGCAACTCAAACATGCAGGAAATTCAAACGTTGCAGGGGGCGGAGTCAACGAGTGGGCGGGCGAATGGGCGGGGCCAGCCGTAATCCTAGGAACCGGTACTCACGTACCCCCGCGTACCCCCTGCATGACATCACTGAACACCCCCACACTGAACACGGATGCAGCGCTTCCTGGGTGTGGAACGCATGACCCACGAGACAACGTTTCTTTATCCAGCATGTCGTTAGCCTGCGGAACTCTTTGCCTCAGGATGTGGTGATGGCATTGGGCCTGCAGGCCTCTGAACGGGGATTGGACAGACAGACAAAGTCCATCACAGGTCAGAAGCCAGGAGGGGTCTGGGTGACCTCCTAGTTTTCAGACTCCCTGCCAAGCGCCAGGGAGCGGCAACGGGACGCAGGGATCTTCTTGGCGTCCGGAGTGAGGCGCCTGTTGGGCCACGGCGAGGTACAGGGAGCGGGACGAGGTGGGCCCCCTTTGGCCTCCTCCAGGAGGGCCCTTTGGGTGTCCTTGTGCGCCTTCGTACCTGGAGTGGACAGGGGAGCAAAGTGGCCACAGCAGTCGCAGGCAGGAGCGGCTTCCAGGTCCTCTTTGGAGCATGCCAAGGGGGCCGCATAGACCACTCGTGCCACCCCCCACCCCCACCCCACCCCGGTGCTGACGGGTGGCAGAGGGTGACTCCAAGCGGGGAAGCCAGTTTGCAGCTCAACCTCTCAGCCCCTCTCAGGAAGCGGAGGAGGGCTGCTGCCACTTGGGGGGGGAAGGCAGTGCTGCCTAGTGATGCCGGCCTTGCTGCTTCCCGACTCAGGCCTGCCTGGTTTCCCTCTGCTCTCTGCACAATCCTGCCCTGCCTGCCTGCCGGCCGTTTCCCTGGCCCCCCTCCCACTTCCCTTCCGGCTTCCCTTCCTCAGAGAGCCGCCCACGATCTGGAGCTCTCCCGCCCCGGACCCCTCCCTGCAGCCCCCCCTCCAGGCTGGCCCCACAAGGCACTGTGGGAAACTGCTGGCTGCAGGGTCCTTGGTCAGGAAAGGGCTGGTGGTCGTGCAGGCACGCTGGCCGGCCCCCTCGAAAAGGAGAGGGAGGCCACTGTGGGGTGTGTGTGTGTGTGTGTGTGTGGGGTCCTCCTGGGTGGCTGTTGCAAGTCAGGGGAGGGCCAGCCCACCCCCCGGCCCGCCTTTGCCTTTGGGGCTGCCAAAAGGGGAGACGAGCCTCGAGGACACGGGGGGGGGGGGCTGGTCCTCAGGGGCCCACCGAGCCCTGTCGATACTGGGGAGAAGCTGGAGACACTCAGCAGGGAGCAGCGGAGGTTCTGCAGCTCGGCTGCAGCTGGAAGGCGGGTTCCGAAGCAGGTGGGGCAACTGCAAGACAGCAGGACTGTGCGGGGGCCCCACAGCAGCTGCAGAGCGGCTCACCCTCGGCTGCCGTCCCGTCCCGTCCCTCCGCCACATTTGAGCAGGATTCTGCCCTGCCGGGTCTCAACAGAGGAGTACCTTTTTACCCAGCGGGTAGTTAAATCTGTGGAACTCTTTGCCACAGGAGGTGGTGATGGCATCTGGTCTAGGTGCCTTTAAGAGGGGATTGGACGGATTTCTGGAGGAAAGGTCCATCGTGGGCTAGAGGCCATGATGGGTTGTGCAACCTCCTTATATTGTTGTTGTTGTTGTTCAGTCGCTAAGTCGTGTCCGACTCTTCGCGACCCCATGGACCACAGCACGCCAGGCCTCCCTGTCCTCCACTAGCTTCCGGAGTTCGCCCAATTTCATATTCATTGCTTCGGTGACACTATCTAACCATCTCATCCTCTGTCGCCCCCTTCTCCTTTTGCCTTCAATCTTTCCCAGCATGAGGGTCTTTTCTAAAGAGTCCTCTCTTCTCATCAGGTGGCCAAAGTATTGGAGCTTCAGCTTCAGCATTTGTCCTTCCAGGGAGCAATCAGGCTTGACTTCCTGGAGAATTGACCGATTGGATCTCTTTGCAGTCCAGGGGACTCTCAAGAGTCTTCTCCAACACCATAATTCAAAAGCATCGATTCTTCGACGCTCTGCCTTTCTTATGGTCCAGCTCTCACAGCCATACATGGCTACTGGGAAAACCATCGCTTTGACTATGCGAACCTTTGTTGGCAGGGTGATGTCTCGGCTTTTGATTAAGCTATCTAGGTTCACCATAGCTTTCTTCCCAAGAAGTAAACGTCTTTTAATTTCATGGCTGCAGTCACCATCTGCGGTGATCTTGGAGCCCAGGAAAATAAAGTCTGTCACTGCTTCCATTTCTTCCCCTTCTGTTTGCCAGGAAGTGATGGGAGTGGTTGCCATGATCTTAGTTTTTTTAATGTTGAGCTTCAAACCGATTTTGGCACTTTCCTCTTTCACCCTCATCAAAAGGTTCTTTAGGTCTTCCTCACTTTCTGCCAGTAGAGTGGTATCGTCTGCATATCTGAGGTTGTTGATGTTTCTCCCAGCAATCTTGATTCCAGCTTGTGAGTCTTCCAGCCCTGCCTTCCTCATGATGTACTCTGCGTATAAGTTAAATAAGCAGGGTGACAATATACAGCCTTGTCGTACTCCTTTCCCAATTTGAAACCAGTCGGTTGTTCCATGTCCAGTTCTAACGGTTGCTTCCTGACCCGCATAAAGGTTTCTCAGAAGGCAGATCAGGTGGTCTGGAACTCCCATCTCTTCAAGAACTTGCCACAGTTTGTTGTGATCCACACAATCAAAGGCTTTAGCATAATCAATGAAGCAGAGGTAGATGTTTTTCTGGAACTCTCTTGCTTTCTCCATGATCCAGCGAAGGTTGGCAATTTGATCTCTAGTTCCTCTGCCTCTTCGGAAACCAGCTTGTACATCTGGTAGTTCTCGATTCACATACTGCTGAAGCCTAGCTTGTAGGATTTTGAGCATCACCTTGCTAGCATGTGAAATGAGTGCAATGGTGCGGTAGTTCGAGCAATCTTTGGCATTGCCCTTCTTTGGGATTGGAATGTAGACTGATCTTTTCCAATCTTGTGGCCACTGTTGGGTTTTCCAAATTTGCTGGCATATGGAGAGCAGCACTTGGACAGCATCATCTTTTAAGATTTTGAGTAATTCCGCTGGAATGCTGTCACCTCCACTAGCTTTGTTGTTAGTGAGGCTTTCTAAAGCCCACTTGACTTCACTCTCCAGGATGTCAGGTTCGAGCTCAGTGACTGTACCACTGTGGTTATCAGGAACATTTAGATCGGCCTTATAGAGTTCCTCTGTGTATTCTTGCCACCTCTTCTGAATCTCATCTGCTTCTGTTAGGTCCTTGCCATTTTTGTCCTTTATTGTGCCTACCTTAGCACGAAATTGTCCTTTGACATCTCCAATTTTCTTGAAAAGATCTCTAGTCCTCCCCATTCTGTTGTTTTCCTCTATTTCTTTGCATTGCTCATTTAGAAAGGCCTTCCTATCTCTCCTTGCTGTTCTCTGGAAATCTGCATTCAGTTGGGTATATCTTTTCCTTTCTCCCTTGCTTTTGGCTTCTCTCCTTTCCTCAGCTATTTGTAAAGCCTCGTCAGACAGCCACTTTGCCTTCTTGCATTTCTTCCTCTTTGGGATGGTTTTAGTTGCTGCCTCCTGTACAATGTTACAGACCTCCGTCCAAAGTTCTTCAGGCACTCTGTCTACCAAATCTAAGCCCCTAAATCTATTTGTCACCTCCACTGTATATTCGTAGGGGATCTGATTTAGGTCATACGTGGAGGGCCTAGCGGTTTTCCCTACTTTTTTCAGTTTAAGCCTGAATTTGGCAAGAAGAAGCTGATGATCTGAGCCACAGTCAGCTCCAGGTCTTGTTTTGACTGCCTGTATGGAACTTTTCCATCTTTGGCTGCAAAGAATGTAATCAATCTGATTTCGATGTAGACCATCTGGTGAAGTCCATGTGTACAGTCGCCGTTTGTGTTGCTGGAAAAGGGTGTTTGCTATGACTAATGTGTTCTCCTGACAGAACTCTATCAGTCTTTGCCCTGCTTCATTTTGTACTCCAAGACCAAACTTGCCTGTTATTCCTCTTACCTCTTGACTGCCTACTTTAGCATTCCAATCCCCTATGATGAGAAGGACATCTTTTTTGGGTGTTAATTCTAGAAGCTGTTCTAGGTCTTCATAGAAGCGGTCAACTTCTTCCTCATCAGCACCAGTGGTTGGGGCGTAGACTTGGATTACTGTGATGTTGAAAGGTTTGCCTTGGATCCGAATGGAAATCATTCTATCATTTTTGAGGTTATACCCCAGTACTGCTGTTCTCACTCTCTTGTTCACGATGAAGGCTACTCCATTTCTTCTAAGGGATTCCTGCCCACAGTAGCAAATATAATGGTCATCTGAATTAAATTCTCCCATTCCTGTCCACTTTAGTTCACTAACTCCCAGGATGTCGATGTTCAGCCTTGACATCTCACGTTTGACCACATCTAGCTTGCCTTGATTCATAGATCTGACGTTCCAGGTTCCTATGTAGTATTGTTCTTTGCAGCATCGCACTTTCCTTTCACTTCCAGACACATCCACAGCTGAGCTTCCTTTCAGTTTTGGCCCAGCTACTTCACTCTTTCTGGAGCTACTAGTACTCGTGTTCTGCTCTTCCCCAGTAGCATAATGGACACCTTCCGACCTGAGGGTCTCATCTTCCAGTGTCATATCGTTTAGCCTTTTTGTTCTGTAATCCATGGGGTTTTCTTGGCAAGAGTACTGGAGTGGGTTGCCACTTCCTTCTCCAGCGGACCACGTTTAGTCAGAACTCTCTGCTGTGACCTGTCCATCTTGGGTAGCCCTACATGGCATAGCTCACAGCTTCATTGAGCTACTCAAGCCCCTTCGCCACGACAAGGCAGTGATCCATGAAAGGGCTCCTTATATTAGTAGTAGGCTACTTCAGAGTACCGGCTGCAAGGGAGTGGCCACAGGATGCACGTGTCTGGTTGTCTCCTGGGCTCCCTGAGGCACCTGGTGGGCCGCTGTGAGATACAGGAAGCTGGACTAGGTGGGCCTTTGGCCTGATCCAGCATAGGGGCTCTTCTTATGTTCTTATGAGGGCCTGCCAGGGAAACAAGGTCTGGCTTGTCGTCATAGATTTCCAGCTAGTCTGCTGGGTGGGACTGCCCCCTGATGACTGTCACAACTCCTGGACGGACACACACACCCCGCATCCCTCCTCTGTGTGTCCCCCAGCTGGAACATTGCAGCACATGTTCTCTTCGTGGTCCACCCCCAGTGGGACGAGCCTCTGGAGAGGAGAGTGAGGGCATAATCCAACGCCGCGTCGGACGGGTGAGGCCAACGGGCCAGCGCCAAATCCGATGCTGGGGGGGGCTGGAGCCTCCCTCATGGCAAGGGAGTGTTCACTCCCTTACCAGCCTCACCTATGCGCTCCTCAGATCTGCGCCTGCTAAACAGCAGGCACAGATCCGAGGAGACTGCGCGGCCCGAATTGGGGCCGCACAGCCTCCTGGACGGGCTTTAGGATTCTGCCTTATGGCCGAATCCGGAGCCCGCCCTCAGTCTCCCTCCTGTCACCAATCCCCATCCCATCCCGTGGCCGCCCTTGCGCTGAGCGGCTTCGGCCGGCGCAAGGGAGGCTTGCAGTCTGTGCTCTTAGGCCGACGCTAGCACTGACCTAACCCCCGCATCAGCACTAGTGACCAGTGGTGTCATTCAAATGATTTAGGAACAGGAACTCACTTTTGATTGGCACTTGTCGGGAACCCAGAACCAGCCACGGAGCCCGTTAGGATCCGGGACGCCCATTCTGGTCCGTTCCCCTTGAATGACATCACTGCCTTCGCCCCCCTAGGAATCCGGAGTCGCTCCCTTTGACCCTCTGAGTGCCGGCCACCCAAGAAGAAAAGCTCTTTGCAGGGGAATTGGGAGGGGGGAGGAGGGAGAGTGAAGTGGGCGGAGTCAGCCCTAATTTTAACTAGTGGAACTGAGTTCCCCCGCGTTCCCCCTGCATGACATCACTGCTAGTGATGTAGAGTTGACACAACGATGTTGCATCGAGGCAGCCGGGATTGCCCTGTGAGAAAGCTCCCATCCCAGAAGCAGGCCTTCCAAGGCAAGAGCATCTGCCCAAAACCGAGTGTCGGAAGAGTTAGAACAGACAAAAGGCAAGGCAGGCTGAGTACCCTTTATCCGGAGTGCTTGGGACGGGAAGGTGTCTGGATTTTGGAATAATTGCATGCATATAAAGCGAAATGCTTCCTCTCGCTCTTTTCACGGTTGCCCATCTGGGTGTCTGCTGGCCTCTGACATTTGTCAACACCACAGAGCAGAGAACAGAACTCACAGCCTGTTATGTGGGAATGAGAGCAGGACTTTCTAGTGTTCACACTGCAGGAAATTTTTTTTTTTTAAGTCTTGGACAAAAGTGTTTGGATTTCAGAACAGTCTGGATTTTGGATGCCTGGATAAGAGATAATCTACCTGTAGTTCTTTATCCACTGTGTAATTAATCTGTGGAACTCCTTGCCACAGGGTGTTGTGAGGGCATCAGGCCAAGATGCCTTTCAAGAGGGATTGGGCAGATTGATGAAAGAAAAGTCCATCACAAGCCGTGATGGGTAAGTGCCGCCTCCGGGTTCTAAAAGTGGGCTGTCTCAGCGTGCCAATTGCAAGGGAGTGGCTACAGGATGCAGGGATCTTGTTCAATCAATCAATCAATCAGTTATTTATATACCGCTTTTCAACATGAAGTTCACAAAGCGGTTTACAGGCAAATAGTAATAATAATAAAGTTAAATAAAATGGCTCCCTGTCCCAAAAGGGCTCACAATCTTAAAAAAGGCAGACCGCCAGCAACAGCCACTAGAAAGACTGTGCAGGGGTGAAGAGGGACAGTTACTCTCCCCCTGCTAAATATAAGAGGAGCACCACTTGAAAAAGTGCCTCTTGTCCTGTTAGCAGTTGCCTTGTGTGCTCTCCGAAGCATCTGGTGGGCCCCTGTGAGATGCAGGAAACTGGGCTCGGTGGGACTTTGGCCTGATCCAGCGGGGCTCTTCTTACGTTCACATGGTTTCATGTTAAGATATGCAAACTGCAGTTAATTAAGGACTAGGGTAAAAGGCCGTGATGTGGTGGAATCTCTCAGCCCCAGAGACAGGGTCTGCTGCTTGGGGCTGCTGTGATTTGTTTCTCTTCCAGACTCGCATCCTGCTTCCGCAGAAATTGAAACAGGGAAGAGCAGCGTGCAAAATGTGGCAATGCAGATCTCAGCTGCACAGAACATGCAAAAAAATATCACGATTCAGCCATTGTTGGAGGCCTGTGTGAAAATAAAAGCAGACCTAGCAGAGGTTCCAGAAAGGCAGCTGGACGGGAAGTGTAGGATTTGGCAGCAGGAGGGGGCGGCTGTGCTGGGACGTCTGTCCATCACTTGAGAGACCCAGGATGCAGGGCTGGTCCAGCAGTGCGGCATACTGACACAGTTGCCTCAGGTGGCAGATTGGGGGCACTTGCCTACCCCCACCCAGCCCTGCTATTCCTCCTCCTGCCCTCAGACCTGGGAAGGGAGAAGGAGGTGTGGCCGATGCCAAGTGTGTGTGTGTGTGGGGGGGGGAGAGATCTTGGGCCAGCCCTGTGGGGATGTTTGGGAAATCATGACAAACGTTAAAGCTTACTTGTTACCCTTTGAGAAAGAAGAGAAAGAAGGCAAAAGATGTAAAAAGCAAGCACCCTTCCTCATTGTGAGGCCTTCTCAGTTGAAAGGCCGCTTAGGAAGAACAGCGAACACATCACAAAACAAATTCTACCACAGACATCTGTTTGGACGGACACGTCGTCTGTTTATATTCTGTTTTGCTAGAATGCAGAAGGGGTTTTGGGAAGCTGCAGCCCTGAGCGCTGGGCTCACTGGTTGCCCTGAAGCCTGAGCTGACCCCGGGGGTCCGTGGGGCAGCAGGTGGGGCCTGCCCCACCCCACGGAAGGAGCTGTGCGCTCGTCACCCCCTGCAAATCCCATCAAAAGCAGCGCCCCTTTCTCATGCCCCCCCCCCGTCCCAAGGGAGCTGCAAAGAGGCAGATGTGCCTGGCCAGTCCAAGCTAAGCCTTCTGTCAGGGCGACTGACAGCCTTGGCCGCGTGGAGGTGTCCATAATTCATGACGCACGACTCCGGGATGCTGGCCCAGGCAATTGTTCCGTTTGCCGCGGGGAGTGGGATGCTCGGGGAGGCTGCAAAAAGCAGGGCCACCGATGGCACGTTCTGGCGCAACGGAGTCCTTCTCTCTGGGACACGCAGCACCTCCTCAGCAAATCAGACGAGGACTGAGGGCTGCTGCCACGGAAATCCTCCTTAATGAATCACGCCGGGGTTAAACCACCGGCTCATTAACTCTGCAGGCGTTTGCATATGCCTCAAACCCAACCGCTCAGAAGGAACACTTAGGAAATGCAAGAAGCTGCTTTCCAAAACTGTCTGCCCGTTTGACCCGGGTGCTTTTCAGAATTAAACAAATGTCGTCATTCCAGTGGTTCTCAAACTTTGTATCTTTGGCAAAAAAAAAAAAAAAAGGTGGTTTGACATTACCAGCTGCGGGTATGATGGTGATCAGACCGAAATGCTTCCCCCTCCCCTGGCAGCAGGATGCTTAGCCCTGATCTACCCTGTCAGTTTTGTGAGCCACCCAAAATTGGGTCATGACCCACTGGTGGGTCCCGTAGTCTGAGAACATCTGAGGGCCCAATGCTATCCAACTCTCCAGTGCGGATGCCGCTGTGCCGAAGGGGGCAGGCCCTGCACCCTGCAGTAGGGGGGCAGACACGGAGGCCTCCTCCAAGCAGGACTCTTCTGTCAACTGTTTGCATGACGGGGCAGGGGGTGGGGTCGGGAGTTCTCCTAGGAGCAGGCGATGGTGAGAGAGCATCTGCTGTGACACCAGAGCTCTGTAGCTTTGTAGCAAAAGCGCTGATGTTCCCCTCCCTTTAAAAAGGCACTCCCATTATCCACGGTTTCAGGTATCTACAGGGGTATCCGGAATGGAACCCCAGCATATCTGGGGCATAACCAAGGCATTTAGTCGAGAGGGTTAATGCCTCCGTTTGCCTGAAGATGAGAGCTGAAGATCTGAAGGTCGCCAGTTCGGGACAGCCGGAAGTCTCTGTGAGCAGCAGACCTCGTTAATTGCGGCTGATTAACAGCTGAGCTTCGGCTGCCTCGTGTGAGGGGGAGTTGTGCCGAAGTCAGCCGCTTCTCTGGTGGGAGCAGGGAAGCCGTTTATCAGCCAGCAAGAAGACAAACAGGTGGCCAGAAAGAAGGACTAAATCCAGAAAGATCCATCTGTATGTGTGTAGTTCTTGGAAGATAGAACATTTCTGTATAAATTGTAAAAACCTTCGGGTTTCTGAATAAAGTCTGCCCATGTAAACCGCCTTGAGTTATAGTCATTAGAGAAATCTGGTGACCTAAGAAAGGCGGTATATAAATCCAAGTATTATGATGATGATGATGATGATGATGATGATGATGATGATGATGATGAT
>JAJKFI010000158.1:898492-919441 GCA_029204185.1 Lerista edwardsae | reverse complement strand
TCTCTCTCTCTCTCTCTCTCTCTCTCTCTCTCTCTCTCTCTCTCTCTGTGTGTGTGTGTGTGTGTGTGTGTGTGTGTGTGTGTGTTCTTGCATACTTTTTTGCCACTTCTGCATTGCGCCAAAATGCCTCATAGCAATCTTGAAGCAGGTGCCCAGAAGGACAGCAGTCGCCGCCAAGGTATGTTTCAGGAGGTGGGGGCTGGGGGATCGAGGAGGAAGGCTGCATGAGGCTGTGGAGGGGACAAGAAGGTGGGGGCAGCCAGGACATGGGGGAGGGGGCTTCTTAAGGTATAGATTAACCAACCAATGGCTGCATTTTTTTTCTGGACAAGGGAACGGAGAGAAGGAGGTACCCAAAGGCAGCCACTGAGTCACAACAAAACTCATTTCTTGAAGTGACTCGCGACTCGACTCGAAATTTTTCATAAACAGAGTTGTGATGGGCGCACGCTATGACTAGCAAGTCAAGTCATGACTCCTGACTCAACTCGCCACTCAAGCTTAGGGACTTTGGCGCATCCCAGGGCCTCTGGTGAGTCGGGGTTTGCAAGCCCCTCCTCACCCCCAAACGGATGTCGATTGCAGAGGATACAGCAGATAATTAACATTTCAGAATGCCCAAAGGCCCGCTTCGAAAACTCAAAAGCCCGTGTGTGTTTTCCTCCCCCAGCAGAAACGGACGCTGGTGGGAACGGGAGGCCAGAGCCTGTTCTGGCAGCGGCTCGGGAAACGGCGCTCCCTGGTCCTAGTGAAGGAAGGTGATTGAGCCAGAACAGATGTGCACTCCCCACTGGAAGATACAAGCGCGCACGATTATCTCCGCCGAGCCGCCACAGACAACGCTCCGATTATGAACCGCCCTGACGGCTTCTCAAAAGGGGCTATATTCTCGCCCGTTGGACGGCCTCCATCAGGAAGTGTGCACAATATGCTGGGCGGAGAGACGGCCTTTTCATCGGAGAGAATAAATGAGCGCATTTTCTCCCCAATGCTGCTTCTCTTCGGGGCTAATTATAACCGTTGAGCGGAGGCCACAGCCCAAGACCTGACTGGCTGTTCCTGAACAACATCCATGCCCCGTATCCAGCTCCCCACCACTCCTGAAGCTGGCCCCTCCTCCTGGCCCTCCGCAAGTACTCGGGCGCCAAAGCCCTGATGTGTGCATAAACTTAATACTAGTATTAATCATGGAGAACAGTTTTTAACATCGGGCCACTGGTGTCCATGTTACAGAGTTTAAAATGCAGTTCCCTGCCCTGCAGAACTTACAGTCAAAGTGGGAATAAGAACATCAAAGAGACCTGCTGGATCAGGCCAAAGGCCCACCAAATCCAGCTTCTTGTATCTCTCAGTGGCCCACCAGATGCCTCAGGGAACGCACAACACAACTAGACAACTTGCATCCTTTTGCCACCCCCTTGCACCTGGCACTCCGAGGTAGCCTACTTCTAAAACCAGGAGGTTGCACATACCCATCATGGCTTGTAACCTGAGATGCATTTCCTTCCTCCAATCCCCTTTTCAAGGCCTCTAGGCCAGATGCCATCACCACATCCTGTGGCAAGGAGTTTCACAGACTAACTACACGCTAGGTCAACAAATATTTCCTTTTGCATGTTCTAACTGTCCCAATACTCAATTTTTGGGGGATCTCCCCTTGTTCTGGTGTTAAGCGAGAGGGAAAAGAACATACCTCCATCCACCCCCTGCATAATTTTGTACATTTCAATCATGTCCCTCTTAGGCAAGAGGAAGACGACATTGAGAGGGGGGGCATTGTTGGAGTCTGAGCCCGGGCCCAGATGGGACATTCTGGGCCTGATCCAGTCAGGCTTTTCTGCTGGAAAGGTAAGAAAGGCTGCATTAGCAGAAGCAGCGCATTTTGGTATGCATTTGGGGGGGGGGGAGGTGTTTGTGGCATCACAGCAGCACAACAGCCATAGGTGCTTCTACTGTGTGTGTGATGAGACACCGTGGCGGATGCCAGCACCTTCTGGGGCTATAAGACTTTCCGTGCATGTGGCCTCATCTTGCACAGACGAGGGGGAAACAGCAAGTGTTGACTAGCAACTAGCGAGTGTTCAAGTCTGCTGTTTGCCCGGCTGGCCTTAAGGGTCAGAGGGAGGCTTTTCCTCCTGCCTAATCATGAGTTCTGCCCCCCCTCGCGGCTGTTCTGTGAGAGCCGGCTCCAACTTGAAGCAAAACCTTGCAGGGGGCTTGGGTGGCTCTGGCTCTCCCACAGAATGAGACTGTCATTGGGGAATCAGGAGCAAATAAGCCATTTCCCCGCCACTTCCCCCCCCCAGGGTTTCCCCCTCGCCTGCCTCACCCGTGCTCCTTGACTCGCTCGCTCGAGCCATTTTTGGCAAGTGGCCGGCACTCACTGGCCGTGCTCTGGCTTGCACAGAAGGGGCGTGGCTTGCACAGAAGGGGCGCGCTGTTGGCCTTCGCATCTGACCGTTGCAAACGGTGTGCGGCGGACTGGGGGGCAACAAGGCGGTCTTTGCACAGGGGAAAGGCAGGCTGAACTTGGTGTGACCACAGGACAAGCGCAGGGGAGGGATAAAATGGTGAGGTCGGTGGGGTGCTGTGGCACGGCAGGCTACGGCAGAGGTGGATCTACAGGGAGGGCAAAGCTCTAAGTGTTGCAAGGAGCCTTCCCCTGTCATGTAAATCCCTCCTCTCCCTTGCTGCTGTAGCCAGCAAGCAACGCCAAGATGTTGCTGTTCCCTGTGAGGATTGGCTAGAACCGTGCAGGAGAGGAGTGAGTTCCACTGCAAGGGAAGGCTTCTTGCAACACTTAGAGCTTTGCCCTCCCTTAGATCTGCCTCTGGGCTACAGCAGGAGGAGGGCCGGTGACATCCAAGCCTTTCTCAGACTCAGGCTCCACTCATCAAATGTATGCAAAAGCACCAGTGACCCTGACCTGCACTTTAGGGCCCTTCCAGATGGAGGCGTCCAATCAGGGGGCCTTCCCACGACCCCGGCCTCCTCCTCAGCTTTCCCCGTCCTCCTATTCGTTGCAATGCCTTTATGAGTCCAGATCGGATTCTCTGGAGAACAGCGTGCCTGGACTTAACTACGGCAGCAGGACTGCTCTGTCTGTCCTGGGGGGGGGGCAGGCGCCCACGTGCAGGGGAGCACCACAGAACCAGGATGGGGGGCCCCGGGAGGGTCCGCCGGTCTGCGGGACCCCCCAAACACACCGCCTCCTCCTGGCTCCTGCGAGCAAACCTGGTGGAGAATCGTTTGCTGCGAAACAAGATCGAAGAAACTTGGCATTGGGGAGGGCGGCAGAGGATGCCCCCCGCCCCCCACTGCCCCCCTGGCACGAAGGCTCGGCTCCGGGCTCGGCAGCTCCCCGATCGCGCGGCCGTGGGCGAGGCGCGCCCGCCCTCGGGGTGGGGGGAGGAGGCGGCGGCGGCCTCGCCGGGGCTGTTGGCGCAACAATTCCGCTTTTGGGAGTTCCCATCACGTGCCGGTTTAAAGGGCCTGGAAACGAGCGCGTCAGGCGAGGCGCGGCGTGGGCTGCTGGCAGAGCCGCGCTCCCAAGAATGCGCCCGCGGCTGCCCGCCCGCCTCCCGAGTGCCAGCCGGGCTTGCAGCACCGGGCGCGGCTGCCGCGGCGCTACCTGCGGCCCTTCAAGCCGCTGCCTGCGCCCAGGAGGCCGCCGCGCTCCGGCTCCCCATTGGCTCCTTTCGAAGGATGCTGGCGGGCGATTGGCTCGCGGGGCGCCGCGGCGGGCGCGGGGGAAAGTCCACGCGCCGCGCCGGGCGCCCAGGGATTCCCCCAGCGCGGGCCACGTGAGCCGGAGCTGGAGCGATGCCGCCCCACGGCAGCGCTGGCTGGGAGGGAAGAAGGGGGCTAGCCGCGGGGGGCGGGGCGCGGGGGGAGGAGGAGCCCCCCCAGTAGGCCTCTTTGGGGCACACACCCAGCAGCAGCCCCCCCCCCATCCAGCCACGCCCTCTAATGGTCCTCGGTCCAGAGAGCCAGGGGGGTGCTGTGGTCAAGGGGTCCGACCAGCTCCATGCTCAAACCCCTGCTCAGCCACGAGGCTTCTGGGATGATCTCGGGCCAGTCACCCTCTCGCAGCCTCACCTGCCTGCTGGGAGGAAGGAAGCAGGTCTTGTGCCACCCTGAGCTCCTGGGGGGGGGGGGGAAGAGGGTCCGAAAATGTGAATAAATAAATGCCCCCGACTAGACAGTGTAATGATGAAACAGTCAGATGTGGATCTAAGGAGGGGCAAATCTGTAAGTGTTGCAAGGAGCCTTACCCTGTCCTGTAAATCCCGCCTCTCCCTTGCTGCTGTAGCCAGTAAGCAACGCCAAGATGTTGCTGTTCCCTGTGAGGATTGGCTAGAACAGTGCAGGAGAGGAGTGAGTTCCACTGCAAGGTAAGGCTCCTTGCAAGACTTACAGCTCTGCCCCCCCCCATTAGATCCACCTCTGGAAACAGTGTAGGGAGCTGCCTGGTGCCCGCTCACTCCAAGTTGCCGGCTGTGAGGGAAGCTGTTCCTGGAGATGCTTTTCCTTCCGTGATGCAACTTTGGAGATTCCTGGAGGCCCCTTTCGGATCTCAGGACTGGCTTTCTGTAGTCACCTGAGGTGTTTGGGGATCCCTGGAGAGGCCAGGCTGTTCTGGAGGGGGAAGCCCCATTGCTAGCCTGGCCAGGTGCGGCACTCTCTAGCTGGCAGCCAGCGGCTACCCAGGGACTCAGGCAGAGACACACCTTTCCCGGTCCACAGGTGGGGTAGTGCAGTGCCTCACCAACCCAGGTATCCGATGCGGGGTGGTGGGGGACAGTGGCTTGGAGCAGCCCTGGCTGCTATCCTGGAACCTTTCCCCACTCAGGGAAGTGGGGGGGGATACGAGCGACAACATGCGCAGGGTGAGAATCTGACTTTGTGCAAAGACTTTCTGCCGCTTGCGTTTCTTGGGCTTGGGTGAGGACAGGAGACTCTAGGAAGACTCACAAGGCAGCGGGAAGAGACGGCCTTAGAAGCTGCGGGGCTGGATGTGATACCATTTTTGTGGCATCCCCCCTGCACCCCCCCCCCCCACGCTCACCAGGACGAGCCCAGGGCCCATGGTGCCTGCCGCAGAGGGTGGCACCCGGAAGTAGGTGATGGTGATATGATGATGTCACCACCGCCTGCTTCCAGGGGGCCCGTTTCGGACAAGTGAGGTTCTGGCGGCATCAGTGGGCAATCCGCTCATCACCCTAGTGAGGGGGCCTCTCATGCGCGCAAGCCAGATCGGTGGCACAACTGCTCACAATTGCCGGCCCTGGTGAGGGGCTCGGCGATTGTGGGAGCCATAAGCTCTTGTCCAGGCCAGAGCTCAGCCTCCCCTTTGCTCAAGGTCTGCTTGTGCAGACCCTCTATCTCTGGGGCAGTCTCCTCCACCCCCACATTCAAGCCCTTCTGGTGACTGAGGCTGCCCCCCTTTTCCTGGTGGCATTTCCACCTGTGCTCCCCGGACCCCACTCCCTGGATCAGGAAAGGAAGAGGGAGATGGAGCAGTCCAGGAAGTGTGGAGGAGAGGAGTGGAGAGGAGAGGAGTGGGGCAGGAGAGGAGTCGAGGACCGCTCTAGCCCACCGTTCCCCTCCACACTTCTCTCTGTGCTCCTCCTTTTCCAATCCAGGAAGGGGGAGGACCAGTGGAACACTGCCTGAGGCAATCCTCCCAGCGGGCCTTGTGTATAGACCGGCCCTGCCAGCATTTTGAACCTGTTCACTCAGCGCCCCAGCTACCTTGTTGACAAGAGGCAAGGGACATTTGACCTCCCGCACTTCCTGTGATGAAAAGGGGAAGGAGAGGATCATCTTGGGCTTTCTGAGCCTTTTGCTTGCAAAATGTTTACGCAAGAGGCAGACAAACAACAGCCTTGCAAAACGGAGTGACTTTGCCAAGCCGGCTGTGTTGACACGAAATGCAGCCAGGTTGCCTGGCTCCCAGTCCCCTGGCCCGGTTGCCAACTGGCCAGACTGGGAGCCTCTTTGTTGCTTTCCAGAATGGATGGCTGCGACATCAGGAAAATATTGCAGTGGCGGGGCACAGGCTGTGCAGAGCGCATCCAGTGGGGGAATAGTGAGCGCGTTTGTGGTGCATGGCACATGGAAAAGGTGTGGGCTGTGAATACCAAGGCCTGCATAGCACATTCTGCTGGCACAGTGTCTTGGGCAAGAACTCAGCTAAGAGACTGCCACTTCCTCAGCTGGTACTCTTGGTGGCACGGAGTCTGTTCCCAGGCTGCAGTGGAGATATGGCAGCCTTTCAGCAGACACAGAAGACGCTGTTTACCTGGAAAAGGCACTCTGCACATACTCAGGGATACCTTGCCCTTCTTCGGACAATAATAATAATAATAATAATAATAATAATAATACTTGGATTTATATACCGCCTTTCTTAGGTCACCAGATTTCTCTAATGACTATAACTCAAGGCGGTTTACATGGGCAGACTTTATTCAGAAACCCGAAGGTTTTTACAATTTTTACAGAAATGTTCTATCTTTCAAGAACTACACACATACAGATGGATCTTTCTGGATTTAGTCCTTCTTTCTGGCCACCCGTTTGTCTTCTGCTGGCTGATAAGCGGCTTCCCTGCTCCCACCAGAGAAGCGGCTGACTTCGGCACAACTCCCCCTCACGCAAGGCAGCCGGAGACAGCTCAGCTGTTAATCAGTTGCAATTTACAACGTCTGCCGCTCACAGAGACTTCCGGCTGTCCCGAACTGGCAACCCTTCAGCTCTTATCTTCAGGCAAACAGAGGCATTAACCCTCTTGACTAAATCTAAGCAAGACAAAACGCCTCTCAGCGCTTTCCAGGAGAAAGGATTTTGTCACGTTTAGAAGCACTGCCGTTCAGGGCTGGCCTGAGGGAGTGTGAGAGTCCAGACTGCCACTCCCGGCATCTTCACACCCGGCCTAGTTTAAAGAAGTAGCGGGCAGTGGAGGAGGACGCTGTGATCAAACAGGCACTGTAGGTTTCATGTTGTTGCAAAAGCCTGCAGCACCTATTTGACCACAGCAAGCGGAGTGGAGGTTCTCAGTGCTAAAAGGCCTCAAGTCTGTCTCCAGGCCCTCTCATCTGGGTCAGCTGCACTTTGCAGGGCTGCCGGCAACCACCGCACGGGGTGGCATGTTAAGCCAGCTTTGCCATCCGCTTTCAACCTGCCACCTTGGGCGAAAGCTGTTTGCAAACTCTGCTGCCCACGCCCGAGTGTATTTCCAGCTCCGAGGTGGTGTTTGGGAGCCTCCTGTGACCTGCCAGGCGTTCTGTTTTTTGCGGGGGAGTCTGGCGCTGGAGTGCCTCATTGCCTAATCCAAAGGTGTATCCGATTCTCGCTCTCTTTTGAACCGGAGGGCAAGTAAAGTCAATGATTTGTTAAAGGGCCTCTGAGCGTGTCCTCTCCGGCGGAGCGTGTTGACTCAACAGCCCAAATCACGTCGCTCCGAGTGTCTCTATTTGTGTCTCCTTCCTGCTTGATTTCTCTCTGGCATTTGGGGGGGGGGAGAGAGGGAGGGAGGGGGGCCCACACTGTTCTCTCCCTGTTCCCACACCTCTCCCACTGATGAATCATGTTGGGAGTCACTCCCTTCCGAGACCTCATCCAAGCCGCTTCCAGGGGCAACGGGAAGGCGATAATTCTGAGCTCTGCTTTGAATCACCTCTTAATTCCAGCTCCTTTTGATGTCCTGGCTGTGAAGTGTCTTGGCAGGAGAAAAGCATTTCTCCACCCCCACCACAAATGCACGTTGGTTTTTAAAAGGCAACACTTCTCCTTCCTCTAGTAGCTGGTGTGCAGCAGGCCTGTTTTTCGCCAAAGCATCCACAGAGCCAGGCACTCTTTTTGCATGCTGCACACCTGGCTTCTCAACAGCCCAGGTGAGGGTCTCCCCCATCCCAACAGCCTGAGGATGGTTCATTTCCTTGCCAGGAAGTACAGGACGCAGCGGGTCTCTTGTGTGGGGCATCTGGTGAGCTACTGCGAGATGCAGGAAGCTGGATCTTTGGCCTGATCCACAGGGGCTCTCCTGATGTTCTTGTGCTTTTGCCCCACAGTCCACAGAACACAGTCAAAGTGTTCTGCCAAATTCCCTGCTGCGCCTCCCCACGGGCCCTGATGCCCACACTAGGCTAACTAGTTTCCCCTCCAGAGCAGCCTCAGAGATAGGCAAGAGGGAGGGGGTTCCTTCACCCACCGGTTCTCCTCTCTTCCAGTAGTCTTGCTTGGATTCACCGGCTGCCCAGCCTCCTCCAGACTGCCCTCATCACCGGCTTAGCTCCAGATACCCTAACTTGGCACCACAAAACCCCACCCCAAACCATAGGCAGTCAGCTTGCCTAAGCCACACCTGCCTCTTCCACTCGGTGGCTCCAGGGGCGTGGCAGCCATACAACAGTTCTCCAGCCAAGGCGCCACAGGAACCCACTCACAGTTCCAATAACCAGTCAGTCCATCCAACAGTCCTTCCGTCAGTCAATCCACAACCACTTTCCTTCCTTCCTACACCTGCCCGGTGCTGCACCTGCTGGGTGGTAACTTACTGCAACTCCTGCCTCCAACTTTATACTGAGGCAGGCCAATCGGTGTCTGTTGCTGTTGTTGTTCAGTCGCTAAGCCGTGTCCGACTCTTCGCGACCCCCATGGACCACAGCACGCCAGGCCTCCCTGTCTGTCTGTTGCTAGGCAGGCTTTAATTCATCAGCCACACCCACCTGCACCTGTGCTAATCACTCTTCCTAGCCAGGGCCCTCATCAGCCTGCAGCTGTGTTCCCGCTGCAGGAATTCTGGGATTAACCCCGTACTTCCTGGCTTATCTGGAACAAGGAGCCACTGCCAACGCCATTCCCGATCTCCTCGGGGTATCTCCTGCCTTTTCCAATACACTAACTCATCACTCTGCTCTCCTCCCCACATCTTCCTCTCTCCCTTCTTAGATCCAGAGAGGAGGAGGAGGAACAGCAGCAGAGGTGGACGGTGTGTGTGGCACCTCCCCACCCCACCCCACCCACCCCTGTGCAACTGCTGCCTCCTCCAGTCTCCTGGTTGTCCTTCTGTGTCATTTCTGGTCTTCCATTGAAAAGTTTCTGGGGAATCTCTGGGGCTCTCTCTGAAACACAGGCTGGAAGCTGCCCCCCCCCGCTGGCACTGTTCTCTCCATGGGTGCCCCACGCAAGGAGTGCCCTCCCCAGCCCTGTCTGGTCCGCAGCGCAGTGGCGTGCGTTCTCCAGCCCCACAGGCACTCTGTGGCCTGCTGACCCCGGAATCGTGCAGGGTCACCTCTTTCTCTTCTTCATTTTCCTTCTCGTCCTCCTGCACGGAAAGAGGAAGGCTGAGTTGCCCGTCAGCCGGTGTCACAATCAGTCCCGTGGCCATCTGGACAAAGAGGGGCTTTTCTTCCTTGTGGTGTCTCTGCAGGCAGAAGCTCAAGGCAGGTGGCAACTGGGAGGGGGGGGGAGCATTTTCACGAGGCAACAGCTCCTCTGCCGGGAGCGGAGATTTGCACAGGGAGTCGTCTCAGCTGGCCCGGCGGGAAGTGAAGCTCTAGGACGCCTGTAGATGTCCTGCATCTGGGACACAGGGGAAGGAAGGGCATCACCGCATGTGCCCGTCAACTGGCCAAAAACGGGTAGGTGGTCACCCATAGACAACACCGGGAATGCACATGCAAGTGGACCGTCAAACAGGAGTTCTAAAGTTTTGTTGTGTTTTGGACTTAATTTGCCCCTGCTATTAGGTACCGTGTCTCCTGTAGGGTGCAACGAAACCATTGCCAAAGTAAAATCATTGGGCTTCCCCTTGGGTGCCCTATTGACCTTTCCAGAACTTGGCCCTTAGATAAATGCGTTAGTGGCCTTGTGATATAGAGTCTTATACTCGTTATTTTGCTAGTTTACCTTCCCTACTGGCTGATTTTCCGCCTTACCTTTTCCTCATTCGACTCTAAGGAACGGAGGGCACTCTTATAGTGTCCCAAAGAAGGTATAGTAAGTCTCCCTTTCTTTGTCACCATTGCCTATGTTACACGGGTGTTCTAGATTAGATTAGAAATTTATTTGTCATTGTAAAGGTATGAGGACAACGAAATGAGGTGCTCTTCACATCATACAACTGGACAACACCGAATAACATATACAAATAACAATTAAAACAACACTAATAAAAAAAATACAAATATGAATACCATACAAACATGAGGTATACATTTGTTAAGACCACCAGATTCAGAACTCTGCATTTAGCCTGATCACAGCACTTGGGTAAAAACTATGTTTAAATCTACTTGTCCTAGCTTTCAACACTCTATATCTTCTTCCTGACGGTAAGATATCAAACATCGAGTGACCCGGATGTGAAGAATCTCTCAAGATCTTTTGTATCTTCTTACTACATCCCATATTGTACAAATCCTCCAATGAGGGAAGAGGACAACCAATGATCTTTTGTGCCCTCTTTGGAGTGCCTTTTTCTCCATCCCTGTACAACTCATATACCACACACAGAGGCAATAAGATAAGATGCTCTCTATAGAGCTTCGATAGAAGGCAACCAACAGACTCTCTGACAGTTGATGTAATCTTAAAAGTCTCAAAAAGTACAGTCGTTGTTGGGCCTGTTGTTCTAGAGGCTCCTGCTATATATTTTTCTTCCCCTTTTTACTGTGTCTCCTACGTGCAAACCTGAGCTTTGTACTTGGCCCCGCCTTTACCTGTCCACATGCCTTAGAATCAGACAAGTTAATTTTTTTCCCTTTAAACCATGACCCTCTTGAGGCTGGTGACCTTTGATAGAGTAGCAGAAGCCCTCTCTAAGTTGAGCAGAAGCGCTTGGCTAGATTCAGCCTCATGATAATTGAGTGTCTGAAGGCTGTGTATTTGTGATGTATTTATTTATTTAAGATGTCGACTTCCTGTTGGGAACAACGGGCTACTGTCCTGGTCTAAAGGTAAAGGTTTCCCCACGACCAAATGGTCTAGTCGTGACCGACTGTAGGGGGCGGTGCTCATCTCTGTTTCTAAGCCTGTAGAGCCGGCGTTTTTGTCCGAGGACAAGCTTCCGTGGTCATGTGGCCGGCATGACTCTACGCCGTAGCGCACGGAACGCCGTTACCTTCCCACTGAAGTGGTCCCTATTTATCTACTTGCATTTAGGTGCTTTCGAACTGCTAGGTTGGCAGGAGCTGGGACAAGCAACGGGAGCTCACTCCGTTGCGCAGTCTTGAACTCCCAACCTTGCAGTCAAAAGCCCAGCAACAGCGGATTAACTCGCTGCGCCACCACATCCCTAGATGTACTGGTCTAAGACCGTAATAAAATTATTCAATTCAACAGGAAGGTTGTGAAGGAGCCAAACAGGTGCCGTGGCTTGCTGGTCGGACTGGCAGGCTTGATGGCCACGCTGGCCGGCTTCTTCCAGGCCTGTCTCCCTGGCCGGAGCTGGCAGCTGAGGCTGTGATGCGGAGGCTCCCTGTTGGAAGTGAAGTGAAACTGGTGTGCCCCCCGGATGTGGCCCACCGTGGAGGAAACGCAGGAAGTGAGATGCACGGGATGGTCCGCCCCTCAGCGCCAAAGCCAGCACTGAGGACCCCTGGCGAGAGAGATGGGGGGGTGCTTTGGCCCTCCACTCTTCTCTCCTCCGCATTTCCTCTCCCGCACTGTCCTCCTTTCCTAATCCCCGAGGAGAGGGAGGCGAAGGAGCGGTGGAAGCAGGCAGGGGGCCCACCAGTCCAGTGCCTGAGGCGACCACCTCAGTTGGCCTCAAGGTGGGCCTGCCCTGACTCAGGGCTCCTGTGCCCACTCGCCCCTCTCCAGCCTGCTTGCTCTCTGGAGGCGGCAGCTGAGGAGTTAAAGCACTTTCTAGCAAAAGGGGAGCGGCTGCCTGGGGCCTAGAGCAATTACAGCATCGGAGGCAGAAGAAGCTGCATTTGGAGAAAAGGAAAAAAAAAAACCCAAAGTGTGTTCTCTGGCTGCAAACCCCAGATTTTACGATTTTTCTCTTTTTAAAACATAACACACACACCCCGCCCACTCCCTCCAACGTTACAAAGATGCCCCCAGGCCACAAATCTCCGTGCCAGGCGGCCTGGCTGGGATCCGTTGGTGCCGAATCCTGTGGGAACCTGGCACCTCTCGTCTGCAGGTGAACAATTCCCTCTCGTTTCCCAAGGTCTGAGAATTCCACCTCCAGTGCCAGAAAAGTAAAGTGAGAACTCCCCCACCCCCCCACCCCAGCCTCTCCTGTCTCCCCCCCTCCCTCCCTTGCTCCTCTTTGGCCTCCGCTGACAGCCAAACTGGGAGATGGAGCTGAGCGAAATGGGGAGAGGCAGCCTGGAAAGACTGACTCTGAAACTGGCCCGGGGATCAGAAGTGGCTTGTGAGCCCACCGCTTCAGTTGCCCCCAAGAAGAAACTGCCGAGGGCTTTCTCCAGAGCTCATGTGATACCTGTTGCATACCTGGGCAGAAGATTTAGTCGAGAGGGTTAATGCCTCCGTTTGCCTGAAGATAAGAGCTGAAGATCTGAAGGTCGCCAGTTTGGGACAGCCGGAAGTCTCTGTGAGCGGCAGACCTCGTTAATTGCGACTGATTAACAGCTGAGCTTCGGCTGCCTTGTGTGAGGGGGAGTCGTGCCGAAGTTCAGCCGCTTCTCCGGTGGGAGCAGGGAAGCCGCTTATCAGCCAGCAAGAAGGCAAACGGGTGGCCAGAAAGGACTAAATCCAGAAAGATCCATCTGCATGTGTGTAGTTCTTGCAAGATAGAACATTTCTGTAAAAATTGTAAAAACCTTCGAGTTTCTGAATAAAGTCTGCCCATGTAAACCGCCTTGAGTTATAGTCATTAGAGAAATCTGGTGACCTAAGAAAGGCGGTATATAAATCCAAGTATTATTATTATTATTATTATTCCAGTCTCCTTCTGCACTCCAGCAGAGCTGCACCAACTGCTGCGGCAGAGGGAATGGGTGCTTCCCAAACGTTTTAGCCCCGTGATCGCTTCATTGGCCGTGGCCGCTGGGTAGCAGCCCAGAAGGCCTTGCGTTGGGTGGGCAGCGTCCCAGAATGCCTTGCGGCACCACAGCTTGCACTCCCCTGCAACGTTTTTGCAACCCACCCAAAATTGACTTGTGGCTCCCTGGTGGGTTGCAACTAGTGGCGTTTCTACAGGGATGGCAAAGCTCTAAGTTTTGCAAGAAGCCTCACCTCGCAGTGGAAATCGCTCCTCTCCTGCACCGTTCTAGCCAATCCTCACAGGGAACAGCAACATCTTGGCATTGCTGACTGGCTACAGCAGCAAGGGAGAGGAGGGATTTACAAGACAGGGGAAGGCTTCCTGCAAAACTTAAGAGCTCTGCCCTCCCTGTAGAAATGCCTCTGGTTGCGACCCCTAGTTTGGGAATTGCTGGGCTAGCCTAGCATGCCTTGGGCTAGGCCAGGGGTTCCCCAACCTTTTCAGCTGGTGGCTCCTTTGACCTACTGGGCCATTGTCCGCGGCTCCCCATTAGGGCTACGATCCTATACATTGTCTAGGGCAGCAGGTTTTCCATGAGGATGCTGGGAGTCCCCTGGCTGGTTTCAGCTGCTCCATTTGAGAACCGCTGGGCAAGGCTAAGATCTCCTGGCACCTGAGGAGGGATGCCAAATACTGCCCGCCCGCTCCATCCCTCGTGATGTGCCACCCTCTGACCCCCCTGGATTGCAAAAGAGGAAGGGGCAAGACATGGGGAAGTGAGGAAGAGGGGAGAGCTGGAACGTTGTAGATGCAAACGTGGCCCACTCCTCCTCCACACCCCCTCCTCTGCTTTGTCGCCCTCTTTGCTTCTTGATGCAGAACCCGGGAAGAGCAGCAGCTGGCACATGGCCCCGATCCCCACGGCCCTGCAGTAGGCTTGCTTTGGGGACTCAGCTGACAACCCCCATGCACCTGTTGCATATGGCGACACACCTTGTGCCTGGGAGGTCTCTTGGCACCCCCTCAGGCACAGTTCCTGGGGCCCTGCACCCCAGCAGCCCCCCCCCAGCTACTCTAGTGGGAAACATGCAAGAGGGGGACTGTGCTGTGTACACTGAATTCCCAATGAAGGCTGACTGAGCAAAGGGGGGGGACTCTCAGGCCAAACAGTCCTGAGTCCGTGGACGGAGTTAAGATCAGGGAAGGAGATCAGGAGATTTGGGGCTCCGGCGCTCTGAGCTTTGTCAAACAACTGTCCGTCATGATAGCTCAATGGAGACTCCATGCAGGGGGCAGTCTATCTGTGAGTACCAGGCGCTGGGGACAAATACTGGGGGAAGCCATAGCTGTCAGCTGTCTTGTTCCAGGAGGGTCTTCTTACGTAGTTCCCTTTGGCCCCAGGCCCCCTGTCTTTGGGGCTCTGCTCAGCTCTTGAGAAGCTTGATGGGGCTCCCTCCCTCCCACTTAGTGATGCTTTCAGTGCAGGGAAGAAAAAGCAAATATCACACACACACACACACACACACACACACAGGGCGCCATCCTAACCTGGAGTTAGGCTGGCACAGTTAGGCCAGCAAAGTTTGACAGGCACAAGGGCGACTGTATGTTTGGACCACTCTCGGAGTCAGAGGTGCCAGCACACAGATGTGCGGCATCCTCCCTGACTCCAAGCGTGGTCCAAATGCGCTCTACGGTGGCCCTTGTGCTGGCCAAACTTTGCTGGCCTAACTGTGCCGGCCTAACTCCAGGTTAGGATTGTGTGCCTGCGCGCACACGCACACACATGGCCCTCAGGCCTCAACGTGCAGTTTTTAAATCCCGTGAGTATTTTCTTACTTCCTTGGAGAAACAAAAGGAGGAGAAATTAAGCACCAAGACAGAGCTGCAGGGGCATGCTGGGATGACTCATCGCTCGGCAGTGAGTGCTTGTCGGGAACTCACCTTTGCACCTGTCTAACACAGGTGTGTGTGTGCAAGTGTGTGTGTGCGTGCACATGCAGGGGAGGGTTAACCAACAGGCTTCCTGAACTGACCTTAAGGCTGAAGATGGAAATCCAGGAGTCTCACTGTTCTCAAGCCAGGTTCTGAGGAGGGGGCCCTCCCCCTGAGAGACCGTTTGTCCCATCACCTTGGGCTTGGCCCTGGCTCTGGGTGGCAGCTGCCCCCCCCAACTCACAGAACCCTGGAGTTGGAGGGGGCCCAGAAGGTCATCTCGTCCAACCTTCCTGTACTCAGGGCTTGCCAGCCAGGGTCACCACCTCTCCCCCTCCTCTGGAGGGGGGCGGAGCAGGAGGGGAGGGGTGCCGTGTGGTGGCCGGGTGCTTCTGGGGGGGGGGGGGAGGCTCGGGCTGGGTGAAGGAGCCTGTCCCAGAGGCCCTGGCTCCGGGGAGTGGGGGGCATTAGGTCAGGACGTGGCTCATGCACTGGAGGAGAAGCCGTGGGGGGGGAGGCTCAGGCCATGGGGCACCTCGGGTGGGGGCGGGCTCAGCCCAGACCCGTGTCATTCGGAGCGGGGGGAGCGGAGGGCGTACGTGTGTATCGCCAGGCCAGGGCTGTCGGTTCCTCTGGGGGGCGCTGTGCCAGCGATGGGGGCGGTGATGGGTCCTGGCGGGAGGCCCTTCCGTTCAGGTTGGGGGTGGGGCAGAGCCCCTCAGAGCTGTCCCGGCTGCAAGTTCTACCACAGCCCCCCCCCCCCGCCAGCCAGCTGGACGGTTGCTGCGTGTTTGCAGAGCCCCCACCCCCAACTCCGACTGAGGGTGCCCCCCTCAATCCCAGGTCCCTTCCGGACTCCCTCTACTCAGCCCAGGCTCAGGCCCGCTGCCCCACAGCCCAGCCCCACGTCCCCGCCTCCGCCTCCGGCTCCGCTTGCTTTGCCACCCCGGCAGCCGGCCGGCTGCTCCGGCAGGCAGGAGTGCGACACCCCACCCCGGGGCGGGGCGGGAGGGCGCCTGGCAGGAGGCTGCCGAGCCAGTTTGCAGGCTGCTGCCGGCGCGAGGCCGGGCGAGGAGGAGGAGGCGGCGGCACTCCCGGACGGCCCTTGCTCCCCGCAGCCGCTCCACCTCGGGGATCCGGCGAGGCCCTGGACTGGGGCCAGGTGTGGCGCTCGCAGGTGGAGGCTTTCCCGGGCGCAGGTGCCTTCTGCAACCTTCCGCCAAGGCCGGCCGCTGCCTGCGCCAGGCGTGCCCCCCCCCCGCGACCACCGTCTCCCACTGCGCCAGAGCCAGCCCGCGTCGTCGTCTGGACACCAAAGTCGCTGCGGATGCCCTCGCGCCCTGGCAGCGCAAGGCTCTCGTTGCAGTTCTTAAAAGAAGCATCGTCCGCGAGTTGCCTTGAACTTTGGGAAAGCCTTGATCAAATGTTTTTGATCATGAGAACATCAGTCAGTCAGTCAGTCAACAGGTACTTATATACCGCTTTTCAACACAAAGTTCACAAAGCGGTTTACAGGCAAATAGTAATAATAAAGTTAAATGGTTCCCTGTCCCAAAAGGACTCACAATCTAAAAGAAAAAAGAAAAAAAAGGCAGCCCGCCAGCAACAGCCACCAAAAAGACTGCGCTGGGGTGAAGAGGGACAATTGCTCTCCCCCTGCTAAATATAAGAGGAGCACCACTGGAAAAAGTGCCTCTTGCCCAGTTAGCAGGCCTGCGGTCTTTTCTTCCAGAAATCTGTCCGATCCTCTTTGAAAGGCACCTAGGCCAGGCGCCACCCCCCCACCTCCTGTGGCAATGAGTTCCGCAGATTAATGACACGCTCTCTGAGTAAAGAAACTCTGTTTTGTCTGCTCTGATTTCCCTGACAATTTCCGTGCGGGTGTCCCCCGGTTCTGGGGTTCTGTGAGAGGGAGGAGAACCCTCCAAGCACTCTCTCCACCCGCTGCATGACTTTGTACATCTCAGGGCACAAGCCTATCACAGACGTAGCTAGTGCCACCTGCCCCCCCCCCACATCGGCACTGGAGTGCTCAGGCTGACGCTGCCAGCAGCGCTGACCTGAGCGCGCCTTTATGCTAGACTGCAGAGCCCCAAACGCTGCCGTCTTTCCGCCACAAGGGAGGTTCCCGGACCGGTCGTCTTCGCGGTCCATCTTTTCTCTACCTCTGCAGGTTGCCCCCTTTCCTAGTTCCAGGTTATAATAGGAAGAATTAAGAGCCATTGCTGAGCCCGGTGGAGGTTTGTAGACTCTGATGCCCTGGAAAGAGCCGCCTGCCCTTGGCTCTGGGGGGCGCCCTGTGTCACCGGTCAGGGCCCAGGCAGAGCAGATCTACAGGGAGGGCAAATCTCTAAGTGTTGCAAGGAGCCTCACCCTGTCATGTCAATCCCTCCTCTCCCTTGCTGCTGTAGCCAGTAAGCAACGCCAAGATGTTGCTGCTCCCTGTGAGGATTGGCTAGAACGGTGCAGGAGAGGAGTGATTTCCACTGTAAGGTCAGGCTTCTTGCAAAACTTAGAGCTTTGCCCCCCCCCTTAGATCTGCCTCTGGGCCCAGGCACTCCCGGGGGGGGGGGGCTGCAGAAGTTGACAGGTGAAATGCCGGCCTCTGGTCCAGCCTGGAGCTCTTTCTTCTGAGTGGCCCAGATCAGTGATGTCATGCAGGGGGTACGCGGGGGTACGCGAGTACCGGTTTCTAGGATTACAGCTGGCCCCGCCCATTCCCCCGCCCACTCGTCGACTCCGCCCTCTGCAACATTTGAATTTCCTGCATGTTTGAGTTGCCTGCATGTTCTCAGAGCCAGGCAGGCAGGCAGGCAGGCAGTGAGCGGAGCCTTTGCTTTCCTTGCCACTGAAAAACGAGCTGCTCTGGGGTTTGAACATGATGCCAGGCCTCCTTAACATGTTCTGGGGGGTGCTGTGGAATACTGCTGCAACTGTTGGGTCAGTTTAAAATTGTCTGTGGCCTCAAAAAGGGCTTTTTTCATGTCGCTTCCTGCCACGACCTCACTTCCGGCTTATGATGTCACTTCCGGTGGGCAGGTCCCGACACATGCCAATCAAAAGTGAGTACCTGTTCTTAAATCATTTAGATGACACCACTGGCCCAGATGGGTGCGGAGGGGGGGGCTCCCCCTGCTCTCGGGATCTGCCGCCAGAAGTGACTTGGAGACACCTGTGCTTCTTGTCCTGTGGCTCCTCCTCCTCCTCCAGCGATGCTTGGGGCTGGCCATAGGGAAAGGGAAATGTGGGGTTGTGGCGACTGGGGCCTTCACCAAAAGAAGGAAGTTCCTGTGTGTGTGTGTGTCTAGCATGGCCCTGGTGTGCCCCAGCTGGAGTGCACAGCCCCAACCTGCGTGTCCTTGGGGTAGCTGGAGCTGCAGTGCGAGGGTGGCTGGCCCAGCCCAGGAGGGGCAACGGAGCCCCAGCCCCGGCTCACCGCTGCCCACTGGTGAAGCCCACCCCCAGGCCATGACGCAGGGAGCTGCACGAGGCTGGGCTGGTGTCTCCTGCCATTGGAACGGGAGGATCTTGACCCGCCTCCAGCCCAGTGATGTCATGCAGGGGGTACGCGAGTACTGGTTCCTAGGATTACGGCTGGCCCCGCCCATTCGCCCGCCCACTCGTCGACTCCGCCCCCTGCAGCGTTTGAATTTCCTGCACGTTTGAGTTGCCTGCACGTTCTCAGAGCCAGGCAGGCAGGCAGGCAGGCAGCGAACGGAGCCTTTCCTTTCCTTGCCACTGAAAAACGAGCTGCTCTGGGGTTTTAACATGATGCCAGGCCTCCTTAACATGTTCTGGGGGTGCTGTGGAATACTGTTGCAACTGTTGGGTCAGTTTAAAATCATCTGAGGCCTCAAAAAGGGCTTTTTCCATGTCCCTTCCTGCCACGACCTCACTTCCGGCTTATGCCGTCACTTCTGGTGGGCGGGTCCCGACACGTGCCAATCAAAAGGGAGTACCTGTTCTTAAATCATTTAGATGACACCACTGCTCCAGCCCCCACGAGCAGAGGGCTCTTTGCCCCCGCCAGCACCCGCGAGGTTACCCTGCACATGACTGCAGTCGCACGGCCACAGGGGTGGCGGCACCGTCAGTTTGCAGGCACCACAATGCGGCCTCTTGCTTGCCTCCCGTGTCCAGGCTGCTTCCTGTCCGGTTTCCGGGGCTGGCCGCTTTGGCCTCTTGGAACGCTGCCCAGGTTCCCTCCCCGGCCCTCTTTCTCTTTTTGCATCGCGCAGCTTCTCCGTCCTGCAGGCATGAGCTGCGCTGCCCCCCCCCCACACTCTGCCCCACACACTCTGCCCCCCACTACTGCACACTCGTGGCCAGCGCTGCAAAGGCTCGTGGTGAAGGAGTCGGGCTTGGCCAGAACACCACCCCTTTAGCCACCGCTTGCAAGCTGAGGAACCCCGATAATTGAGCTCTCCCCAATGGAAGGGACGGGGGGTGGTGGTCCTTTCCCTGGCCTGACACTTCCTGGCCTCTCAAGGGTCTGACAGGGTCACCCCAGATGGTACCCAGAGGGGTATGGGAAGAGCTCTGGGCTCTGGGCTCTGCTCCTTCCCACATCCTCCTCCCCTTCCTGGACCCGCACAGAGTCTTTTCGGGTCAGTGCCGCCCTCCTCTTCCTCGTCATCAACTTCCCATCACAGGGTGGGAAAACATTCAGGGCAGTGGCCTCAGCCTTTGACCCTAAACACTCCTGGGGAGACGTGGGGCCGTTGCTCTTGGGGGCAGCCTCTTCTCCCTCGTAACACCCCCGTCCTTTCTCAGCATTGCGCTCAGTGGCTAACATGCTGGTGCCAAACACGGCCTCTGAGAGCCCACATTGTCTCCAGGAAAAGGTTAGTTGTACCAGACCAGCTTGCAGGGCTCTTGCGAGGAGGAATAATCTAAGAATTGTGTCATTCTTGTCCTTAAGGCAGTGCCTTCCAATCAGGGGGGGCACAACCTGGGAGGTCAAGGCTGATTTTCAGGGGGCTGCCGAGGCCCCGTTTACTAAGATGCATTTGCGCAACATTTATAGTTGCAGTTTTGCAACATTTCCTGGGAACCTCCAAACAGAGAACTATGTTTTTGGGGAAAATGTCAAGGTGTTTCTACATGCCTGAAAATAATGGTTGCGCTTGGTCACCTGTGGCAGTGGACATACATGTTTTTTACAGGCACACTGATGTCAATTCCTGCTTAATGACACCAGTTCTGGCCTTAGGGCCTTAGAGCGGGTCCTGACATGCTGTTGTACCTAAAAAGTGGGTCCCGGTGCTAAAACGTTTGGGTCAGGGTTCACGAATCTGCACTGACAATGAGCAAGGAAAGAGCTCCGAGCAGCCCGTCTTCCCCTGGGTGAATCTGCCAGCTGAAAAGTGGAAACAAGGCGCTTTCATGCACCCACAGCCCAGCAAATGCTGTCCCATTTGGTCTCTTGACCCACTGATGAGCCAGCCTCTGCTCCTGTTGCCCTCCAATGCTCCAGCCCAGCCCAGCCCTTCCCCCAGCCCTTCTTCCCAGAGGCGGATCTACAGGGAGGGCAGAGCTCTAAGTGTTGCAAGAAGCCTGACCCTGTCATGTAAACCCCTCCTCTCCCTTGCTGCTGTAGCCAGTAAGCAACGCCAAGATGTTGCTGTTCCCTGTGAGGATTGGCTAAACCGGTGCGGGAGAGGAGTGATGTCCACTGCAAGGTCAGGCTTCTTGCAACACTTAGAGCTTTGCCCTCCCTTAGATCTGCCTCTGCTTCTTCCTTTTCCCATTCAGGGAGTGGACGGAGCAGAAGCAGCCGTGGGCAAGCGAGATGGGCACCCCCTCCCCCGACCGCTGCCTGAGGCACCTGCCTCAGTGGACCTCATGAATGGGCCGTTCAAGTCAGCACAAGTGAAGCAGCGGTTAGAAGAGGGAGAGGTGACCATGAACAAAGGAGACCCCGGGTGAAGGAGTCCTGGTGACTTGGTAGGACTGGTTTTGATAGAATAGCTGGAGAAACCCGCAAAGGCACATCAAAGCCTCTGTGTGTGTGTGTGTGTGTGTGTGTGTGTGTGTGTGTGTGTGTGTGT
>JAJKFI010000158.1:879485-893225 GCA_029204185.1 Lerista edwardsae | reverse complement strand
GTGTGTGTGTGTGTGTGTGTGTGTGTGTGTGTGTGTGTGTGTGTGTGGCATCTGGTGCAGAGCCTCAAGATCCAGGAAGTCTTGGACCAATGGATCAACCTCACAATCCAGGCTTCAAACAGAACGCAAAGGTGACCTGGAGCCAGTGGTGTCATTCAAATGATTTAGGAACAGGAACTCACTTTTGATTGGCACTTGTCGGGAACCCGGAACCAGCCACGGAGCCCGTTAGGATCCGGAACACCCGTCCTGGTCTGTTCCCCCTGAATGACATCACTGCCTTCGCCCCCCTAGGAATCCGGAGTCGCTCCCTTTAACCCTCTGAGTGCCGGCCAACCAAGAAGAAAAGCTCTTTGCAGAGGAATTAGGAGTGGGGAGGAGGGAGAGTGAAGTGGGTGGAGTCAGCCCTAATTTTAACTAGTGGAACTGAGTTCCCCCGCGTTCCCCCTGCATTACATCACTGCCTGGAGACCAGCCTGCAGTGGGACGCAGAGGCCTGGGAGAGCTAACAGAGAGCTGGTCTAGGAAGCTGGGATGCCGGGCCTGGCTGTCCAGAGCCACAAGGAGCCCTGTGGCCGAGAGCACTCGAGCGCATGGTCCTGCCCCTCCAGGGGTCTCACACCGCTCAGCCTGTCCCTCCTGCTCATGTCTAACGTCTTTCCTAAGACACAAGGAGAATTGGAGCGACAACATCCCGTGAGCCGGAGAGACGGGCTTTGCCCGGGCATGTCCCAGAAGCAGGTGAGCCGCTTTGTGCCCTGCGCTTTGTGCGTGGAAAGGAACAACGTTGGGGAAGGAAGAGGGCCTGCTGTTGGAGAAACACGACGTGCTGGCCTTTCCTTGCAGAGCTCGGCACGTGCGAGGGGTGTCCGGAGGGCTCCTCTCTTGCCTGCACCGGCTGCAGAAGAGGCTGGAGCAAATGCGTCTCGTTGCAAGGTCCACTTTTCTCCTCGTCGTCACCATCCAGAAGGAGCTGGGTTACTCCCGCCTGCAGGGTCGGTGCTGCCCTTCCTGTGGGGTGAGGCCTCTCAACCTCACTGCAGCCGAGATAAGACCCCCCTCCCTGAGTGGGGCGCGTTCTGAGCTGAGAGGACCCCTGGGCCAGAGTGTCCTTGCTCTTCCGCGGCACTTCTGGGCTGGCGCCTGAGGTTTCTGGAGAGCCCAAAAGTCTTCCCAGAAGGCCACAGGTCTTCCTTTGTGTTTGTCCCAAGAGGGCTGCGTTCACAGGTAGACTGCCCCTGACCTTGCAGGTCCCAATTGGCTATCATTGCAATAACCAATCGGTCACAATGCCTGCGTCCTCCACAGTGGATCAGGATGGAACGTGGGGATCGGTCTTTGACCTGGGAGTTGCTTCTGTCCAGGGCCTTTGCACTGTGGCAGGCCCAGATCAGCCTTTTCCTATTATATGTGCGCGTTGCTTGGTTGCTCTGGCATAAAGGGCTTGTGTTTGTTTGTTTGTTTGTTTGTTGCATTGCATTGCATTGTGGGAAGCCCACATGCAGAGAGGCACCAGGGCGATGATCCCGTTCCTGCATCAGGACCGGCTGCATCAGGGGGGAGGGGCCGGGAATGACAGCCCCCTCCCCCCCACCCCACCCCCGCTCCCCGCATTACCACAGAGCCGTCCGTCACGTTCAGACATCTGAGGGCTGTTCCTTCCGTCCCGGCACTTTCCCACGCTCGGCTGCTGGCAGCGGGCACCACGCGCAGTGTCAGGACTTGCCCGACGGTCCCACCCGACTCGTCGTCTCATCAAGCCCCGGAGCTGGAAAAGCGGCGAGTAGAGACACGGGGGGGCCGCCGGCCGGGGCTGCGTTGCAACACCGGCTCAGGGAGCACCCAGGGCCGGCCCCCCCCACGCACACAGCACACGACGACAGCCCGCCTGGCCACACGCGCCCGCCTCCCACGGTGCCCGGGCAAGCGGCTCGGCTTCCCTCGGGGCGAGGCTGCTCCCCGTCTCCACAGGCGGTTCCGCCGGCTCCTGCCTGCCTGCGGCCTGCACCGGAGAAGCGGCTCCTGCTCCCCGAGAAGGGGCGCCACACCCCTGGCCCACGCAGCCAGGGCAGCCGGCCTGCCAGTGCGTGTGCCCGCCTCACACTCTGTCCTGGGGCAGCCTGCAGACCCCGCTGCGCGGAAGGGTGCAGGCGCCGATTCCAGCCACCCCCACGAGGCACCTGCCGAGGCAACGTGGGGGTCACGTGGGGGTGCGGTTTTCTCCGAGGCTCTCCCACCTGCGAAGCAGTGTGCAGCCACAGGGAGGGCGCACACCAAGAGCGCAATCCAGTGGTGTCATCTAAATGGTTTAAGAACAGGTACTCACTTTTGATTGGCACGTGTCGGGACCCGCCCACCGGAAGTGACGTCATAAGCCGGAAGTGAGGTCGCGGCAGGAAGGGACATGAAAAAAGCCCTTTTTGAGGCCTCAGACGATTTTAAACTGACCCAACAGTTGCAACAGTATTCCACAGCACCCCCAGAACACGTTAAGGAGGCCTGGCATCATGTTAAAACCCCAGAGCAGCTCATTTTTCAGTGGCAAGGCAAGGCAAGGCTCCGCTCGCTGCCTGCCTGCCTGCCTGGCTCTGAGAACGTGCAGGCAACTCAAACGTGCAGGAAATTCAAATGTTGCAGAGGGCGGAGTCGATGAGTGGGCGGGCGAATGGGCGGGGCCAGCTGTAATCCTAGAAACCGGTACTCGCGTACCCCCGCGTACCCCCTGCATGACATCACTGGCGCAATCCTATACTGTGCCGGCTTAGTAAGGCCAACATAGCAGGGCAATATCCTAAGGTCCATTAGGAGGCGGCGGCAGCAGCAACGTGCAGGACAAGGGGAAGTTTTCCCCTTACACCCGAGTAAGCTCTATGGGCCTGCTCGGATCTGTGCCGGCAAAATAGCAGGCACAGAGGAACGTGGACAGGAGCGGCCGGAATCGGGGCTGCCCTGGATGGGGAAAGTGTTTAGGATTTGGCACTGCGGCCGTCCTGCATCACAACCCCCGTCTCCGCCCACTGCCAGTTGCGCCTCCAGAACACCTCTGGAACGCCCTCGCAGAGGCCCTGTGCCTACCGAGCGACGCTGGCACTTGACTGGCGCACGGCCGCTGCCGCCGACGGTTGTGCCAGCACCCGAGCGCTGTTGCTGCTGCATGCATCAGCCCAGCGCCATAGCGCCGCTGCGGACGCACTTTACAGCACATTTGCAACAGCGTTCGGCCGGCGCAAGAGCGCAGCACCAATCCAAGGGGGGTATAGAGACGTTGCTTCAGCGACTACACTGGCTGCCGGTTCTGTTCCGGGCCCAATTCAAGGTGCTATTTTTGACGTTTAAAGCCCTTTACGGCTCGGGTCTGGGGTATTTGAGGGACCGCCTTCTCCCATATAATCCTGCCCGTGCTCTCAGATCATCTGGGGGGCCCCTTTTGACTGTGCCGCCACCAGGAGAGGTGAGGGGGATGGCGGCCAGAGATAGGGCCTTCTCGGTGGTGGCCCCCCGACTTTGGAATGCCCTCCCCTTAGAATTGAGAACTGCTCCCTCTCTGGCAACATTCCGGCGGGGGCTGAAGTCCTTTTTATTTCGAAAAGCTTTTAATTGTTGACAGGCTGGCTGGCTGGTTTTTGATATTCTTGCTTATATTTTATGATCCACGGGGCTTACTGTTGTTTTTTTTAAATTTTAATTGTTTTAATGTAGTTTTTAAATTACTGTTTTTACTGTTTTTAATGTAAAAGTATTTTACTTCTATTGTTGTAAGCCGCCTTGCGTGCCTATGGGCAGAAAGGCGGGGTATAAATTAAATAAATAAATAAATAAATAAATAAATAAATAAAGGACTGCGCTGTAAGTATGGCTGGCACTTCCATGTGCCGTGTAAGCGACCCCCACCCACCCCACTCACCGCCCGAGCCATTCCGGGCAGCGACAGCAACACACTGACGGCAAGCGGAAGGGTCACTCGCACAGGACTTGCGGCACCTGCAGTAGTTACTGGGCCGCCCCGCCCCCACCCCGAGGAGCTAGGCCACTCAGGGCACACTCCTAACCTGGAGTTAGCACAGTTTGGTGTAAAGTGCCAGACGTGGGCCACTCTCGCAGTCCGGAAGGGCTCCGGCCTCTCTGACTCCGGCCTCTCTGACTCACGTCTGGGCTCCGGCCTCTCTGACTCCGACTTTACGGTGCCCCTTGTGCTGGCCAAACTGTGCCGCCCAAACTCCAGGCTGGGACTGCGCCCTGCGTGGAGGCAACGCTGCTGTCAGCCCCGTTTCTGGGGCACAGAACTGGCTGCTGCTGGCTTCATGCAAGGACTGTGCAATTGAGAGCCCCTCACTCCTGTCTGTTTGGGTCCGTGACTGCAGGCTGGAAGGTGGGATTGGCCCAACTCCATCTGCCTGCAATTCCCTGTTCCTTCTCCACGTTCTACGGATCCTTTCATTTTTTGCCAAGCACTTCACTCTAAAGAAGTTTCTTCGATCCGGTTTCTTCTTAGGGGGGATGCAACCAGTGGTGTCATCTAAATGATTTAAGAACAGGTACTCACTTTTGACTGGCACGTGTTGGGACCCGCCCACCGGAAGTGACGTCATAAGCCGGAAGTGAGGTCGTGGCAGGAAGTGACATGAAATCAGCCCTTTTTGAGGCCTCAGACAATTTTAAACTGACCCAACAGTTGCAACAGTATTCCACAGCACCCCCAGAACATGTTAAGGCCTGGCATCATGTTAAAGTGGAACTGTTGGTGCCCTCCCAACAGTTCCAAAAGTATTTGAGAGCAGCTCATTTTTCAGTGGCAAGGCAAGGCAAGGCAAGGCAAGGCTCCACTCACTGCCTGCCTGCCTGCCTGCTTGCCTGCCTGCCTGGCTCTGAGAACATGCAGGCAACTCAAATGTGCAGGAAATTCAAACGTTGCAGGGGGCGGAGTCGACGAGTGGGCGGGCGAATGGGCGGGGCCAGCCGTAATCCTAGAAACCGGTACTCGCGTACCCCTGCGTACCCCCTGCATGACATCACTGGATGCAACCCACAAACGTGATGAGTTCAGGTCGAGCACATGGGAGCCCTCTTGATCTGAGGGGAGGAACTGCCCCTCACGCTTTTGAAATCAGTGGGGCCGAAGTGCCTGACTTTGGCCGCAGCAGCATCTCCAGAGGCCCCACGCAGGGGACTGGTTTCTCCACATGGCACGGTGTGTCTCCAAGTCCAGTATGGATTGGGCTGGCCCATCCATGAGACTGGTTGAGGCAACTGCCTAAGGCAGCAGCTTGACAAGGGAAACCCCTCCACGTCTGCCCACTTGCCCTCATCGCTCTTCCCCCGCCCCCATCTACATCCTGGACTGGATGATTGAGCAGAAGAGGAAATGTGCAGGAGAGGAGAGTGGTGGGCTAGAATGTCACCACGGGTCTGTCCTCTGCGCTTCCTCTTCCACTCCCCCCCTTCCTTCACCAGATCAGGGGGGGGGGCAGCATTTGGGACTCTGCCTTGTGCATCACCTTGGGGTGGAGCAACATGGGATGGTCCTGCTGGCAGGCTCCTGGAGGCTGCTAAGTAGCCACGGGCTCTCTGCCTCCAGAGCCTCGAGGAGACGGCCTGGGTGCGGCATCCTCCTTCCTCAGCTGGCCAGGGGGACGGCGCCCATCACGACATCTGTACATCCGGCTCAGCAAGAGCCTCCCTGAATTAAAATCTGGCCGGGACCAGGCTCCCTGATTAGCCAGCCCGTCTTGGAAAAAGGAACAGCCAGCCAGTCGTACCCCCCCCCGGGTTCCTGCCCACACCTTCCCTGACTCTTCCCCCTGAGGAGCCGACTGATGGAGGACGGCCAGAGTTTCCTCGGCTGGGTGTCTCAGACCAACGGGTGCCGTCCTTCCTTTGTCTTCTCCACGCACAGCGCAGGGACCTACCCAGGATCGGATTCCACTTGAAGGCAGAGCCAACCTTAGTCTGCAAGGCTGAGCCACACTCCATGCACAGATAACCTGTTATTTTGCTTTGCTTAAAGGAAACGAAGCAACGCGACGTGGGGGCCCGATTTGTTCCAAGCCCCGGCAGGCCTCACTCTTCCTCCCCTGTGCCATCGAAATCCTCACGCTCTTGCTTTTGGGGGCAGGGATCCCTGTGGTGCCTTCAAGACTGACAGTGCAAGCTGTGTCTACTCAGAAGCAAGTCCCTCTGCTGGGGCTTCCTCTCAGGAAAGTATGCATAGGATTGCAGCCAGTGGTGGAATCTACCTGCGCTAACAACCGGAACGCAGGAAGTAGGTACCGGGACGCACGGTTGATTGGCAGTTCCTCTGCGTGTCCTCGCTTCCCCTGTGGTCCGCTGCCTGCCTGCCTGCCTGCCTGGCTGGCTGAAACCTCCGGCTGCGGGCATGCAGGGCGTAGGCGTGGCCAGCCCCATTCGCGTATTGCAGGGGAGGCTGCAATGACTGCAGTGGGCGGAGCCAGCCCTACACGGAACAACCGGAACGGCGTTCCGGAGTGTCCTGGCTACATGACATCACTGATTGCAGCCTAAAAAACATGTACCAGGAGTAGTGGCGTTCCTGGCAGGGAGGGGGGAATGCTACGATTTTCAGGCTCCTGTGTTCCCCTGTGTATAGCGGCCACTCCCCCTCCCCTTCAGAGCCATTCGCAGCTGCAAAGTGTTTTCCGCCCCCCACTGAGCAGAAGTGTCTGCACAGGGCCACAAATCTGGCCTGGAGAACCACGGAAGGCCACCCGGAGAACTCTACAGCGCAGTGGCTGGGCAATGACATCATCAGGATTCTCTGTCTGTAAGAAGGGAAGGCAACATCTCTCAGGAAGTGAACGGCAGACGCGGCGACACAACAATCGCGCACACTCCTGGGTGACGCTTCGGCCTGGCTTCTGGCCTGAGCACGGGAGTGAGGCGGCAAAGGAGCCCCGTCTTCAGCTGGACAAGGGCTGCAGCAGCTGGTCAGTCCTGTTCAATCGCAGTGACCTTTGTGACCTTTGACCAGAGGCGGATCTACAGGGAGGGCAAAGCTCTAAGTGTTGCAAGGGGCCTTACCCTGTCGTGTAAATCCCTCCTCTCCCTTGCTGCTGTAGCCAGTAAGCAACGCGAAGATGTTGCTGTTCCCTGTGAGGATTGGCTAGAACAGTGCAGGAGAGGAGTGGTTTCCACTGCAAGGTGAGGCTTCTTGCAAAACGTAGAGCTCTGCCCTCCCTTAGATCTGCCTTTGACGTTGCAGCAGTCTGTGCAGTGCTGTTGTCTCAGGCTCCTTGTCGAGGAATCGCGGCCCACACTCTGCCGGCCCTGTGCTTCTGGCGGGGGCGGATGCCAAGAGCCGCCAGCAGAGCAGCCCCTTGGAGTCTGCCTGTGGGGTGCCCCAAGGTCCAACTCCAACGTATCCAGCAGTTCTTTGTCCGTGGCCTCTGACCACCAGCTCCCTATTGTGACGTCCAGGAGCCTCTTTGAGAGCCTGTCAGCTGTGCCATCTTGTCAGCCAGCTGGACCACTTGCTCCCATAAGCCCCCCCCCCGCGGTGCCAGGGTCATCTACTTTCGTCTTATACACAGTTTTATAGCAAGATGTGTTGAGACCTTTTGCAGCCATAAACTCACCTGCACTTTTTAAGCGAACATTGTGATTGCTGACCATTCTACCCTAGAGAGAACACGACTTCACAGAAATCTTATCTCTAAGATTGGGCAGAAGATTTAGTCGAGAGGGTTAATGCCTCCGTTTGCCTGAAGATAAGAGCTGAAGATCTGAAGGTCGCCAGTTCGGGACAGCCGGAAGTCTCTGTGAGCGGCAGACCTCATTAATTGCGGCTGATTAACAGCTGAGCTTCGGCTGCCTCGTGTGAGGGGGAGTCGTGCCGAAGTTCAGCCGCTTCTCTGGTGGGAGCAGGGAAGCCGCTTATCAGCCAGCAAGAAGACAAATGGGTGGCCAGAAAGAAGGACTAAATCCAGAAAGATCCATCTGCATGTTTGTAGTTCTTGCAAGATAGAGCATTTCTGTATAAATTGTAAAAACCTTCGAGTTTCTGAATAAAGTCTGCCCATGTAAACCGCCTTGAGTTATAGTCATCAGAGAAATCTGGTGACCTAAGAAAGGCGGTATATAAATCCAAGTATTATTATTATTATTATTATTATTATTATTATTATTATTATTATTATTATTATTAATAATAATAATAATAATAATAATAATAAGAAGAAGAAGAAGAAGAAGAAGAAGAAGAAGAAGAAGAAGAGTCTGCAGGCCTTGGCAGTGAGCCTTGGCCCCGCAGAAAATGTTTCCAAGGGGGCCACGCAGCTCATGAGCCCAGAGGTCAAAGAGGGTTGTCGGCTCTTTGACTGCCTGAAAAGGGTGCGGGAGCTCCAGGGTGTCAGGACAGGTAGAGCGTCTGGGGGTCTTGGTTGACCCACCCTCGGCTTTGCAATAAGCAGGTTGCAGCTGGCTTACCAGGGAGGGGCTGTAGCTCAGGGGGTGAGATGCTGCCTTGCACACAGACGCTTCCAGCACCAACCTCTGGCATCCTCAGGTAAGACCAGTAAGATTCCTGTGTGCTGCTACACTCAGCATTAACCCTCCTGAGCTGGACGGCCCAACGATCTGACTCAGCTTCCTCTGTTGCCAGCTGTGGTTTTTATCGAGTCCATCTGCTGTGCAGGTCCCACCCTTTCCTGATCTTGTGGTGTCGATCCATGCTTTTGAAACCTCTGGGCTTGGCTACTGCACTGCAGTCTAAATGGGGCGGTGCTTGAAGACACGGTTGTCGCACCTGAGAGTGCAAGACGATGCAGTTTTGTCTCACCATAGTTGTGTGGGAAGACCCCCACGGGAAAACTCAGCCCATCTCCTGCACAGCTGTTTCATAATTTAGTCACCTTTTGTATGTAGTAACCTTTTGGGTAATGTAGTAACCCAAATTTTGGGTAAATTTGGGGTAATTTAGTAATTTAGTAACCTTTTGGGCAGAAGATTTAGCCAAGAGGGTTAATGCCTCAGTTTGCCCGAAGATAACAGCTGAAGATCTGAAGGTCGTGAGCTCGAGTGGCAGACCTTGCAAACTGCGGCTGATTAAAAGCTGAGTTCCAGCTGCCTCGTGGGAGGAGGAGTGTGCTGAAGTCAGCTGCGTCTCTGGTGGGAGCAGGGAAGCCTCTTATCAGCCAGCAGAAGACAGACAGACGGGTGGCTAAGAAAGAAGGCTAAATCCAGAAAGAAAGATATGTATGAGGGTTGTTCTTGAACGATAGAACATTTCTGTAAATTGTAAAAACCTTCGGGTTTGTGAATAAAAGTCTGCCTATGTAAACTGCCTTGAGTTACAGTCATTAGAGAAATCTAGTGATCTTAAGAAAGGTGGTATATAAATACATGTATTATTATTATTATTATTATTGTTATTATTGTTATTATTATTATTATTATTATTATTATTATTATTATTATTATTATTATTATTATGTGTGCAATGGTGGGAAAGATATCTTGTTTTGTGTCTTAGGGCAGTGATTCTCACACTTTTTAGCACCAAAACTCGCATTTTAAAATTACACACTATTGTGACCCACCTAGCTTTACAAGACTTAGTTAAACGTTTTAACAAATCTGTGATAAAGAACAGAAACAAATTTATAACATCTAAAAATGAATGTTAAAGAAATTAAAAAGGAAGGTAAGATAATGGAGGGAAAAACAGTGATAATGGAAGAACAAAAAAGAGTCCCTTCAGAGAGTTGGAGATAAGCCTTGCAAAACAGGAACTGGACCAATCAATGTTTATGATTAGAATACAGAAAAAAACAGAGGACACTAGAATGGAAATGGTAAGCAGGCTAACATCAGAAATGGAAGTGGAGATAATGGAAGGACAAAGGAAAATGTTTTTACAGGAAATTAATAGAGAGTTGGAGACAAGCCCTACGAAAGAGAAACTGGACCAATCAATGTTTATGATTAGAATACAGAATTTTCCTGAGAAACACCAAAAGAGGGGGACACATCGAAACAAGAAAAAAGAAGAAAGCAGGGAAAAGTGGCAGAAGAAACTAAGGAGGAAGAGGAGGAGGAGGAGGAAGAGGAGGAGGCCAGAGATATAGAAAAAGAAGTCTTGGGCATAAAGGCACCCAGAACACAGAGAATGAAAGATATAGCTAAATAAGGGAAATAATGATGGAAGCACAAACCAAGATATTCTGAGCAAACGTGAATGGAATGAATTTCCCTCAAAAAAAAAAAAAGGAGAAAACTGATTTTTTATCAATTAGAGAAATTGAAATTAGATATTATCTGCTTGAAGGAGACACATATAAGAAGGTGATATTTATAAATCTTATTTATAAAAATAGTAAAACATTTATGAATGGATAGAAGAATTGAAATAAAGATTAGAAGTTAACGTACTAATGTATAGAAGTGTTAGGTTGTTGACAATTAGGTAATTAATTAATAAATGAAGAATAAGCGTTAGTAAGATTTGTATACATGACAATTGAGATGATGATAAACGATGATATAGATTGTATGCAAACAGAAACTAAGTGAAGATGATTAAGCTGTAATCAATGTGTACCTTTGGTGTGAAACTCTGTATCCCTTTCCTATGCCTTATCTCTTTACCTTACCCATACCTGCATATAAAATAAAAAAATTTCTTTAACAAAAGGTGATCTAGAAAGAAATTACACACAAACACACAAGTAATATTTTATATGCAAAAAAAAAACACACCCAACTTTGATCATTTCTTGTCATGAGCCAGCCCTAACGAATAGCCGGCTCAAGACTTGAGGGGCTTCAGGATGCAACCCAGCCTCTACCCGCCTCAGTGGAAAAACACACACCAGAACAAAGACACTCAGACACTGATCTCCCTCCATTGGCACAGCCTTGCAAACTGCAGGAGCTGAGCTCTTTGCAGGGCAGTGAGCCGCTACCTGATTCTTGAGTAGCTGCAGGGCTTGAGGCAAAGAGTGATGGGATCCACCCGTCATCTGTGTTTTCATTGGAGGCCCTCTGGGACCCACCCGAAATCTGTCCCGACCCACAGTTTGAGAAATGCTGACTTAGGGGGGGGCTCTGCTTCACCAAGCTTGGAGTCTTTGGACTGAAAAACCGCTTAGCGTCCTCCCAATGCACAGAGGTCTTGAAGCCTGCCGAGCAGCATTGCGTGCATGCACAAAACCCATCAGTGGCGCCTGGTACCTCCCAGCGGCACCAGAATATTGAAGACTGAGCTGTCTCTTGCACACACGTTCTGCCGCAAACTCAGCGCCAAAGCCATTGAATTTGCAGGATCGGGGCCAGCTTGGGCTTGGGAGGCTTGGGCTTCCTCGGTGGCTGCAGCAGACTCCAGACCCCAGCAGCTGCCCCTGCTGCCCCCTCCAGAGCAACACTTTCTCACAGATTTGTTTTGCTGTCAATCTATGCCAGGAATGTGCGAGGCAGGAAGACAAAGCACAGAAGTCGCAGAGGATGGCAAGCGCTCAAACATCCCTCGGCCCCCTGACCTTCATTGTCTCCGCGTGAGACAGCTCGGGCGCTGGGAGAGCTTGATAAGGCTCTGTCAACAGGCCCTGGTGGGGCCGCACCAAGACCAGGTCAGCTTTCCGCGGGCCGTCGCTGCATCCTTAGGCCGCGGGGGGGGGTGCCCTCTGCCACCCCTGTTCCTGCCCGGAGGAGCCACAACAAATGTCAGCCCCTCCCACCCCCGACTCCCACATTCCCGTTCCACATCCAAACGCTTGGCGTTTTCGCCCGGTGGATGTTGATTCTGGCTTGGCTGAAGGCTAAGTCAACTTGGCATCGGGGCTCCTTTCTGAAAACAGGAGGATGTTTTGGAAGTTCTGCTGCAGAGGCTCGACACGCACCTGCCAGAGATGCGCCAGGAGGATTTCCTGCTGCAGGCGGAGGGTTGGACTAGATCAAACTGGAGGCTGCTGCTGTGCTGAAAAGGCTCCCTGGCGTGACTGGTGCTGTTCCACCAGGCAGAGGCAGATCTAAGGGAGGGCAAAGCTCTAAGTTTTGCAAGAAGCCTCACCTTGCAGCGGAAATCACTCCTCTCCCGCACTGTTCTAGCCAATCCTCACAGGGAACAGCAACATCTTGGCGTTGCTTACTGGCTACAGCAGCAAGGGAGAGGAGCAGTGATGTCACGCACCTACTACGCACCACTACGCGAGTACCGGTTCCTAGAAGTTGAGCTGGCCCCGCCCACTCAAAGCTGGCCCCTGCTATTTAACCAGGGAACAGCTGAAGCAAAATATGTATCTACACATCTCTAGAAAGCAAAGCAGTAGACGTTAAATCAACACTAAGCACAAGCTGAAGTTATTACAAACATGATCCCATCCATGGCAACAATCATGACCTCACTTCCGACTTATGACATCACTTCCGGTGGGCGGACCCCGACAAGTGCCAATCAAAAGTGAGTACCTGTTCCTAAATCATTTGGATGACACCACTGGAGAGGAGGGACTTACATGACAGGGGAAGGCTTCTTGCAACACTTAGAGCTTTGCCCTCCCTGTAGATCCGCCTCTGCCACCAGGGAGCACTGAGAAAGCCACGACTGCAGCCCCCAAATGTCACCGTGGCCAGCCGTGCCTGCCCAGAACGCCACGTGCACAGCCTGCTGGCGTGGCAGATCCAGGAAGCGGCTGACTGTGATTGCTGAGGGGCTGTATTTGCGGCTCACCCTGGCGGAACAGTAGGCCAGGTCACCGGGGGGGGGGGAGGGAAACAGCCGCCCCCAGATCCGGCCACAGCCTGGAGTTGGGAGACTGCTGGACTAGATGCCCTCGTCCCTTGTCCCTTCCAACTCCAGGAAGGAGTACCATATTAATTCTTTGTCGTGGGGGGGGCTGGTTGCAAGGCCACCATGATAGAACAACCATTTTGATCACACTTTTTTGTTGTCAGTTATATTTGAACGAACTACGGAGTCCCCCACACAGCAAAACTGATGTTCCTTAAGGACTTCACGGGAACGTAGAGAGAACGGCGGTCACTGCTAACAGATGGGAAACGAGGGGACAGGAATGGAGGCCTCCCTCGTACAAGAGGCCGCTGCTGGCCAAGGAAGCCTGGACAACCCCTCTTTCCACTCCCTGGCTTGGGAAAGGAAGAGGAGCTGGAGCAGAGGAAGGACTCTGGAGGGGACCACCTGGGCTAGACCACCTGTGAGTGGGGGGAGCAGAGATTACTGCATCTCCAGGGAACGGGGCAGCTTTTCGCGTCCCCCTGCAGGCAGAGGTGGATCTACAGGGAGGGCAAAGCTCTAAGTGTTGCAAGGAGCCTTCCCCTGTCATGTAAATCCCTCCTCTCCCTTGCTGCTGTAGCCAGTAAGCAACGCCAAGATGTTGCTGTTCCCTGTGAGGATCGGCTAAAACGGTGCAGGAGAGGAGGGATTTCCACTGCAAGGTGAGGCTTCTTGCAACACTTAGAGCTTTGCCCTCCCTTAGATCTGCCGCTGCCTGCAGGCACCAGGAGGTCTGGGCAAGCTGCCTGCAGCGTGAAGCACGAGACACGCAAGAGGACATCTGAGGCCAGGACCAGCCTTAGAGCAATTTGGGCCAAGTTGGGCCTTGTGCCTGGACGGGTCCCTCACTGGGGAGGCAGGAAGCCAGAGCCACAGCCAGCACTCGGCTCCGGCACAGAATCTTCCGTGTCGAGACATCACAAGGACAGCCTGGCGAGTGGGCGTGGCTGTTAATAATAATAATAATAATAATAATAATAATAATAATAATAATAATA